>NNCF01128071.1:307541-511262 GCA_002313205.1 Laupala kohalensis | reverse complement strand
ATTAATTCAAAAACAATATTTAGACGCATTTAACTTATAAAATCTTATTCTCAAACTCAATAATGTTACTAATTGTAGTTTCGATCTGAGCAAACACAATTTAAAAACCACATTACTTTTATTTCAATTTTAGAGTTTTTTGCTAGTATTATGCTGGTCACCGAAGATGAAACTTTCGTCATTTAATTCAGTAGGATTTTATATTCTGTAAGCTGAAATAACACCACTTTACAATGCATCGATTGAGAAGACAAACATAATTATGGAGATAGATCGCAATGATAAATTTGCTATTAGTCATTCGTTATATTCATTTATAAATATTATGTTTCAACACTCTCAATATTAGATCCCACTCTAAACCTTATACCTTATTGATTTTCGGTCAGACTTTTAAAATGCACCCTTTAATTATAGTTAGTTTATATTAGTAAATGATAGGGTTGGTTGTACTTGTAGGTTTCATTCAAAAGGCACACATGGCGACTAATACTAATTTTGCCTGTATTGCAAAATCAGCAATATCAAATTTAAGTGTCTTAAGTGGGCATTGGAAGAGCCACATTACAAAATGTGAATAAAGTACAGTTACGTGAGACTATTGTATAAAACAAACTTAATACTTGAAGTTTGTTTGTTAATAAAAAATAAAGATCTTATTAAACGTTGTCCAATTTCGATTTTCTTAGCATTGTATGTTTTGATTTTTTTCAACACGTCGAATAAAAATAAAAGTAATGCGAAGACGTTCGAATATATCAGATGATACGGAAATGAACTGCGAAAGGTTGTTATCTGCTTAGATGCGAACAACGTTGGTGCGATGACGCGTTATGCGACGTTGCCCAATAGCACATTACGATCTTCTCAGCATCGTGAGAGTTTTCATGATGATATCGTTTATTTCACCTCCCATACAGACATCGTCAGCTTCTTTNTCCAATAGCACATTTAGATTTTCTCAGCATCGTGAGAGCTTTTATGAAGATGTCGTTTATTTCACCTCTCATACTGACATTCTCAGCTGATTTATGATTTAATTCACTTTAAAAAATCTTTTCTTATGTATCATCTGGGATTGAACCAGTGGCTTATTGATCGTAACATTCGTGGTAGGACTTTGTTCTCCCGAGTCACGTCTCCCACGCAGTTGGGAGGGTAAATACACTTCAAATTAGTTCATTTTACACTCAGAACTTAGAAATAAAAATATTCTTGGAAAACAATATTTCATCAATCCATATAAATATGTATAAAATTCTGCAAATTTTCTTTGTATAGTTATTTGTTGATTTTATTTCTTTCATCTACGACTGTGTGTAGAAATGTTTGCAATACCTTATCTTATCTGATCAGACGACCTTGTGTTACTCTGTGGAGGGGGAGCTTGACTTACAAGAGCTTAGCAAAGTGAACCTTGCGAAGTATTCTTCTGCTATGTCTCATCACGAGCACACCGTTAGGGAAAAGGTGATTGCGTTGGTGGAAAGTGCCAATTTCAGTGCCTCGGCAGCTGAAAGGCAATATGGAGTGAGTGTGAGAACCACATGCAAGTGGGTTCGGAAGTATCGCTAATCTGGGGAGGTTGGAAGGCGTACAGGCACTGGATTGTGGCGAGTACACCGAAACCCAGGACGCCGTTATGGTGATCCAGGCTAAGGAGAATCCTTTCCGCTCTTCGGAACAGTTAAGACGCCTGTCTAATTTTCCCGTTTGCGCGAGAACTGTTAGAAACCATCTGAGAGATAATGGACTCCGATCTAGGAGGGCGGCGACAAAGAGGGCGCTTTCCGAGGAACATAGTAGGTATGGGTTAGCATTTGCCGAGGAAAACATGAATTGTAATTGGGGAAACGTGATTTTCTCAGAACGAGTTTTTTCCTCTGCAAATGACGGACCTGTGCGTGTATATCGACCTTGCGTAACCTGCCATTGTCCTGAGTATGTGAGAGACAGAGTGCACGAACTGGACGCGTATCTATGATGTTTTGAGACTGGATAAGACGATTGGGGCTGGATCGATAGAGACGTCGAGTTTTTCAACAAACATCATACTACGTCTGAGTAAAAATATATTTGAGAGAAGTTAAGCACCACAATAACTCTACGACAAATCTGGCATTACAAATAACATTACGACAAATCTGGCAATGTGGCTAGCGACTGAGGGAGATAAAGTTGGAACACTTTCGAAGTTCAATCTGCATGCGCTGATACATATCCTAAGTATACGATGTCTCCGAATTTTTCAATACTTTTGATCAACATTTCTATAAAATAATTTCTATACATGAAGTCGTAAATTACGGTGATTTTAGATTGTTCATTTGTGAATGATACTATTTAAAAATACATTCCAAGACGAAATTATGTTTAGTTCCTAAAATTGAAATTACACAGTTACAACATTCTTAAATATTCCTTTAAGAAGAAAGCAATCTACAAAAAATTACAGAGAATTATGATGAAAATAAAGAAAACAATTCTAGAATATCTTCTATGACAATTATGCAATACTTTGTTGTATTGATGTTACGAGAAATACGATTATACACCAGATCACTTTTTACTCACCAAAAGTTAAGAAATTTGTAATAGTAAACTCCATTTTAATAAGGATATTGAATAGAAAATGGATATACTTTAAATTGTGTAATTTATAACCAAACAATATTTTCAATAAAAATATATTAATATAGCATCTCTAATTTATCTTCTAATACTTTTGGAGCACAATGTTCTGTGCTGAAAAAGTTATATGCACTTTCAGTATGTCTTGATACGAATTGAAATTAGGTGAGTATTTTATAAACTTTATTTAAAACACAAATTAACTTTTAGAAGATGTTTGCTGAAAAAAAAACAATCTATCTTCGTCAAGTACGTTTTTGGACATTAGTCTCGCGGGGTACTATTTGTTTACACATTTCATTTGCGTTATTTTTTCGGTTTCCAATTCGATAAACAAGATAGAAGTGTGCTTTTTCTACACAATGAAACCTATGATGAAGATAAATTGTAATTTTTAGAATTCCTTATTCGCAACCTACAGTTTCAGCACTTTCCTCATAACGAACAAAATATTTAAAAAAATCCTCTTAATAGTAAACTACTGATAAACATGTATTTTTCTATCATAGAATATTTCAATAATTACATTAACTTTATACAATTAAACAAATTTGTTAGTGTTACATTAAGATATAAATAAATGATTTAAGTATATACTTATTGAAATTTTTAATTGTTTTCTTTGTGTTTCGATTTGAAAAGCTTCGTGTAATATTCTATTTTTCAATTCCCTTTAAATATCCTAGTCACAATCCCATCTCTCCTTCCACAAGAACATTAAAAAAGTGTAGAGACCAATATAACCTGGGATAACACACAATCTGAGAAGCAATGAGTGAGAACCAAAATATAAATATTTGTAATTTATAAGAAAGCCAGTGTTCTCCTCGTTAAAATATTCGTTGGACTGCCGAAGTTTCGACTTTAAGTCAACTTCCTCATGGCTATAATTATATATATCTGGGGTATGTAGCTTCACTTACAAGAAAAAGTAGTCATAAGGAAGAAACTTTTAACGTCAGAATCTAATAATAAATCCAAAACCACAAAAGTATTCTAACTCGAAACTCTATATAATTATTTTTGTGATTAATTATGTTATGTTAAATGAAAATGGGAGACGGGACCGAGATTTGAACTCAGGACCTTGAGCTTGGCGCACTCATGCTATTGCCAACTGCACCATTCTGTTCGCCCCTCGGGCCCTTCTTCTATTTTTATTCAACTTGCGACATTCATTTCATTTCATTCAACTTATTTTTGTGTTTTTTCTGTAGGTATCATTTCTTCCTCTCTTATGAAAAAAAAACAAGACTAAGGAAAAAATATTCTGGTAAGTGATGTTGTCGCACTAAGAAAACGTATCTTTGAGACCATAGAAATACGCAGAGTTGTCAAAACGTCAAACATATCGAAAATATTCGTTTTTCAGGTTACTGTGAATGCGTGTTAGAAAGATCTTCTATTTTTAACAGATTACTGAGTTCAAAATATATTGTGCTTTCAATAACGAATTACTATTATTCTAGTTTACTTCCTGTGCACGCTTCGTAAAAGAGTGAAAGGAATGGCTGATGACAAAGTTGATATTGCCATCGTTTGTGTTTTCTCAGATCACATCTATATTTAGTAACATTCATGAGTTTGAGAGCCGGTGTTTCATAAGTTAAATTAGTCTAAATGTTATATTTTAATCATATTTTATGTATAAGAAAAGAACAAGAATGAGAAAGAAATTGGTTTTTGTTTCAAATTTGCGAATTTTTTGATACCCATTTCTTTCTTCTTGTTCGTTCGTTACAATAACGACTTCTTACAAAATGCCCTGAATCTGGAGTGCTGGAACCTACTAGTCACAATAACTTTGTATTTAATTTTGTATTGTTATCTCAAATATTGCTTCGCATAATTTTTACCATTACTCTTAAAATCACGTTTAATGTCTAATCAATGTATTTATCTTCACAAATATGAACAATCATTTTGATTCGTTAAAAGTTTTATAAAAAAATGCTTCTGAGTTGCCTTGTTTGCTTCCTGCTATTGGAATCAATGATTCTACGGCATGTCGATTGTAACGAAAGAAATGGAGAAAATAATGAAATTGATATCTGGGACAATGTAAGATTGTTGTCTGATAGTCTCAGATAATGCGCATGAATACAGCTCAATTGTATTTTGAAATCTAAATAAAAGTAATACATTCCTCCTGTTGCATTTTCTGGGAACTAAAAATAAACTTTTTTTTGTAATGTTACTCTCTGAGCATTTTGTTGTATATGGTGCACGATTAGAGCCAAGCGTTCTTTCTTGCATCAATACATTTTTTACAGACGTAATTTATTTATTGGTTATTGAAGATATCATTACAGTTACCCTTCAGTGTTATTCATTCATATTTTATACAATTGTTGTCTAAAATCCTTGAATTCCAATTGACATATAAGAATAGTGTAAAAGAATTGCAAATTATGAGAAATTACGATAGACAATACACATCACTTCATGCCGATGAGGTTTGAGTTCTTTATGCCACTGCATAAAGTTCAGAAATTATAGGAATATTTATATGTAATTCCTGATTCGAATTTTAAAACATCCATACGATATCTTGCGACAATATGCAAATTCTATGATAAAAACAATGTTTTTTTACAGTAGGAAGCAATTCTTTTTACGGAGAAGTTTAATTTGTTTTATATTCCTTAGGACGACGTTTTGAGACAACAACTTGAGATGTCATTTTAATACAGAGAATAATAAAGTTTATTGAAGATAAGAACATAAAGAATATTTTTTGTTTTGGAATGCAACGACGTGTATAATAAAAATTTTCAGAATATCTCTTCAATAGCGGCGTAATAAAGCATTTTCTCCCCTTACGACTTAATAGGGGTATATTCACTAGTACTAGCCTTCTATTGATCTGCCAAATATGGAAGCGGCTTCAAGTTTGCCTACGATTGGTCGAACGAAGGTGACAAGCTTCTTTCCCGTCGCAGTGGAGTTACAAACCTAACAAATCGAAACGCTAAGAGCGTGGGACCAAACAATTTTTTTGTGGTCCCATTTATAATTCCAGGACCGTACCACAGTGGGGAAAAATCACAATTTAAACATAATCATAAAACTTAATAATAATAATAATAATAATAATAATAATAATAATAATAATATTAGTAATAGTAATAGTAAAAATAAAATTTACTCTCAAATGGAGTCACTAACTTCGTATGCAACGAGGAAAACCATAAACTAATTTAATTCCTCTCACGATATCTGACGTAATGACTCGAATAAATTAGATTTTTTTTTCAAATACTGTCTTTTTTACGAGGTCCTATACAGAATTTAATGATATTTTTTCAAAAATAAATATTAACTTTTTATTCTTTAGTGTTGTACCCTTTTTCTGATTTTAAAATGTCAAGATAATTTATATTATCTTAGGGGTTTCGGTTCAATTCTAAAGCGATTCCGGTAAATGTGGACAATAATTTAACATGTATACATTAAAAACCATGAAGCAAAATGACAACATACACAAGTTCTTCTTCGTTATTTACGTATTTTTTTGTGTAGATTTACAGTTATGGAATCTGTTTCGACGTTTGGATTACTATTTGTAAACTAATCTATTAGAAAACAGAGATCTGCGAAAATTGTGTTAGCGAAATAAAACAAACCCAATAATATAGAAATTTATTTTATTTATATTAGTTTTTCTATTTTATTAGCTATTTGGAAACTATTTATACAAATTTTCAAAAAGAAGTATAATTTATCAATAATGGCTGGAATATAGTATTATGAGCGTAAATATTTTTATTATAATAAAAATAATGGAATAAATTTAATTCAGTTTATTTGGTTCAAGCTCATGTTCACAGACTTCTATGGTTTTACTAGCAAGTTATACATCCCTTCCCAAATTGCTCACAGCTATGAAAACAATTATCCTATTTCAGACAAAATAATTTCTCTATAGTTTCTTAAAATTTAAGCAACGAGTTATAGTCGTATTTTCTTTAATAAAACCATATTTGTTTTGAGTATAGCTAAAGTATCCTCCAATCATTTGTTCGAAGTCTTTCAAAGAAATGTGTCACAATTTTCATATTATAATAAATGAATTAGTAAATATACTTTATCAACAACCCCAACTTAAAAAATGAACATTTTGTCTATAAAAAGGGAGAAAATAGATTACGGAGTAAATATAATTTTTATGTTTCACATATCAAAAGAGTTTTTACTGAAGAATTTGCTCGTTTGGTGCCTCATCGGTTTAAAAAATAAATTTAATGATGTCTCTTTTGTTCTGATAATGTTGAAAGTTTTTCCTGTGATAAGCAGTTGATAAAACTTTTTTTTTCTTACAATTTTGTTTTTATACAATTACAAAAATAAAAATAAACAGTTCCAATTTCTGTTATTGTTTTACTACTTATAAAGAACTAATGGTAGTGTTATAATTTCTATTATTTTGTCTGTTAAATTCAATTTTTATAATTGATTAATTAAGTTTGTCACAAATGTGACAGTGTAGGATAACTGTCTTTAAAATAAGATTAATTCTCTTCTTTTATTAAAAAAATGAGACTCTGTTTTCTATTGATTAATTTAATGTTATTTTTACGAATACCACTACATTCACTTAATAATATTTTATTTTTATAAATTATTGAAAAGAGATGAACGAAAACTCGAAAAAATTATTTTCTTCTCATAAATGAGAAATTTACATATTTGCTAAATATAGGACGTAGGAAAAAACAGGATTCCCATACATATTAAAAACATTTCCTATATACATACATAGGTTTTCTGAATCACTAGCCCAGAGCAAATAGTTTCTGTATTTTCATGATGACCAGATATAGTTAGTGTCCGTTTTTATTAATCCTCGTTAATGACAAAGTGGAAAATTTTATTCTCTCAATATTCAGGAAAAGGAATAAATTTTAAAGATGGAATAGAATTAAAAGTTAATTAAAAAACAAAAACAAATCTATAAAATATATTACATGTGTCGTATAACCTATTATTAGCTTCCCGACAAGTAGATTTTTCTCTAATACCCCAATAACAAGACTCTTTTAACCCTTTGGTTTGCTCCCTCTGCCCGCTATAAAAGAAATGGTACGAATAGAACGTAAAACGTAAATATTTTTCGACGAGAAACAAATTCAAATTACGTGCTATTATTTTGAAAGTTTTATATATTCATGCAGGGTATGTCAAAAGATCCCAAGTATTATTTATAAATATACTCTCTGAATTAAGCCCACGAATGACGATGTTAAACGTAAATGTTTTGCGTTTAGTGGTTCATTATTATTCAACTTTCACGGTCACATAGTTTTTAAGTGATGTTCTGTGTATATTTACGATTTTATCTTTCCAAACACTGGATTCTTGTCACGCAGTCTGAGGGATTGTGTACGTCTCATCGTTAGTTTCCAGTCCATGTCCGGGCAACATCCACATGTTTTGGCAGCCATTGCTGAGAATTGTCTTTTGGAACAAGCTCACGATGAGACGAAAGAGTGGGCGGAATCATTAATGATTCAAACTCTACGACTTCACGTCTGTTTATAAATCATTGTTTTTCGCCGAGCATCTTAAGTACTTTTAAATTACAGGTAGGGTACCTGCAGATTTAAATTTTTTAAAGATTTCAGAAGACGTTCTCATCTCATTACATGTTTGCAGATAATAAGTCATTGGGTATATTGATAGGTATAATGGGAGAATAATGAAGAATGAACTAGATCTAAGCCAAAGAGATATCCATTGATCGCATAAAACATTTCATTGTTGTAACATTGTAGCCCCGCTCTATTGCCCACGAAAAATAGACATTCTGCAAAGCAAAAATTCGCATAGAGATGAAATTTGGTATACATCTCGAGGTCATAGTTTCAAATGAAATATCAGAATTCCCTATCAAACCCACTCGTGCTAAAAAATTTGAAGCATCATTTGCGAGCTAGCTAGGTTCAGAATACCATCAATACCGCGTCGCGCCCACAATGCGCACAAGTGCGCGTACACCCATACGACTTACACTCCGGAAACTTAATACGCACTTTTCTTTCACAGTTTTCAGGGCTGCGTTTTCTTAAACCGCGCTAGCTCGCAAATGATACTTCAGAGGGAAAAACAGATGGGGACTTTTGATATGTGATTAGAAATGATGATCTTAAGATGTATAAAAATTTCATCTCTATGCCAATTTTTGTCGAACGTCGCGTCTTTTCTGGATGTTTCCTGGGTTACGTACTGCTTAAAAAGCGCAAAATACAGATGGCGTACACGAGATGTGAGATTTAAAAGTACATTTTTAGTTTTCTATCATTTTGAGAAATTACGCTTGTAATTTTCCCATCAGTTACAGTACATTAATTTTTGTGTTATACTGTACCACATTTGCAGCCTCTAAAGATTGATGTACCGAGAATTGACTTTGCAACGGTAAGGAATAAGGTTCAAAAGATACTTATTTTAGACAAGGCAAGATTCTTGTGAACCTTTTGATTATCCAAGTGAAATTACTCTCTAAAAAATATATTAATTGATCCCTCGAGATTAGAATGGAAGTTCACTCAATACAAGCATGTATTCACACCTCTTTCTGTTTTAAGCAGTGAAGTAACTATTTCATTATATAAGGGATATTATATATACTTAACCTCCACGTGGTTATAAACAGTATGTAACTGCTTTTTTGACAATAAAATTTATTTTATTATTATATTACAATACCTATCTGAATTATCTTCCAAGTCAAGTCAAGTCAAATGTTCCACAACAGATCCCGGAGATAGAGCTCCGCAATTACTAGAACTCGGCACAAGGAGTAGTATAAGATGTGGCCAGCATCTTGCTCCGGTTGGTTTGACCCAAGGATAGATTCGGTACTCATTTTATAGCAGGCTGAGTAGTACTGGGAGTCAGTCAAAACTTTCCAGGGATCAAACCCTGACCATCCAGCCGGTAACCCAGCCCTCTAACCACATAAAAATATTTTCAATGAATTCAATACAATTCAATTCAAGGAAAGAAATTGACATTTAGTGCTTTTTGAATTATAATTTCTGTTCATAAATACTCACCATTAGGATAAAAAGTTTGCAAAGAAACAGAATTTTATATTTTGGCAGCTAAATTTGATAATTTGGAAATTTTTATCTGATGTCTGATCGCTTATCTGATGATAATTTGATTTGTTTATATTTCTTGAAATATGAAGAATAGAATATGTTAATACTTCATCGAAATCAATGCATGGTCGTTCTTAAGATTTTTTTCAGTTTAATTTAATTCCACACATGTATCATTATGTGAAAAAAAGACGCAGTATTAAATATTCCCTAGAATCATGTACAAAAATATTTCTGTAACTGTTCTTCGAAACAATTCACCTGTTAAAATGGAAGGGCATTGCACTTTTCAGCTAGTAGAGAGTTGAAACGAGTAAATGATAGATATTCATTTCAAGATAAAAAAGGATTGACAGAAGTGGGGTACATTACTCACGCCAACATTGTAAACTGCGACCTGAAAGCAGAACCTTAGATCACCTTTCTTTGTTATTTTAATCTGATGGCCAAAATTATTATTCGGAGGATATATAAAAATGGTTTTACTCGTTCTTTTGGGATATTTCTGTACATGGTTACCAAATATTCGTGTATACTTTATTATTTGTTCGGACATAGTATAATTTACATAGCGGAGCGGGGGCCTTAAAGTAACAGGGGTAAGTAGTAACACTCAATTTTAATGGGTATTTTCAACAGTTTTGATTCAAATATCGGGCTTAAATAACGCAAGGTATAAGACAAGACCGTGCTGCGGGACAACGTGCTCACGTGCTCCAATTTGACTAGGTATCGTAAAAAATATACTCACGTAATTTTTGATTTTCACTATCGTACATTCTATTAATGATTGTTTAAATTTTCTTGTTTGAATAATAAAATATCTGACTTTGATTTTGAACATTGAATTCCATTCTAAATTTTATAATTTTTAAGAAAATTTAAAAAAACATTTAAAATGAGCTGATAAGGCAGGTTGTAACAAAAAACGGAGGTAAGTTGTAACATGTTGCTACTTGCCCCTTTTGCATATTGTTCAACACAAANGAATTTTATGAGATACAATACGTATTTTCTTCCTCGAGCTCGTTTCTCGTAAAAGAAGCAGCCTAAAACAGATGAAAGTTCATCGTCACTCGACTGTCAAGGTCTAGCGACAGCCACGCTCTCTGATGCAAGAATTCTGAATTTATTTTGCTGGCCTATTGTGTGCCCGGTCGCTGGAGCTATGTGGTGGGGTAATTTTAAACCACCCTTTTGCGAGGGAGTTGCAGCTTGGATACATTCGCTGTTTACACAACGGCCTTCAGCCGGCTACAGAAGAATATTTTACTATATCTTCAAGGCGGGAACGTCAATTCTGACGAACTGCGCAAGCGTGTGGCGCACCTGTACGCAAGAGGTGTCCGTTTAGTCCAGGTGTAATTTTATCTGCTACCTGCAGGATCATTTCGAAACATAATATGGGCCGACGGCCGGGGTTCGAAGTCCTGACCGAGAAATAGGTGGTTAGAATAATAAACCACATATAATATATATTTTTATAGCATCTATTAATTTTGTATAGTCTTATATTTGTTGGTAATGCATCACAAATCACTAGATACCACAATTACAAATGCAATTATATTTAAGGTTACTAAAGTATTAACGTACATGCCACATTTAATAAATACATTACTATAATTAGTAGTGCTGAAAAGTACTATGATAAAAAACCGTTACTGAATGAAATACTATGATGCGACCATGCAAACGTCCTCATGGTCTTTGAGATATGTAATATTTTCTTTTACTTGATCATTTTTACTAATGTTTTCTAAATTAACATTGATTTACGCTGACTCTTTTGAATCATCTTAATAGCGAAAAATAAATAATTAATCACATCCTTGCGCGGTTTCTTTCCCGTTTTCCTTTGGATAGTGACGGATTTTCCTTGGTCGGGAAAGTCATTAATATGTTTGTTATTATTAATCACACATTTTTGCTGCACAAAATATCACATCTTTTTGAATAATAAATGGACATTGTATTAAATAATTTGTGCCATAAATATTAAATCCGCCTCCGCCCTTGGACCCTTGATCGGAATTGAGTGGATTGCCCCTTGCTTGTTTCCGGAGAGTAACTTAGTTTATTATCCCCGACATGGTTATATGCAGTTTGATTCAGTTTTTTTGACAATAAAGTTTATTATTATTATTATTATTTAGTGACTGTAAATAAAACGATTACATTCCTACGGACAGGAACATGCATTAAAATTATGTGTATCACTAGAATTTCTCCAGAATATGTGATAATATAAATGCAACCAGAAAAGTTTTACTTTAGATTATACATCATACTCTAATCAAAATGTACGTTAAAACTCAAAAATCAATTATGCTATCAGTTATGCTATCAATTTCATTTTTCATGTATGTTCTAATTTCCATTTATTGGGAAAAGGGCAGTTAAATATTGCGAACTACTACATAGCTGACGAGAAGCTAATTGAAGGTACATGAAAAAGAGAAAGTCAAATTTATAAGTTCAATATTGAAATAAGTTCGAGTAGTAATGAAGAAAGTCCCATTGCAATGAATTCTTCTTTTTTTTCAATATTTTTTATTTTCAATATTTTTATCTTATTTATTTTATCTTTATCTTATATCCTTGCTGTGTGCTAGCTCTTTATGGTACAACAACATTTATCTCAAGTTCTGTTATACTTGTTACGAACTACTCTATCCTAGCTTCATACTCCCCGTTCTTAGTATGTTTTGAAAAGGTGCTTTTTACGTGAGGTTGTGTTAATTTGCTGTACAATGTATTTCGTCATCAGATGAGCTAGTACGTCTCCATTGTTTGTTTTGTCTGCTATCCTTCTCACTGGCATGTTGAGTACTCTCTGAACAGTGGCGCACTCCAAAACGTGCAGAGCATGGAAATCATATGGAAGACTGCGTGATGAATAGCCGACGTGGCTGCTTCAGTTGGTCGATGCACGAGAGTCGATGGATTGGTTCCGAGACTAGTGATTGTGGGAATTACAGCACCGAGTGATGGCTGATCCTTCATTTAGAAACATGTGTGGCGAATGCAGTGAGGGTTCGTTGACTACCTCAAGTATGCGCTAGTTAGACGAAGTTTATTTCAAACTCGCCAATTCCAGTCTCGCCAAAGAGAATTACGTACCTGGTGAAGTATCCCTGACGATCAGCAAATGTTTCGTGTTGAAAATAATTCGTGTGACACGAATGAAAATATTTACATTATACATTACAATATGAAAAATATATATTCTACACTTTTATTTAAAATAAAGATTTAGTTTTGGTGTGGTAATGGGTCATGTTTTTAATTTAATGACCTTTCTATGCAACATTAAACACAACTTAAACTATCCCAGTCTAATTGTTTTCATATTTGTAATTTGAAAACTAATTAATGTTAAAGTGTTTACATTATTTTGATTTACCTACTTCTATTTTGAAATGCTTATTCAAGTCTGGGTGCACGATGTATTTTAAAGCTAAAAGTATATATTTTCTCTAAATTCGCCCAAATTATACAAATATGTTATGATAAATTTTCAAACAAACAAACCCATTCAAGACTGCATAAAACTATATTTTCGACAATTACGTTATTTTTACAACTTAAGATGTGAATAAAGATGTGAATAATTAATGATGGGCTCTAATGACCTTGCTGTTGACGACCCTTTAAAACCTCACCAAAAATAAATAAAAATTAATGACTATCGTAAGAAAAAGATCTTGTAATTTTCTGAATTTTTATTTTCAATTTAAAAACTTGTATATTTCTTCTCATAAAACAAGAATATAATATAAGAATCTTTACTTTAATAGCTACAAAATTAAAAAATAATTTAATGGACGTTAAAATAGTAGAAACTAAATCTTATCACCAAGTGACATAGTTGTAAATCAGAAAATTATGATGTGGTATTCGTGAATATAAAATCATTAAAATGCTCTATTTGTCTAATTGAGCTTTTGTATTCCACAAAATAATTGTTCGTAAAAAATGGTCTTTTTCTGATATAGCCTGAGTAGGCTGAGAAAATTATATAGTACGACTTTCATTGGAATATTTCATTCGAAATTAATTATGATAAATATAACACAATCGTACGGTCAACTATAAAAAAGGACCACTGTTACTTATTTTTTCTCGAGTGTCATATAATATTTAAAAAATTGGAGTCGATACTCAATTTTATATTTGAGACGAAGACATTCTACACTTACGCAAATTCCGAACTTTAAAGTTGAAGAAATTAATTTTTCGAATGCTCAAGATTCACACACTAATATAATTAATTTTTACATCTACATGGTATGTATACCTTATATTTATAAGAAAGTTAAGTCATGGAAGTCTTATTATTGTTTCACTTGTTCTTCTTATTAATTCACTAAAGTTACTGAATTTTTGAAGAAGCAAATACGTGTTTTTACTGACACTTCTTTTCATCATTTCGGGGTGTTTCTTTAACTTAGTTCGGTAAGAAAAATAAAGTACAAACAAGCTCGTTAAAAGTTACGAACACACATACCTCAAGGGTGTAATTAAATACACTTGCTCGATTTTTTTGGAATGTTGAGTTTCCTTAACCACAAAATCTTTTCAGGGAAGGCTCTAGCTTTTTAGTATTTTAAAAAGCGATTTATATTTTTCTTATGAAGAACTTTCTTCACCAAGATATCATTCAATTATTTTTGTTATACATTAATTACTTCCTAATATCCGAATATTAAGAAGATTGTATATTTCACATATAAGCAAGCTTAGTATTATGCGTAACTAACTCGCCTCCTAAAAGCGAAGTCGCATACGCTGCGAAGTTCAATGCGGATTAATGATGGACGTCGTCTTAACGCTCCATAACACCTCATTATCGTAATAACTAGAGTTCTCTCTAAGCTGCGCCGAGCTAACACTGAGTGCCACCATCTGAAGTAACGTTTACGGTGGTCTCTGTAGCTTGAAATCATTAATCTTAAGATGGAAGATTAGAAAAGATGCGTTAATAGTCGTTCCGATTGACTTTGTTTATTGAAAGTGACCTTTGGGAACTTAATACCTTTCAGACGGTCTGTAACTGTAATATACGATGGTGGATATAGTTATATCATTTTATATCATTTCAACGCAAACAATTTTTGTGCTATCAGTTAACGACAAAAATGCCTTTTCGTAAACACAAAACTTATTTTCTTTACTCCGGAAGTGTTATTCCATTAAATTGTTTGTATTTAAAATATTTCTTTCTATATATTTAAACAGAAACCTTTTATAGTTATACAGAACTACATGTTTCATTATTCCATCGCATAATATTGCGAAGCATCAAACTTCGTAAAATTACTTTGTGTAATAAAGTTACAGAAACAATTTTATTTTCTGGCTAAATGTGATAAAAAATAAAAGTATATTCAAAAATATTTAGAAATCTACGCAAAAACTATCAAGAATATATAAGATGTTCAGCATTTTTAATATTATAGAATAAATTTTTAGGTAAGATGTTAAAACCATATAATAACATTATGAATGACATGTATTTTAATACATAATCTTCACGGATGTTTAGTCCCGCAATTAGTGGATTTGTTTCTTATACTTTTTACACTATTTACACCCAAAAAAAATTAATTTTCCTTCCTTTCGACTTATGTATGACGCCATATCGCTCAAAATTTGGAGGCGGTCATCCCCACACGAATTTATTGAAGTGAGGGAGGTATCGCTCAAAAAGGTATTCGAACACAAAAACATTCAAAATCTTTCTTTTTGGAATGACAATTTACAGCATTGAATGAAATCCTAATTATTGTAATCACACAATGGACTATACGTCCATACTCTTCATGTGTGCAGATAGTTAAAACATAATGTGAAAGGTCTTTTAAGGCAGCAACCTTTTAAATAAATCCTTCTATAAATACTGCACTTAAAATAGTCCAAGAGGAAAATATTACAAAGATCAAGTGATCATGATGTTTTCTATAATTACATAACCCTCTGTAATCACGCTGTAAAAAGTTATGATGGGAATGCGATGTGATGTGTTGCCCCGTATTGCATATAATAAGATGATGCCCAGTCTTTTAAATCAATATTGCTTCAAAGATGGAATTAAAATCTTCTGGATTATTGCTACAAATCTTACGCCATTTACAGAACATATACAGACGCACAGTTCTCTTCGAGAAGAAACGCCAGAAGCAGTGAGGGTATGAAGACATCCTACATGCAAACTTTTAATCTATGCAACTGTCAACGTGGGAATTTTCAGTGGCCGAAACGCGGCAGTCCGCGTGTTGTTCAGACAGACCTCGTAACTCCCACAAAACCTGCCTGAAGTCAAGAATAATCCAGCCACTATCATCGTTTAATTAAAAATTCATTCATGAACTCGTTATAGCAAAAGAACTAGTACGTCTTGTTCTTTGACCGACTTCACTTGTTGTTCCCTGCATCAGTATATGAAATAACTATTTTCCTTCCAAAATGAAAATGACTATACCTTAAGGTGCGTAAACACCCGTTTAATATGAATCGTACTATCCATTATTTATATTAACATTTCTAAATCAATTATTTTAATTATGTTACGTTGAATGAAAATGGGAGGCGGGACCGGGGTTCGAACCTGGGACCTTCAGCGCGTTCATGCGCTTACCGACTGCGCCATCCCGTTCGCCTCCTGGGTCCGTCTATTATCATCATTCAACTTGTGAGACCCAAAGACCTCTGAGGCGGTCTCGTAGAGACTAAACTCCTCATATGAGACGACTCCCTTAGGAAGTACTTTATTTGGGTAGTATTTTTCTATTTCTGGTTCACAAACATCGAAATCTCAATTATTTTATTAGTTATATTATAAGAATTTCAATTAATTTATTAGTTATATTATAAAATAAATTATATAATGCATTATAAATAATTTTCATTTTGTTAATTTTCTATTGTAGATGATATTTTAGATGTACGCTTGCTAAGAAAATGTGTTTTATTGCTATTTAACATCTCTTCTTGTTTCTTCTAGTGTGTGCTTTGTTTGATTTGTGGGAGGGTTTTGAGAAGATTTTTTTTCTTTATTTGGTTTAAATTCATCAGATGTAAAAATAACATTGTTCTGGAATTATTCAAAATAATATTGCTTAAATTGGTTTGAGAAATTTTATACATATTTCTTTATAAAATAAAGATCATGATCTAATAAGACATAAATATTATATTGTGTAATTCTAAAGAAAGTATTTTCATTTGTCAATTTTTTTAGAAGTTAAGAAATATATGAGCATAAAAGGAAATAGGAGGAAATATGAGAGAAAATGTTGTTAATTCCAAAATCCAACCATTACTGTAGTATTCGCTCCTTACATTTAATGCTTTGAGCTCCAAAAATTCCGTGAGGCACGCACACTGAATTTTATTGATCTTTTTCACTAATGTTTATATTCCGTTAATGTTTCCATCATCATTTGTTTACCTTCTGGGTGGTCATTTCACGTACTTTCTGTTAAAAACGTGTTCACCGAGGAAGGATAATGGAAGAAAGGAAAATTCACTGCTTTCGTGTTTTTGTTGTTGTTTTTGTTTTTTTATGGTAGGGATGTTACGTCCATTCGATTTGGCAGTTTTATTTTCCCAGCTCTAGTTGGTGCAGTGATTATTTCTATTTTAATATTTGAGAGAGTCAATTTCCGTACCGCATGATTAACCTGCAATAAATTGAGACATTTCATTGTGAGTTAACTACTTTGATAAGAGTATTTATAATTGATACGAAATTTTCTCCCTGAATATTAGTAATTTAAGTATGTTATCCATTAATAAGCTAGCATATCTTACTTCTTTTAAAGTCAGTGCGATATTTCTTAATATTTTCGATATTATTTCGTTCCATTAAACGAGTTCGTATATTCTTTTTATTGGACTCGTGCAATGAATCTAAGGTCAGAGAAAGAACTGAGATAACGTTTATCTCAGCTTTGACAAGTTAAATAATTTGGTTACTAACCGTTTTGGTTTTTCTCTCGAGACAAGGGATCAGGTTATACTAGAATTATTTGCGGCAGTAACACACTCAGAGTCGTTCCTGGGGTCGTGTTACTTATGAAGATAGCAACAACATAGGAATATTATAAACATTTAATGAAACAGTTATAATTTATGTTTACTTCTAGTTGTATAGAAGAAGTTAACCGAAACATTCATATTATAATAATTATTTCTTAATAAAAAGCAATTATTTTATAATTTTACTGTAATATTAATAATTATTTAGTCACACTAGCGCTGACATTTCTCAAAAACAATGAAAATATTTTGCAAATCTTTGTCGCACTTCTGTCCACGAATCTTTCTCGCACGTCGAGCTAACACAGTGCAAACGAGCCCTACCAAACGTACACATACCGGTCTCCTATACCAACGAAATACATTAGTGCAGAATTATAGAATCGCAATTGTCGCTAACGTTTGACGAAGTCTGAACGTCGCTAACTTACTCACAAGCGACCCTCGTTATTCGAATACCGAGTTACAGAATACGGCTTCTGATGCGGCTGCTCAAAATATCGGTAGTATATTGCCATTCTAAATATTGTTGTTCAAATGTTATCTGTATATTGTTATGCGGTACTATTCCACTAAAATGTGTCATTACATAATTCTTGTACTCATTATTTGAGTTTTAAGAGGACACAAAGAAGAATCAATTAAATGGTTTATGAAAGTTTTAGCACAATCTGTCACAACCGTTAATAATTTAATTTAGTTCAACGTTCGGTACTCATCTGTTTTGAAGGGAAATTTTATGTACTATTTGGTAAACGTTTTTGGAGTAAGTTAATACACTAAGTTAATACAAATCTTTTCCCCTAATTTAAATGATATAATGTTAAGGAGTGTGGTTGGGAAGGTAGTTAAGTTATTCGGGTTGTCCTTTCTTGACGATGTTGAAATTTCATTATTTTTACAACTATTTTGGACATTATCCATTATCTTAATCTGTTTTATCAACACGCCTATATCACACCAACGTTTCTGGCATTTTCCTTCAACGCCCGGTTTCAGGCCGGGGTACTTTGGTGCTTCAAGGCGAGGACACCATCACTGGGCTTGAGGAGTTCTATTTGGGAATTTGAATTTGGGCCTTACTGACCTTAAGAGATAAGATTTTATGAAAAAACATTTGATTGTCTTTCATCCAGTTATATTTTTAAATATGAAAATTGTTGTTGTATGTTCAATGAAAGTGATCATAGAGGGAAAATAATACATGGTGTTGATTTCGCAGAAATTGGTGCGCTGGGATTGTAACTCTGACGGACGTATTGTTACCCGAGTAATTCAACAGTGACAAGTGCGACATTCCTGCCGACTCACATCCCAAGCAAAATTACCCATTACAGTTCAATTTTGACACAAATACTCAGCGAAATATGCTGATTCTACTTATAAACTATTTGCATGTTGACGAGAAGCGAGCAATGCACGATGTCATGAATACTACTATCTATCCTAATGTCGACAAATATGCATTCCCCACTGGGCTATTTGTGGGGAGACAGATGAAATAACTTCTTTATTTTTTGTTAGCAGACCATTTTTACTTCCCCCTGAGGAGAACTGTTTGTATGTGAAGAAAACGGTAGATTGAAAGAACTCGAAAACATTGTCAAAGCGAATTCAGAAATTGAGATTCTACGAGTATTTAGTTACAGGTTCCGTCTCGTTTCGAAATATTATCGTGAAAGATTTGAAACTCGGATATTTCGTTATTATACCTCTCGTAAAACAATCATAAATTTTTCGTCAGTTATGGGAACTACATAGATGAATCAAATTTATTTTTTCTACGGTTTTAGGTCATAAGAAAATTTAAAGTAGTTGTATACGCAAATATGGCAAATATGTGCGGAAAATTTCGGGAAATAGAAATAGTAATTACCGTTACTTCACGGTAACGTATCCCGTCGTTGCATGATCAAAGGTGTGGATCACTGGTCGAAGGTGAGAGTAGCGTATTACTTTGGTCATCTATTACCAATGTGTTACTCTCATCTTCAGCGCTGGACTAGGGAATTCACTTAGTTAATTCGCCTTTTATTCCTAAATCGTCTGAAAAAACGCATTGTATATGAATGTTGAAAAAAAAACACGTACACAAACTGTAAACATGTATTTATTTCAAAAATGTACATTTTAAGAAATTCAAATACCTAATGATACAGCTCATAAAATTTGTAATTTTATCATTATTACATTATAAGAGTAAATTTGTTTGTTCTCCATGTGGTCATACGGAGTTTGCAACTGCTTTTTTGACAATAAATTAATTGATTTATATTTATTTATCATTTTCACTATATAAATCAGATTAACGGCACATGGAACGGCATCACAAAACCATCTAGAAAGGCAATACTTTACCGATATTTTGGAACATTAATATGAGCAGTTAATATTCTAATAAAAGTTTCACAATTCCATGCAAGAAATGAAAACTTATTTACGTTTGTATGTATAAAAACGTTTCGGGAAGATGCATACAGATGGAATACATACACAAATTATAATAGTTAATTCTTTAAGTAATTCATAAATAAATAAAGGCGAGACCAGTTAATCAAATTAGTTTATTTACTGTAAGACATGTCAACTTTAGACTTAATGTAAGATTCAACAAAACAAAAATAGTTAAAAATTACATTGAAAATAGAAAGAGCAGTTGCACAATGTTTCTGTGCCAACTTGTATCATCTTTGGGTAAAAAGCATAGAGAGGTATCACATAACTGAGCTTGGAGCTCTATCTGATTAACTGATCGTCACCTTTATTATTATTTTTTTTTACTAGCTGATTACCCGGCGTTGTCCCGGTTTTTTCTTGGACTAATATTATTTTACTCAGGAAAAAAACATATCTAACCACTTTTACTAACTGATTTTTTAAATCATGAACAATAATCTAATTTCACAATTTATAATAATACAAATTTAATACAAAACGAGACTGTATACACTTCACAATCTCGCGGGAACCATGCCTGTGAAATTTTCGCTTTCGCAACATGACGCGGCTGCACCATTTATCCAAATTTTATGATTTAAAGACGTTTCTTACCTTTATTAAATTCAAAAAACAGATAATCCATTAAGTTTGAAGATTTATTTTTTTCCTTCTTAAATGTCTCTCTTAAATAGAAGTATTTTAACACTTCTATTTTTAATAACGTTTTTCCGATAAGTTTGGTTATTTTTTGTAGATAGACATATACTGCCGCGGACTTTTTTATAGAACTCTTTGAATTGAACTTGTGAATTGCCATTCGTATTTTCATCTAATCGTTTGTGCAGCGTAAGCAAATATAACTCTTTTTCCCGATTTTATCGGTATTTATTGTCAAAATCCGTTTCTATCTTTCACACATTAAAAAAATATAAGTTATCCTTTGTTCGTCTTGGATAACTAAACTATCTCCTTGCCAAATTTCATCACTATCGGTTCAGTGGTTGAGTCGCGATCAGGTAGCGAATAGACAGACACACTTCCCCGTTCCATATTTATATATTCGCATGGATTTCATATTGTTCAAGGTGAGAGATGTAAACACTGTGTCTCACGCGCAATAATGTTCCGGCCAGGACTTCTATTACCCTCAACGTTTCTGGTCATCGTGTACGATCAAAACACGTTACCTGAAGTCATCGTCTGTTGCTGTCACTGTATAGTGAGTTTTCGACGAAGAAAAAGTTAGAATTTAAAATATCGATACCAAGTGCCCGATAACGTTGTTCCACCACATCGCTCGTTCTGTTCGAAAAGTTTTCAACGCGTTAAGTGATGAAGTGTTTATCGGTCTATTGGTGTTCTAATTTGGTATTTAAATTTCATTTTAGCTAAAAAAAACTTGAATGAAAGCTCATATGCAAATTATGTAAAAGTTGTCGCAACCAAGCACAATCTAATGAATATTCCTAATGCACAATTCAAACACAATTTAATGAATAATATATGCAATAATAAATAACACATTTTTTCAAATGTTCTCGTAGTTAATAAAACCCGAAAAAAATAATGAATTCAACAGATTTATGTTGTTAAAACTTTGTGTATTTCTTGCATGTTAACCAGGAAAATTTTAATTTTAGGTAATTCAGTTTTGCTCAAACTTTATGATAATGACATTTTTAATATTACGACCAAAAAGCAAAAAAAGTCAAACCCTGTAAACTTAAAACCTACTTCTATAAGGAAAACTAATACTTTCCTAGTGTGGTCCACAATATGGTGTCTATATATAAAGATTTGTTTATTCTTTTGACTGGAAATAACTCTTTCGTTGACTATTTCCTGTTTGACCATGAGCTCTAACTCTTCTATGTGAAACCATAGGATCATGATGAATTAGTAACAAGGAATCATCTATCAGTAAAAAAAAAAAATTACAACAAAAAACAAAAATTGTAACTGAAACACGCTTTCCAACCAGATTGACTGGACAAAATTAAACACAATAGCCTTTACTCAAATTTTTACGAAATTTCCAAAATGAAAACTCTTGTAAAATTAAAGTTTTACATTCAAATATTAAAGTATCATTCTGGATTTGCAAGTACTCGTTTTAAGACTAGTTTGGATTTGATACATACATACAATTTCCTATATTGTAATTTCTCTTTTCAACTCAAGTAATTTAATTCATTTCAACTTCCTTCCTTGACTGAAAATCTATTCGGAGTTACAAATTATTACTATACCCGTGTCGAGAAGACTCTACGCGACATAAAATACAGCAATATTTCTAACCGTGAAATCGTCCTTGGAACTCTCGCCTGAACGTTAACAAACTGAACATATGAATCAAACCTTCTTTTGGTACTGCTCAAATCTGCAACTCCTTCCGGGAATCAATCATGAGTGTTGAAGAATATCGTGTCATAAGTTCTACGACGATAGAGGTGATAGTACTTATGATCGGTGACCGAAATTGTAGAATAATGGACGATTTAAATATACTGGGAAATGGTAATGCAAATACAAATGGCTCTTTTTGAGCATAGAAAGTGTTGGACGTTTTCTGAATCTCGTGCTAGGGGCCACATGTATCCTTTTGAAGTACTTCCACTCCAGAAGTACAAAAGCCACATATCGTTTGCATCTCGGTTTCAGGACGGTCTTTTTCATTCCCTTCTCGTATTTTGGTTTGTTAGCTACTTTGTCTAGAAACCCATTTTCTGATTGGTTTATTTCCTCCGTTTGGATTGTTTCGAGGTTTCACCCCCCTCTAATTAAAAAAATGTCGTACTTCTATATTTCATTTATTGCATAATAAAGAATAAGATAATTTACTATTTTTTCTGAAAAAATCAAACATCTGTTCGTAACTGTTTAGGGTATTTAACTTAACCAAACTTAACAACTTTCTTCGCGTAAGAAAATATATCCACAAATTTTCTTATTGTAAGATTTAATCACTTATTTATCACTAAGTGGTGCCTTGTAAAACTGACAGAAAAATATTATTTCAAGCATATAACTGTTGACAACAGAAAATTTTGAAACATGTTACCATATTTTTTAATTTTACCTCCACACAAATCTTCACTTGACCTTTCGTTCACACTCGTATTTCTGTTCTCTACTTGCGATACAGAACGAGTAACATATTGAAATAATTTTGTAGGCATAATTATGCAAGTAAAAAATAACATAATGTATTATTATTAAAGAGGAAAAACATTTTTGTGAATCGTTCACATTTTAATTACAAGCATTTTATTTCATTCGAGGAATGCATATTTTACGATAATGAAATTGTAGGATTCATTCAAATGGAAACTGATTCCTAAAAATTACATTCAAAACATAAAACGTATTTTAATTTTGTTTTACCGTAAATACTTTTAAATTTTGTTTTTAAATTGTTTGAACTGACATTTTTAAACTGGTTGAACTTTTACATTTCATATCCTTCCTAAAGGGAGTATATTCCCTCATAGGTGGTAATCGTGGTCTTTGAAAGTGTGACTGTCTTCTGGGTCTTAAAGGTTATCGTGGTCTTTGAAAGTTTTCTGTGTCTTTAAAAATGTATTCAACACAATTATATGTCGTTTTTTATTATTTTTACCTGTCCTCTTTTCTAACCCCTACCCCATAAAATGCTAGGGGTATATTAACTCGCATGTGGACTGATTGTGATCTTACTAAGCATGAGGAACGTCCTTACCCTTCCTGTGGAGAGAAAAAGTATGGTTGCGAATCTAACATCAGACTTTTCCATTATTTTTACTTCTCACCCTCTTCCCACCCACCTAGCGATGACAGGGTTGTATTACTCCAACAGTGACTCTTGTTTGATAGTCAGTCATCTGCGAATCACGTTTGGTTGATATTGTTCCAGACACTGTACAGTTATGGCGGGACACATACATAAAACAATCCCACCCCCATTTCACCCCTTTTCGTAAAATCCCTTCTTAGGTGATGTCTGCTCCCTAATAGATAGCTACCTTCCGCAATTCAAGTTTGTAGGCTTTGTGGTTCCTGGTATTTCGTGATAAGTCAGTCAAACAGTTAGCCAGTCAGTGGTATTTCGCTTATATAACAAACATAGGAAATATCTTGTTTATTATCTACGTGAGTGAGGAAGACGAATGCCAAAATCGTTTCATCCAATATGTGAGTGGCTTTTATGTGCTTCATTTTCCTATTTTCATAACCTTTAAAACCTTTTAATATATAGAAGACAGTAGTGTCGCTTTATTTTCAATACTTCCGTTATATTTTGAATAAACACTTCGAGAAATAAGGAAATCACGTAATCTTTTAGATTTATGATTTCTCGTGATGAGAATAAGCGTATTGATGGTTAGTTCTCTTAGGAAAATAAACCTGTTTTAACCCTCACTTCTCCATTGAGCGACCTCGTCGTCTATCATAGCGCGCAGCGTTTAACATTAAGTGCGGCGCGTGAGCAAAATGGTGTTGTTGCATGTCTCGTAAAGAGTGGCTTTGTTTCACGCGCGAGCACCAGCGCAGACAGCATCCCATGTTGCTATCCTTTACAAGGGCTTCACTGCAGAGGTATCCCGGGGAGGTTTGTTGAGAATTATTACTTTGAAAGAACATCCCGTACATATTTATGTAATTACTTTATTACAGATTTTTATTCTTGTACTATCCTTTTAAAATTCAATTCATTAGGTCTGATTTCTTAGCATTAACATAAATATGTTATTGAGATGTGAAAACAGTAGAAAAGGATTTATAGTTTGATATAAACGTATCTCTAATCTCCGTTTTATAATAAAATCACTAAGGCCCAATTTCACCAAGTTCGTTTAATGTCTTAAACGAGATTTTCTGTGCAGTAAATCGTGATTATCAAAATGCGCGTTCCACCATCTTCGATTTACGAGAAAATCGCGATTAACGCTTAAACGTTCGGGGACCCTTCGATTACCAGCGCAAATCGCGATTTTCTTCAGAACTGCGAGAAATATGGCGTCCATTTTGTTTGTTTGCTCGTAGCTCGGTTTATAGGTTATGTTCAGTGGCACGAGGGAGGCCCGCTGCTGCCTATGGTGTCCTTAGGTGGCGGTAGTGAGCAACATGATGCGTTTTCCTCCCGTCATTTGTCTTCAAATTACCCATAATGCACTGTAAAACTACTACCAACCCAGAGATTCTTCAGAAACATTGAGCAACTTAATCGACGATTAGTTTTGCTTGGTGAAACGCATAAAATGTAATCGCGATTCCATTTACCTAATCACGTTTAAGGAAATCGCGATTATTCTACATTTGGTGAAATTGGGCCTTAATATTGAGATGAAGAAATAGTTCTTTCTTGCATGTTTTTATATCTATTATTCGTGGAGACTTTAATGTTGCAATGCTTTTTCTCATATCTTCATGCATCAATTAAAATATTTCGGATTATAAATGAAAAAAAAATATTTTTCGCATTACATTTTAACTATTTTTCTAACATGGTTGACTCCAGAATGTTACTTAACGGTAGAAACTTGTTTATTTTATTTGCACTTCCAAATTACAGTAACACGACCTTTTTTTTGTCCACTTTTAGTCGTGCTATCAGCGTACATATTTCCAAAAACCATCACCGACCCATGTGTCAGTTCGATACACAATTGTGTCTCTCTTCTACGGTGACTACAGATGTATTTTATCCGTGTTTGTTGTTTGGATTCAGTTTGCTATAATTTTATAATAAATTGAAAAAATATTTATTTTTTAAAAAATCATTTAAATGTTTGTTCGCTCTGCAGAGAATCACAATATCCTGTATTATGATTGAGTTTTATTTTCTGTTTTATCTCAAGTCTCATTTCATTGAATTACTGGTATACGGTCCTCCATTAAAAAAATATTTAATTAGTTTAATGTTTAATTTCCCAACACTATTAAACTAAATCGAACTAATATTCTTTTTCATTGGTATTTTTTACTCTAGAGGGAAAATAATTTAAAATATTTCGATGAAAATAATTTTAAATTGTTATTGAAATACAAACCATATAGCGCTTTTGCTTTTTCATGTACCTGTAAGCATAAAAATAGTCTGTGAAACTACAATCAGTGTGACAGTTACAATCTTTTTAATCAAAACAGTTACCAACTCGATTTGTCTCTGTCAAGTTAAAAATATCACCTCCGTCGTTCCTTTTCCCCACCTGCATTCACTCTCAAGAACAAGATGGACATGAGTGATATGCACAGCAGTACGCCAAGAACCGTGATACGAGCGTCAAGGTAGTTGGTGACTTAGGTGGTAGCACGCAGCCGCCTTCTACCTTTTGTCCATCACTGGTGGAAAAAATAACCATGTTTTTTTTCTACCAACCCTTAATCTTCGCAGATGCGTAGTCAAGGTTGACTCAACTAGTGCTAGCAAAAACTCTAATACTAATCCATTTCAACACAAATATTATTATACCTCGTTACATTTCATTGAAACCTAATCCAAATGAGATGTAACAACTTCCATGGTGAATAACGTAGCATATACCCCGTTTAAATAGTTACTTGAATGTATTCTGTACGGGTGTCATTAGTATTTTATTAGTTTGAATCGTGGAAGTTGTTATAATATTAGTCACTCAATTCATAGGGGAATTAATTACAACATTTCCGTGGTCACGATTGGGGGGTTTACACCCGCAATACAAGACTGACAGATCAACTGCTGTTTTATTCTCATTTATGATAATTCCCAACGTGTTTACATCATAATACGAACAAATATTTAATTATAATACAACTGTGATACGAGAGGGACTTACCCTCAACAGACTGAACAACTTTGCACCTGACTCTTCACCATACTCTTAACTCCTCAATGGGTTCTTTTCTTCTAAACGAGTCACCCTCGAAAAGAAAGTTTCGCGATCCCTTGAGACTAGAGACGTAATGGATTAAAATCCCTTCCGAAGGAAACAAAAGAGGGAACGTAGAGGAACTTTCCTTTAGATTCTTTGTCTATTCCACAGAAAGTTAGCTGGATCATCAGTGTTGATAACTAATTTATCAAGATGGGGACAGAGACACAGAATACACTTACTTTATTTAAAAATAAGACTACGAGAACTGAATTATATTGATAAAATCTATTCCAGGGGCGTCTCAAAAGGCGGTGAATTCTTTAAAGATTATCATTAAATGTGTGAAATAGAATGTTGGTAAAGTACCAAAATTAGATATACTACCTAAATATGATGGAGCGAAACTCAGAATAAAACAAAATGACTTTCACATAAATTATTTTTATGTAAAGGCTTCGATAACTACGCTAAGCCTAAAGATGCATGCAAAAGCATTACATAACTTAAACATGATTCTCTTATAATTTTCGTCAAAATTAACATAATTTCTATATTTTTTTAGAGATGTAAGTTTATTTTTAATAAACAAAATAGCAATACTTATCCGAAAGAAAACTCACTGAATGTTCAAACGAGTTTCCTTGAGTACGATTATTTACGTGTTTATTGTGAAGTCTACTATGTAACAATTATTTGATGTGGAGGAAAGATATACGCGTACATGACTCGCGCGTGAACTCTTTCACCAGAGTACCTACCATCTTCAAAGTGCTGAGATACTTGAAAAAAAAAAAGTTTTTTAAAATGTCCATTGCGTGCTTCTGTGGGTTTAAACGAGTGGAATGTAATTACTAGATTTTAATATTAAAATCCTTGATTTTGTGTGATATTTAAATAAATAATTAAAGATTTACTAATAATAGAATTTGTGTGATATTTATGGTTTATTATCGAAACTTATTTCTCTGATAAAATGTCTACATGGGTCTCCAACACACACAGAGATAATAGAGTTTTTATATTAAACACATTTCATCATAAAATATTATCGTAACCGAATATGATTATTTGTTGACAATAAACTTCATCCGTTTTCAATAAAAACGAAAGTTGCAGAAATTTTCAGACAGTAATGCGATGTAACTATGGGAAGAATTTTAATTCCTGAATTCTGGATTACTCACATTATTTAGTGTTCACAAATATTGTGTTAGGTTAACCTCTCTACAGAGCAACTTGTTCCCGGGTATTTCCCCAGTTACCTTATATTCCCAGCGTTTTATTTTGTGTCAACAAGACCTGATTCTCCTCATTCCGTCTCCTATATCTTTCTCGTCGCCTTTCGATCCTTGGAAGTGTACTGTGAGTCTCCGTCCTCTCCACCTCTTCATCGTTCCACCACCAACATCCCCCTTTCTCAGTGTTCCCTCCCTCATCTTCGTTGTGACTCTGCCACCGTCACTTCCATCTCGCGACTCCACCAACGTCACCTAAGAAACTTCTGAAATGGGGGTGACGCGCTTGGAGAAACAAGGTCAGCAAAGAGACCGAAGGCTGGAAGTGGTCGAGAGAAGTGCTTCCCATTACACGGGGTCACCATCTCATCATCTTCGCTTCCATTCAGCTTGGCCAAAGATGTCTCTTTGGCACCTTCATATCCGTGTTAACCGTTGTTACTAATCGGAAATTGCTTACGAGAATCAACTGTCGACCGTTTTCACTTTCTTGGTAGTAATCTTTTACTGCGTGGTTAACATTTTACGAGATATAGTTCTTCATTCTAGAATTCAGTTTTATTTCCATCCATATTTTACGTTACCCTCTTGAGTGTGTTAAATATTCCAGTATACTTTTAATTTTATTATCTCATTTAAGATCAAACTATTCCCGTTATTATGTCTGATCAGAGTTTTTGGACTTCTTTAATTTGTAGTCTCAGCACAAGAAAAGACATGAACAGCATCACGCTCCGGTAGATATGACACATTAGGTATGATACTTATTCTACACTAGGATAAGTTGGCGTAAAGAGAGTCAAGACGTCATACAAATTAAGAGAAAACACTCATGGCCTTACCAGGAATACAAACCGAACATCAATTTATAACCTTTCAATTAGTTTAATTTCTTATCACCATTATTACAATTTTATAATTCTCTCCAAAAGCTTAAGTATTTGAATCATATTTTGAAATAAATATGTTCTCCAATGTATTTTCTCCTTTCGCGTGTTTTGTCAATGAAATTCATTCATACATAACTTCGCTACTCGTGTGGACGAGATTCAAACATTAACAGATCCAGACTGTTGGCTAATGATAATGCAGCAGGGGAGTTCTGGTCGCAGAGGGAACTTACTCATATCGACTTTAAGCATGTTGGAGTGGCGGAACTCTGTTATTCACTTAAGACGCCACAGAGCTTCCCTGTTGGAACCACTGCAGAGGAATTAATATGAATAAAGTTTATCCATTCATAAGTAAAGCTGTATAAAGGTGTCATACGGTAGGTACTGTGCTATGGATGTGATGTGTGGGGATATGATGTGTGATATACCAAATTTTTGAACAAAAAGTCTGTGTTTATTAATAGATAATGCATAAGATAATGCTATAAAACAGTATCTAATGATGCATTAGAGATGTTGTTAGGAATATGGCCAATAGATTTACAGATTCAGAAAACTACAATTCGTAAAAGGCTGAAAGAAACAGGGGAAATAACACTCAATGATGAGAAGATAAACATAGATGATAAATTTGGAAGAAGAAAAATAACACAAGAATTAATCAACGGTTGGCAAATTGGATGGGACAAGACATGTAAAGGCAGGAAAACATATCTTTAAATAAACCTTCAAAGAGAGGAATTAAAAAAATGGTTTCAACCAAACAAGATTTTGAATGAGTTTCTCACAGGCCATGGAATTTTTAGTACATATATAAAAAGGATTGGAAAGGATGTAGAGACAAATTGTTTGTGTGGCAGGGGTAAGAAGATGAATACCATGTACTTGGGGGAATGTGATTCTTAAGGTTAGGAGCGAGCTAAATTTCTTTTTGTATGTGTTTGTGTGTGTGTGTGTGTGTGGGGGGGGGACTTTAGGGCTCGTCAACAGCAAGGTCATTAGAGCCCTTGCTAAATTTCTAACAGATTATAAACGTATAGACATTTTTGATAACAGGAACAAGGAAAAATCAATAGAAGGTGAATATAAATTTAATTTATTTTTAGAATACGTTACAAAAGTTGGAACTATTTGGGATGCCATGAAGATAGAATAGAAAAGGAGAATATACATCAATAGATAAGGAAAGAGACTTTGGAAATTAATCAAAACAGAACCGTGTAATAACGTTGATAAAGGTAAGGTGATATAGGATCTAGATCAAAATAAATGGAAAAAAAATATACATGTGTTCTTTGTGTTATTTAGAGATGGATATGATAAATGAAGTTAAAGTTGGTTTTGACGAATTACAAAAGGTATATCTGATGAGTAATATAATGAAGTGTCTTTTATTTTGGCGAGACGCAATTTAAATATTGCATAAGAATGACTCCGCTATACCTAACATCCATTTATATACAGGGGTCTAATTTGAAAATCACATGGATATAAGATATCATAATAATATAGAGCTTTAGGTTCCTTGTATGATTTTTACTGTTATCTATCTTGACATTTTTATGTATGTAGGAAACAAGTGAAATGAATGAACGATGTTCAAATGCGATATGTCTTGTTCTTTCTTATATCTCGATTGTACACTAAATTTAACTCCATGTAACGCTTTTATTTTTGAAATTCTATTAAGACTTATCAACTAAGAGCAATGTCAAAATAAAGAACGCCATAAGAACGATTAGTTGGATACAAAAGGTTTATTACTCTTTTATTATCCATTATATATAAAAACAGGGGACTCGTTTTGGCACCTGATATGTTGACTAGTATAACTTACTTTAAAGTATAAGTTCTCCATTTCGTCTGCAAGTTATTAATCAACAAATACTTATTTTCGACCAAATTAAGCAGACCACAATTTTTTTTTATTCTAAACTCGTTTATATCGTAAACAAGTTTATATATAAAACTTTAAAAACACACACAACAATTCAACATATTAAAAAAACCATGAAATGTTTAACTCACAACTTCCGAGTACCTATTCGTGGAGGAGAGTTTGCATCGTCAACGGCCGGGTGAAAATAGCCAGTGAGTAGCAGACCTGCGGCCAGAGCGTGAAGGTTCCGGGTTCGAGTCCCAGATCCGTCGCAATTTTCACCTGGCAGTAGACGTTGCATCATAAAATGTGTACATGACGTTTCGGTACTAATTTTTGTATCACCATCATCATATGCCCAAGTCGAACTAAAATGTTAAGTACAAAGTATCAAAAACAACCACCAAGGAAAGTAGTGGAAGAGAAATACAAAGAATAAAAATAATGAATAAACTTAAAGGACATAAACCTAGTTCGAAGAGTAAATGGAAAACTAAATAATAATAACATGTAGTTTGAAGTATGTTCAATGAGGATTTGCATGGCCAGAAATATATTTCCAAATAAATAAAATTAATATTGTCCTCGACAATGAAATTTTCGAACATAAAGAATTTTTTGAAAATATATGGCGCAATCGTATTTTAATTAAAAGTAAAAATTTGTTACATGCTCTTTCACAAATTCACTAGCTGAATATCCGGCGTTTCCCGGGTTTTTTTCTTACTATTCTTCTTTTACTCTGAAAAAAAAATCTATCTACATTGTAAGATCACAATATTTTAACCTACTGGTATTAAAGAACATATATACAGAATCCTAGTTTTAAAAATTCATTATAATACAAATTTCATACAGCACATGGCTTTCACCTCCAACAGCAAGAATAAACAAATTCGTGAATGAAACCACCCGAGGCATGAAACAACTGTGGCAGCGCAGGTGCACCATTTCATTAAAAAGCTTGTTTAATTTAAACTATTCGTTCACATTCTACGATTTTAAGATGTTTTTTGTTTTGTTAAATGCACATATAAAATCATTATATTTGATGATGATTAATTTTTTTCTCTTAAATTGAAGTATTTTAACACTTCTATTTTAATAACTTTTTTTGATAATTTAGGTTAACCTTAATTTGGTTAGACATAAAGTATCACTGACATTTTTTGCAGAACACTGAGGCGAACTGTATTGTCATTCAGAGTTGTCACCTATCTCTAACCACTTAAACAGTGTTAGTGAATATACCTCTCCTTTTTCATCGACATTTATCATCAAAATCATTTTTAATCTTCTTTTTTTCACACATTTCAAAAATAAAAGTTGTCCTATGTTCATTCTGGACATCTAAACTATATATTTGACAAATTTCACTACTATCTGTTCAATGGTTTAATGGCAAACAAATAGAATGACACACTTTCTAATTTCGCAATTATATATTAGTAGAGTGTATGGATTTATAGTTAGCTTAATAGAACCGTTTTCAAAGTATATTTTAATGCATCAGTCACATAATAAGTGAATGAGATATAACAGGTCCATACTTATGTATTCTTGATTTTTTTTTAAATTTTAAATAACTTGGGGTGAATCATGTCCGTGTGAGAAAAAAAAATCATTAAATTTGAAGATTTATTCTTTCTCATCGTGAGAGTGCTCCAGTACTTCAAGTGTATGAACCCTGTAAACAGAAAGACACCGTACGGACTAAGTTCTTAAAGGGTTATTTTGTTATTCCTTGTCACTTGAAAGGAAAATTAAAGGTTAATGCTATCTGGAGCTTGATTATGGAAAGTTCTTGTGAATGCTTTAGAAGATAATATTTTCCCTATTTTAAGAAGGTCATTCTTCTCTACATCGTAGGTAAACGTAATGAACGATGTATCTATTTCGTTACTGTGCTTTTAGTGTCTTTAATGCCATATTCCGGATTCCCACCCCGGCCCGGGTTTTTCTCCGGTTTTCTTTCGGGTATAGGCAAATTTCTTATACAGGTTCTCTAGACTTTGTCTAGGGGCGTGTTTATTGTAACAATAAATCATGAATTTAGTGTTATTTCAATTCTTATGATTTTCAAACACTATACTCAATCTAATCTATAGTTCGATAATAATTTGTACATGTAAATTTTTGTGTTAAATTACAAACATATTGACATTCTATTAGTATTATAACTCGTAGCTAACGTTTTATATCTAGGAATTTTTGCTTAATTTTTTGAATCCGCCTCTGCTTTAGGGCTCTTGATCGGAATTGATGGAATGGTCTCTTGCTTGCTTCCGGAGAGTAAATTGGTTTATTGTCCTCCACGTGGTCATACGCAGTTTGTACTGCTTTTTTAAATTTATTATTATTTATGGTTATTATAATAAAAAAATTACCGTATATTTTCAGTCTAAATTAAAAGTCTTCAAATTAAATGAGCAATTGAGACATTTGTTCCCTTCTTTCCCTTCACTACGCGGACACAGATCCCTTTCCAGTTCCGAAGGATACGTGTTCGATTCGCAGTCGGAGTTACATCTAGCTCTATCCTATAATTACTCTGAAGTGTGTTGATCTTTCTCTTAACGTCGGCACATGAAACCCCGGGTTTTGATAGGGTCAGAATTTATAAAAGTTTGTCATAAGCGACGTTTCTCCGGTTTTTATTTTTGTAATTAGAATTCGTAGGGTTCCACAGTTCGGGAAACGTTTCATACATCACAATAAAGTCATGTAGAATATCACCGATATCACTAGACGTCTCACTTGATTCTAATTGTTGATCAGATAGTTCACAGTCACTAATTTTTTCGCACTTATGTTGACTCCACCGTGTTATATGATTAACTGAGTAATGACGGAATACTGATGGCCCAATCTACGAGGTCATTACTAATGTCAGTATGCCCACCACGAGCCAGTGATGAGGAGTCGAAATCAGAAAACCCAAATTCTCATCATTACCGGGCATCGTTCCAGTTTTATCCACCTTTCACAATCATTAATAATGTCATTCTGATAAGGTAGTGACATGAATACTGATCGTGTAGGGTCCTTAAAACCGAGCATGGCTGTCTGGCACTTTGTTAGTTCATCTCTTTGAGATTACTTTTGCTTAAACTAAGCAACTCTGCTTCTACCACTGATTTTTGTCTCTATACACGTTCAACAACCGATGTTAAAGGTCACGGATTGTTATCATTCCCACACTATGGAATTGAAGGACGCCCCTGTTTCTACTGTACTTCCATGTCAAATGACATTTCGCGAGCGACTCTTCTCTTTAGTCGAGTAACGGTGAAATTCAACGGATGCCTGGAGACGATTCAAACTCTCAACTACGTTGCCAACATCCATTTCTGAAATAATTAGATGTAGTTAAAAACATGTGGCATTGTTTAAGAACAGACTTGAATACAAGTGTAGTGGAAAATGTTGTGCTTCATATTGCTTTTCATATTCGTGCGATGAAATCTTTTATGGAATATCTGTCATGTACTCAAAGTTTATACATTTCATATACCTAATAAACTTCCTCCTTATTTTGTAAAACTTATATTTTTTTCTTTAATTTACTCTAATTACAATATCGTTATAAAATAAATGTCATTCATAATGCGTCACACATTCAAGCAAAATCTCCTTGAAAACGTTTTTCCAGATCGTCGTAAAATACTTTACATAAAAATATTGTTCCACACGCAAAAATATATAATACAATTTACAGTCCATAAAAGAATACAATGCCGCAGAATAATATTATGTGAATAATGCTCTCCTGTTTAGCAGAAAAAATAAATATAGTTAAATTATGTCGGATTACAAAGCAACAATATAATTCAGGTCAAAATATTCGTGTCATTTAGATTTTTATAGTTTCAGTAAATACACGTTCTCTGCATGTCTCTCTCTTATATCATAAGGAATTACAATCATAACAACATATTTTACTTCAGTTTACTGACAAACTAGGAGAACTACCTGACGTTGCACGGAATTTGAAAAAACGTAAAACGGTTATTACTGGACATTCTGGTATTAAAACTCTTGTCAACAAGTCTGGATTTTTTAGTAAATTTTTCCCTGCATAACCCCGGGGTTCTTATGTAATATTCTAAATTTAAGTATTACTTTCCTGTATTTCTCTACTTCCGTGATATTATATTTTCACTTTTGTTAATTTCAAAAAATTAAAAAATTACTGAATTCTTTGGTTTTGTTTCGCTTTTAGGATATGTACTTGAAAGGAATGTTATTTATAGCTTTTATATAATTTTTCTTGTAATATTCGGTCACTTTTTGTACTACACGTTCAGTGAATTGTCCGCCTCACGTAACACAACTGAACTCTGGTGGACACGTTAGTAAACTTCATAGTCAACAGTCGTGCGAGCAAAGATTCGCATCTTCTAATTAGCAGCCAATTTTAATTGTTTTCTGTTATTGTAATTCATCAAAATTAACCATACTTTGCATTTCAATTGCAACAAATCTTAGGAAAAGTCCTTTAAATTTTCAAAAAATTTGGATTACTTTTTCAGTTGCCACAGATATTACAAATAATTCGCTTTTATTAACATAGATCTGAGAGGAATTTCTGAAAATATATTATGTGGTAATTGTGGAGCATTAGAAACTTTATTAAGAATGATAAATTAAACGTCGTTTGTTTGTTACTCAATAACTTTTTTTATATTATGTAGGTAAATAGATGGAAGATAATATAAGTACATGAAAAATAAATAAAATCATACATATTTATATAAATACTTTGCAGAGAGACACTTTGTTAGTTTCAGGCAGTTCATTCAAACATTGTGAAAAATATCACCAATGCATGGTATTCTCTTCCATAGTGTGTGATTTTTGTTCCTCTTTTCTCCTACTAAAATAGCTTTTGAATTACTGTTGTGAAGAGATTCCTTTAAAACTAGAAAAATGAAGAGAACTCTAGAAATTAATCCTAGAATTCAACGTATACCTGTGTGATCAACCCACTATCTTGTCACCATAAAGCAAGAGAGAGTCCGATGCAACGTCCACTTGTGAATACATGCTCGATAGTCTGCTTATGAACAATGGTGGACAAGGGAATAAATGTCGAGACGTCGGACTACGCTCGCCTGTAATTCATACAGCGCACACGGTGTACAGTCTGGTTGGGAGTGTGGAGGACATGCGGTTGGGGACGGAAGATGGGAGGGGAAACGAGAGGAGGGGCAGGATGAAAACCTGGAGGGTATGGAGTGCTAGGATCGATGCGCGCTCATTTGCAGCCCCGTGTCTACCGTGGGCGAGATTGGGGTGGAGGAGGTGGTCGGTGCGTGTGGGACAACGACAGACTGCTGCGTGCGTGGGCACGCCCGCGCCCGGCACGCCCTCTCCTCCGTCAGGGCAGTGATGGTCAGTGTGCCCTGCACATTATACCATCTACCTCTACGCCATCTGCACACAGCGCTGCTCCGTTTCGTGGGCGACGCATGATCCGGGGTCTCTTGACTCACCGTCGGTTACTCCGTTCGTGACGTCGTTTGTCGTATGAGAAGAGACACTGCAATGGCTTCTGCAGGTCGCAGTTGACTTTCATTTTAAACCAACATTTTGATCCTCAATCGTGCAACCAAATCTCGAAATAGAAAAATGCTTTCGATACAAATTATCATTCCATTTCATACGCTTTTTCTGATTCTTCGTAACAGAAAAGAACTTGATTAATAAATTTATAAAGGAAAAACAATTATTTTCTTTCTGAATTTCCAACCTTTAGAGGACACATCCTCAACCATTAGTACGATCTACATTAAAACATAGGTGTTAACAGCATTTCACCCCCCAGGGGACTTACATCTAGTAAGTACGTGTTTGGCGAACACGGGGTCCCGAGCTGAGTCTGGCATTACTTCCACTTACTGGTGCCATGCTCCTTCCTTTCTCTTCCTGACCTCCCTTGGTCTCCTCTTGTTCTTTTCGATCCCGACGCCATTTGGGCTAGGGTATCTTTCATTTTCCTACCTCGCCCCAGGGGACTAACATTTGGTAAGTACGTGATTGGCGAACACGGGGGCCCGAGCTGAGTCTGGCATTACTTCCACTTACTTGTACTAGGCTCCTTCCTTTCTCTTTCCTGACCTCCCTTGGTCACCTCTTGTTCTTTTCGATCCCGACGCTATTAAGGCTAGGGTATCGTTCATTTTCCTCATTCCTCTCAATTTTTGTCCTACCCCTCATTTTTTGTCCCCCCTTATTCTTTGTGCCTCCTCATGTTATGTACCTCCTTCATTTCCCCCCCCCTCGATTTGATGTGTTTTGTGAGATATGTTTTGGTGTGTTGTAGATCAGGAGGGTTTTAGTGGGTAGGGTTGAATCATTCGGTGAGTCCCACACGCGGGGAGAGTCATATTGGCTCTCCCTAGTGCGTAACTGCTTTTTCCCTACCTGTACAAGTTTTTCGGGCTCCAATGACCTTTGATGTCGACATGAGCCGTAAAGCCCCACAAAAAAAACAGCATTTCATTCCTCCACCATTTTTAATGGTGACTGAAGCTAAATATTACTACAACATTTGATGGCACCCTACTATTCAAATAATCTAAAATGTCGTTGTAAAAATTAACTAAAAAAAGAAAAACTGTTCTGAAACTCATGCGCTTATGCGTGCATTAGGAAGCTTACGTGAAAGTATATTGCGTGTATGGGGAAGAGAAAAAGTGCATGACACGCATTCGATATTCAATAATATATCTTCATTGCCAATTATGTCCCATCCCGAAACTTGAATTATATGAAAAACAAAACAGCTCAGATCCTTGAAAAAAAATGTCGTCAGTTGAAACGATTAATAAAGATAATGTATCATTTATGAACATTTTTTTTCTGAGAACTTAGAATTATTTGAAAGATAACTCTATAGAATGTACTACTAAAATGAAATGTCATGAAATAATATTTTATCATTTTTAAAAGGTATATAAAAATACTCTGTTTCAATTATGGAATCACTTGGATTCACCTCTATAACACCGTTTGCCTTGAAAAATGAATATTTCAGAACCAATCGTATCAAAATCTCATGGGTACAAAATACGTGTCTTCAAAGTAACTTTAGTTTTTTATTCGGAATCATAGGTGAATATCGTTTTTCGAATTATTGTACATTGTCAATGATGTTGGTCTGTAAGTTAAGGACTAGTTTCATTTGAAGAGGAAAGTTATCTTTAATTCATAGTGGAAAGATCATGAATAACAGAATGTCATAATATTTCCAAACAAAATCAACGACTGTAAAATTTTAATCATGATTCTTGTTGTCAATACTACTATCATTTCTAAACTGTAAAAAAGAAACTGTTACCTCCCTTATTAATTAACTACCTCAATCTATTCTGTTTTGGCAAAGTAAAGTTTTCTTCTAAAATTCAATAACACATTGCCTTGGACTACGTAGAGGGATTTACTAAACGGAAACTAGTAAAGGAGTTTACCGTCAATTTCTATGAAAGGTCCAAAGGAAGAGGATGATTCAATATTTCCCAAGAATTTACTTCCAGTGCATGAAAAGAATATAACTGCATATAATATTTTGATCATAAATTATTCAATCAATTTTAGTATAAATGTATAAAATCAAGTGTACATTTTAATGAATAAACTATACTTTTTAATTCAATAACCACATCAAAGATTGGAAATGCGCCTCATCCTGACGTGCAAGCTTTTAACCATAAACTGTCTTTCTTTGCTATACCCTTCTCTCTGGAATTATTTCTTTTATTTTCGTATTCACTCTACTATATTGATCAAATCACGTGTTCTTTACGTCCGTGATATAAAGGACGTAATTTTGTCTTTCTAAAGGTGTTATTAAAGAAATTTGCCGTGAGTGGAATTTACCCCCACAATTATTTTAAATGGCGTCGGATGTAGGTTGTTTCAAATTGTCTCAATTGCTCTATTATCCCTTTAGGAACAGAACTATTATTTGACCTTTCATTAATGTCTCCATTTTATGTTAACTGTGTTTTACGGTCGAAATAAGTTCCCAATAATTGGCAAACATCGTGACCGATTTGTGCCTAACAAGTCACACGGCAAACACTGACATTAGGAGGTGCTCATGCTTAAAGTGTCAATACCTGTACGCGGTGCAGATATTTAATGCACCGTGGCGCGTATACGTCAAATTTGTGAAGCAGTTACTATACGTTAATGTGACCTATCGTATTACGTTGCTCATGACACACCTGATGAAGTGGTTAATGTATCCATGCGATTACGCAAACTTTATCGGATGACGTGATCCACAACATTTTGGCTAAAAGCAAGGTTCTGAAAACAGGGAGAGTTGATTAATAATTGTGATTAGATAAACACATCGTAACTGTATCGAATAGTAGACTTTTCAAGTACAAAAATTTAAAGAGAGATTCATAGAATTTTTACGTTCACGTTACAGATATATTATTAAAACTTTTTTCCCAAATTTATACCACAATATTACGTTTGTAATTTTTTATCTTGTCTCCCTTTTTATTAGACTAAACGCTGGTAACAGAAGACTAATTTCTGTTGTAGAAAGCAGCTTCATACAGAACTGAGGTTAAACAATGATCTCTTTGAAATGGATGGTCACTCTCCAGTATGTAAAAACTGTTCATTACTTGATGTAGACAAGATCGGATTCACGATGAATGAAAGGCTTTTCACTCTCTCAAAATAATAAATTTAAATAACATATTTTTAAAACATTTCTTAAATGAATATTTTCGGTGCGGTATTGAACTTGGTACGGTCTGCATTAAAGAGGATTGTAAGAAATGTGAGAATGCGTCGAGATAACGTTTCAGTATTTCTTGGACAATAAGTGAAGTAGTGGAATGTCATACGTATGTGGAGTTTATATTGTTGTTTTGATATATTGTTCAGCACATCAAACATAAACACTAGTGGGTGGTTAACTACATAGCTGTTATCAAAAATTTATTTATCATAAAAAAATTAGATCGATATACTGGAATATTCTGAGAGCTTCCACAATACTCATGTGTATTCCATGCATTTACTCAACATAAAATTCTCAGTTCAAAATTTTTACGAGACATGGAAATTATAATTTTTGATTGACCGAAATTCTAATTCCATTACCAAATAATATTATATTACTTTTTAATGAATCATTCTCTTCATTTTATATTACCACACGAGCAACGGTCAATGGTTGAATCGTTCCTAAAATATATTATTCCTAAATAAAGTAGAACAATAGCGAGGCACACGACGATGTCTTTAAATACGACCAGCTATTTCACAACACAACCTCACTCTAAAGGTAGTACTTTATTTGACCAAAAATCGCTGAACATCGTACAATGCACGATTAAGTGATTTGAAATTCTGTGAAACACAAACGCACTGTGGATTCGTGATATGTGAGAATCCATTTCATTCGTAAAACTTGCAATGTTTGTAATTAACCGTACTAGTGTTGGTGAACGCGCACGCGTGTGTGTATGTGTATGTGAGTGATCGCAGGCCAAACCATGTCCGAAGCATTGCGTTTGTGTGTGCTTATCGTACGTGCGTTTGAATATATTGCGAAAGACCGCGCGGTTTTGTTCGCGTGGATGGACACTTGATAGTATATTCTGGAAAGGCTGGTTACGTGAGAGAGCATGTGAATAGTATTGTTTTTAAGAGCTCATGTGTGAACGTGCCACTCTAAGTTATAGTATACTAGCCGGGTAAGAGCAACTTTGCTCGTGTGAATAATAGAACTTTGGTACAAACAATTTTTCTTAAATATCTTTGATACCGACAGAATATTACGTACGTTGGTCTCTGTGACTGCATTGTCAATACCGCACCATTCGTTGGATTGTTTCCTTGTTTTATTGGTTTCATATCTGTCCCTTCCTGCCGACACAGGGGCACACTGAACTTTATCGTTTGAAATGTGCTAGTTTATTGTATTGTTTTGAATTTACTTTTTTTTCACATTGTTATTTACGTCAATACTCTTGCTACCGCAGAAGACTATTATTCGTAGTGAATACATATTTTTCCATTTGATTTTAGGAACTTAAAAGTTCTTCTCTCCTCAACAGCTGACAGTAGAGTGTTTGAAAGACAGTGTAAGGGCTTTTACCTAAAGGTGTAATTGGAAAATCTATATGAACGTGTTGTTTCCTGTTCGCTATGAGCTTCATACGAACCTATGTTATGAGATGTATGACGTAAAGATTTCTTCGGTGTTATTAAAGACATGAAGAATTTGGAGGGTTCGGTGGATACGTGGCAGTGAGAAAAATCAAGTTTTCTATTTTGTGTGAATAATCAACTGTTATTTTGTGTGGAGGCGTAAAAGTAACACCTTTCTGAGCCAAAGATAACAATGCCCTTAGTTCATCTCATTTATAAAATTTTGTTCGAGATTTCTTGGATCACCACTGATTGAAAACTTAGAAAATGTCTCGAAATCAGATGAAATTGATTTGGTTCACTTGATCACTGAACTCTCCATATTAAGATTGGATCTAGAATCTATAAGCGGACAGCTCTTCCATTACATCTCAACGAAGTTATGTTTCGGACGTATGGTTTTGTAGTGTGATCTGATTTACCTCTTACAACATTGAGAGCTCTGTTAATTTTTGTAAAGACTCATTTTTTAATATTAATGGGGATATCCGCATAAAAGTTCTGGCATCACGAAAATCCATTCTGATTTTATGATGCTTGATGTAAACCTTTTAGATTAAATATTTCGGATTAAGACAAAAAGATGAGTTTTGTTGCTTGACAACTTATTCTGTATGCAGAGTAAGGCTTATTGAGTTTTATCCAACCCACATATATTTATAAAGTTTCTAATATACCATATTAAAGTGGTACATTGTTAATGAGTGCATGATAAGGGGTCTTAACACGTGTAAGTGACGCGGCTACTCCCGTATTCGTCCTGCACCTCTAGCACGTGCAAAACTCGCCGGGAGAAGGGGAGGAGCAGTGTTTGTTGTGGGGCCAGTGTGGGGAGGACATAGAGGTAGGGGGATCAAATTAACATCGTCAGTGGGCAATTAGCGCTCTGGTAGTGGACAGTAGGGGCTGTCAGGTCAGAGGCGGACGTGTTCGTGGTGGTAGATCGAGAGATCTTTCTAGAAATCGGATTGGAAGAATATATACGATTTCCAGCTCAAGAAGGTCAAATTGTGTGAAGGGAAGTCAAAATGAATGTTTACTTTGGGGTAATATGTCATTACAATTATCTTAAGATGGTGTAGTAGAAAATGCTATGATGCGGAGTAAACCCGATTGAACGCCACCAAAACTTATTTGTCACCTTCTGTGATAATGAGGTAGATAACGTCTCGGGTATTAATTATGAGACAGTATATAATTTTATTATTAATAATGTATCGAACTTCTTTTTTGACTATGTATCTGACATAAGTTTGAGCAAATTTTTAGCGTGTCAAACAATTTCGAACATGATTAACTGAGGATACAGTACAAATAACGTTATATTTCGCACAAAGGTATGTCATTTGTTAATTTCATGACTTTTTGCATGGTTTCATTAAAAAGCCTTATTTATTTTAGAGAAAAAAGTTATTTAACATGAGTTAATGGGATTTGGGAAGTCTATCTAGAATGTTCAGTGGTTTCAGTAAGTTTAGAATGATTAAAATACTAAACATTTTTACTGATCTACGTCTGTTTTCTACGTCTCCGGAGTGGTATGCCAGTGATGACTAAATTACAGCTACATCACAGTCAAGGAATAGCCATATTTGAAATAAGCATCTGACACAAACACAAAATCTTCACCACCCCTCACTATGTTGACGAATCAATGATGCAAGGTACTAACGGCTTATGTCAATCCAGTGCGTACGGTGGCCAGTTGAAAAAGGATGTATCATTCTGCGGGATCCTGTACTTACAGAGAAGAACGAAATTACGATGTGTGCGTTTAGAAAGATGAAATTTTATTATTATAATAATGTGAAATTATGTTTTATATTTATAAATGGAGAGGCAATGATCTTATTGAGAGAAAGAATTGACGTGGCACTACAAAGTAAGAACAGAAAGTTTATGTTAGTGTAGAAACAGTAAAGTGTTTTCATCACGCTGAATTTATTGTTTACGGAAGAGGCAAAAGCAATTTCATCTTTCATTCTAATTTATTGATGAGAAATTGAGTTTAATCTGATTAACATAGTGATTAATTGTATTAAAGAAGCAAGCAAAAGAGAAATTGTCGCTGACTTACTCGAACAAACTCCGAATTAATTTAGTTACATCGATGTAAATCTGCTAAAAAATCTGTAATTTTTTCAAAAAGCATTAAAAATAAAATTCCTTATTTAATTAGTTAATATTTTATTCATTTTTGCGTCAAAATATTTTTTGTTACAAATGAGTTTGAGTATTAATTTTTACACAACTTTTTTCTTTCATGTAATTTTTCACTAAATCCCAATTAATTAATGTTCCATATCACGGTTCATTGCGCTTCTTCCACGTTTATTAAATGTACGTAATATAAATATAATCACGGAAAATTCAATTTATTATTATATTTATGTGTCAAATGAGCAAATTTAGAATATTTTTGGTTCGCATTTTTATTTTATTTGAAATTGGATCTATCTTCTGCATTTTTACTTTTGGTTCACTATTGTTATGATGTATGAGCCACTTGGTACTCTCTTCAAAAACGAACGTGAACAAAACTACTGTTATAAACTAGAGACAAATTGTGAATTTAGCTTTAAGGATTATTTGATACAATCAGCAAATTATTTCTGGTTTTTTCTTTCCATACCTAAGTTGAAACTTTACTTGCTTCTTGATGAATTAAATTATGTTGAAGTAATTTTTAAGTTCAATTTTGACTTTCTCATCAGAGAAAACACTTGTGGAAACATATTGGTACTTCTCTACAAAGCATAGATCGTTTGGTACTTCTCTACAAAGCATAGATCGTTTGCGTTATGGTTAGATACCGTTTGTTTAGACCAATAATGGTTAATATATCTTATGAATTAATTAAGAAAATTTTCATACCATATACCTTGCGTACTCCGTCTTATGTATTGTATTATTATACCTGAACGTTTTTATCATTACGATGTATTCTTTCTTAGTAATGTTTTCTGTAAATTTCTCTGCTCATAATTGAAACAATTATATGTCAATGTATTATTTTATTTATTTGAGGGAAACCCCAGCTGAAAACCTCACCTAGCTCGGCCAAGCAGGGTTTGAACCCACGCGGGATCGTGGAAGCAAAGACGCTACCACTAGACCACCACTGGTAATGTGTATTATATAACGTTAATGTAAATTATACAACATGCTAAAGAAACTGTTAAGCTAATAAAAGCAAACTTCGGACCTCCGCGTCAGGTTTCTGTTAGCGATGTATAAAATAACAGTAGCATCATATGATAAATGGATGCGTGTTTTCTTGTATTTGGAAGGCAATTAATTGATTCGTTCATGTATATGGCGATTAGAACGATAAACTAGATATTGCGTTTACCGTGCAATATAATACGTCTCAAGATTTTCACTGGTCCGTGACGAAATAGTTCTTTTGCGATACAAAGTGAAATCTATGCCCAAGCTTTAAAAAATGATTCCTTTGATATTATTGATTCCGAAGCGGATCAAGTCAATAATGGTACGGGGAGTGTGTTCTTATGGTGAGATATCGTGGTATTCAAAGGAACAAGCCAGCGTCTACTTCATCGACGTGTTTCAAAGAGTTCATTAAACAAATAGGAAGGAAGGTGGCAGATGAGTATGTTTGAGAATAAAGAAGTGAGATATGATTGCATGTAATATGGAGTTGTGATCGGTATAGTAGAGGATAGAATAGAAGTACCTAAAACACTTCAAACGAATGTGTTGAAGATAGAAAAGACTTTCAAATGCATTGGTACAGAGAGAAAATTCACCATTGTCACGAAGTGGAAGACGAGATATGATGGGAAAATGAAAATATAGTAGATTACGTCTTCATCTTCGTGGTAGATGGCAAAGATGCCAGAATGAATATGAAATGCATACTCTTGAGACTACAGAGGAATCAAATTATAAAATTATAATGACTATATTGTAAATAGATGCAACAAAAAATGAAAAACTCAAAAACACGAATAAATACATAAAATAACCCATACATAGATGGTTGATGAATTTTCGAAGTGAAATTGTATTATAAGTTTTTTAACGTCGTTTGCATCAAACGTACCTTTTTACGACTTCGTCGTTGGCACATCTCTTCATCGTCGTATTGAATTTTTACTTTGATATACTTGAAGTTTTTATGTTATCCTCATTCAAAAGACCATCCACGAATGTTGTGTACATGTCCCGCAGGTACGTGGAATTATCTCTGGGAGAGTTTTTTTTTCTTCCTCGCAACAATTTTTCAAAAGGCTGAAGGAAGTATACCGTCTTTGTTCTTGCTTGAAACCCTCAATCTCAAGCCCTCAGTGTGACTTTGGAGACCCTCGCCAGACAGTTGACCACATTGTCAGTGAGTGCAACTCCAGATCTTATCCAGGACCAAAATCGAACTTTTACGAAGCGAAGGATGCTGCAATTTCCTGGCTGGATATTAGTATTTAAGAATTGTGTTTATTGTCAAGTTTACAGTGTTATTGTTAACTTTGTTGTCAGTTAATCTGCTCTCATTATTGATTTTTTTGTGGAGCTTTAAGGGCTCGTCAACAGCAAGGTCATTAGAACCCAATGTACGCCAAACGATAAATAAATATACTTTGCTGTAAATGTTTGCACCATGGACAGGATGTGTTAGAATTTATTTTAACCTTAATGTTCATTTAATGTAATTTTATAAAGTAAAAATTTCTTCTAGGATATAAAATTTTTCACTTAACTGAGTTTTCTAACTAGTTTCGAAATTTTTGTTCAAAGTTTCAAAATTTTTTAAATACAAACCTGAATATCATGATTCCATGATTCCAGGTCTTACTTTCATTAGGGGTTTAGAAAATTGATTTTTTACGCTCTGTGAGCAGTTTATATCGCTGTGTTCAGTTTATTTCATGAGACGCAAATATTCTTACTTATCTAAGGTACTTAGGCGTACTTGAAAATCCTCACGGTACAATGTTAGCAAATCAAGTATTTCATACTTTCACAGGGTTATGAACAGTTCTATGGTGTATTTCTAATTGTAATGGTACATATTAAAAAGGATGCAAATTAATAAAATGTGAGAAATAGGCTAGACAAAAATAACGGCGGATTGGGAATCGGACCCTGGTTCTCCTAATTGGATCGCACGGGTATTGTCCGCTACACCATACATAACTGATAACATTTTTATATAGACTTCTCATTCGATCATTGTACATGCGCACATACAGAAAATAAGTGAACACGGAAGGCACACTCGTTGCGTGTTCTGAAGTGCCAGTTTTGCTCCAACCTACTTTTAGGATGATTACGCTTATATCTCTTACGTATGTCTAAATGTAGCCAAGTTATGTACTGACTACGACCAGATGAAAATTACAAGCTTCTTGTTCTCAATTGTTTGATTTTCACAGTTGAAATTCTTTAGTTTGTTTTAAATATTTTCTAGAGATTTTTATGACAATTACAATATTAAATACATTGTAACATGACCTAAATTTAAAAAATACATTAACATAATTCACAATGCGAATTATACGTCTATAAATAGTCGATTAGTGATTGGAAATATATTTTAATATTATGGACGAAATTACTATAAAATTATGGTATTACACAGTGTTAAACAAATAACACTACATCTCGCGAATCGCACTGTACACTGGAAAAGTTGAAATGTGATACTTTGCACTCTGACACCTCTTGTGAAGACGAGAATGCTCGCGTGTTCGAAGCCGTGGTGATAGCGAGCCTTCGTGTGTACTCTCACAACACAGCCTGACACTGGTTCTGTAGCGACCGCCAGGTGTTTGGCCAGGACCTCGCCGCCCGCCCACTCATCCGCTCTCGCTCTTCCTCCGTCTCTTTTACCCCAGAGCCGCGCTCCGGCTCTACTGTTGCCACCGCTTTCCTTTGTGAAGCACGTAAAGCCGAAAGACGAAAGGTTTTACTTGCATCGACTATCTCAGATGAGCTGCTGTTTTTCTGGATCTGTTTTTCCATACAAAGGATATATTGTTCGAGACTGTATGCGAGCGCTATGTTTTGTTCTATCCGGTAGGTGGAACTTTATCTTTGTCATCCTCTTTGGAATTAGTTCTTATTAGGACATTTTTCTTCTACATTTCAAGTGTTTTTTTTAATTGTTTTTGTTCACAACATATATTCTTCTAGTTTAGAAGAGACAAATCAAGTCTAATTTAGCTTTTATTTTTTGACATAAAATGTATGCGTAATGGAGCCATGCATCTTAAAATATTTTAATTTAATTTTAATTGTATAGTTGTTAAGGCCAGAATTGGAGTGAAGCTAATTGTGTGATACACAATGTGTTTTAAAGATTGACTTATTACACAAACAGTGAAGTATACACTGCTGTATTATGACTGAACAGATAGGACGTATGCGAAGAAAAATGTCTCACCATCTCACCTATTACTGGAAAATAATTATTTAGGTATCTATACTTTTGTCTTGAAGTTGTGGTTTTATTATTATTCACAAACCATTTTAATTCGTATGTTCATTATTTTCTCAATTTTCTTCAAATTCTCATTTTTGACCTGATTAGTATTCAATTTGAAGTAAAAATAATTTTTGTTATTGTATTTTATGAACATCAAATCTTTATAATTTAGTATTAAGAGTTTTCGCGAATTTGTGAGATATCAGTGAGGATCCTTATATTTAGTTTAATAAATTATTTGGTGGCTTTCATTAAAAAGATATACTAAAATTTTCTTCAAATAGTAGAAAATTGTATTCCATTATATATGTAGTATTCTAAATTTCATTGAAGACTGTCAAACGTATATGAAAAATTATGTGCTGCTGAGCAGATTTAGTTGCTCTAGTTGCACAACTGTGGTATGAGGTTTTACAATAAACGCTTGAATTTCCGGTCGGGAGTGATGGGTAAAGTTAAAGAATGATACATCCAAAAATTAAAAATACGTTGTGTTCTAGGTTGTTTATACAGTTTCACAAATATTTAAAACATCCATCAAAGGATGTAGATTTGTGTGGAAGAATAACAACCAATTTTCTTTATTATGTTTTTTTTCATAAATTCTAGTTGGACACATATTGTTTCTCTTGCGTGAATCTTATTTCATGTTTTCAAGATGTTTTGTTGATCACATGTGTATCAAATTGCTTCGTTTGTGTTACGTGTTATACATTGATTTATTCCTTAGTATCTGAAACGTGAGAAGCATCACTCTCACGAAACGTCTTTTACTTTTCACTATCAACTTCAACTCTTTGTTCACTCTTTGCTCTTTGGGAAAAGTCAGTTTGGTGTAAATTATGAGATTTGTTTAAAATAATGAGAACGAGATTACTATTATTGGGATCACACAAAGTGATAATGATGTATGTCACCTCTTTCCGTTGGTAGCTTGGCTGTCGCTTCAGAATCGTCGACGTGTCCTTCTCTACCTCTAAACTACCTCTATCTCCCGTGCCCGAGAGTGTCGAGGCCTGCGCCTTTGAAAGGTACTACGCGTGCTCCAATCCTCTTACGACAACCCTTGGGCGGTCCTCCAAAGCAAGAGGCTCATGCAGCGCGTGCAGGTGCCTGAATACGCGCGCCTCCCATTGTGCGCCTCGGCGTGTTGTGTCGCCGCAGATAAGCCCTCCGACATGTCGGACATGCAATTTCTTTTTTCCTTCTTTTTAAGGATTATCCCGTTTCTTTTATTCCGAATATATATTCGCTGAAGGTAGTTATTGTATTAAACATGCACTTCTCTATATTACACGAAAATGAAAAAGAATACATTTTCCTAATTCAAATAGTTTAAATTTATTATAAATTTCTCTCGTTTTATATTAATTATTTAGTTAAATTCTGAAAAATCATATAAATCATTTATTTCATAATAACGTATGACTTGTATCAAATGTATGAACATGACAGCTATTTGAGATTGTACAGCATAAAAATGTTGAAGTTTTGAAGCTTGGAATTGAATAATTAGTGATGCATTTTGTTTTTTATTACTGTTCGTTGTAGCTTAAATGTGTCGGGTAACCTTCTATTGCATTTTGAAGTGTGTTAAAAATAAAATTATAAATTCGAAACAGTAATTTTCAAATTATTTACTGAAGTTAGTTTGTACATGATTCAGATGTAACAGAATATTTACTGCTCTTAAAATGTTTACTAAATGGAATAAAATTACAAACAATGAGGTGATATCTCTTTAAATATTGAAGTACAGTATAACGAGGTTTTGTTTGTAATGCAATCGTATGTTAATGATATTGTTTGTTTTTTTTCAGGTGAGCACGGTGTTTGAACAGTGATTTTCAAGTGGTGAGTTTATTTCAACGCATATTTTTAAATTTTCTAGATTAGCGACGCATTGTCATTCAAATTTTCTATTTGGAGACATATTTTGATAGTTACGGTATTCCACGACACTTAATTATCTATTTAATATTTTATTTCATTTTTTACTCGTGTAATGAGTATAAATGAGACCATTATACAATTTCGTTTTTCATAATCCACAAAATGGAGGTCTTTCCTGATACGTTTCAAAGTTAACTTCAACAATTTTTACTTGTTTTCTCAATCGCATAGCAGTTTTTTTTTATTTTAGTGATTTAAGTATTGGAGCATATTGGTAGTCATGTGACTGTTGCTTGGATCAGGAAAAAGGAATCTTCGAAAAGTTCTTGTGTGTGTCACCCTACTTCATTCTAAATGTTCTTGAATAGAGACATCATGCTCACATATGTTCAGGAGACTGTTCAAAGTAAATAGCATTATATTAGTTATTTGTAACGATACATTATATTAGTTATTTGTGTCAAGTAATTTGAATTCTTTATTTTATTATTTTTATTATATCATTTTAGGGGGAATTTCTCTATAAGTACTGTTCATTGTTGTATGGGGAAAAATAATACATTTTAGGGTGTAAAATAGAAAACACTACCACAACATTTACAAAAACCCAACCCTTATATTTGATTAAACATTTTTATATCATGAATAATGTTGCTTGTATTTATAACTATCTGTATATTAACAATAAATATATTTTTTGTTTTGTATTCTCTCTCGTATTTCTTCAAGTTTTTATGTTGCTGTGTTAATTACAATTTAAGTCGTCTTTTTCTTTTTGATGACGATTCAAGAGAATCAAGTTCATTAACATAAAATTCCTTATACAATTAAAACTTAGCCATCAAAAAATGACAAACATTAATGAATGTAACAAACAATAAAATATGAGATAAAATTGAACTACAGGAATTTACTGTTGTTTAACGTGGAAAGTGTGCACCTTTCACACTCAAAACATTATTTCTTCTCAGTAACCCACATATGTTTGTGCCGATTCTGTGAAATAAGTTTGAAGGAAATTCGTATAGAAACCGACGAGTGTTCTTAGTTCTAGCTCTTGTTTCCTAGCAAAGCCTCGGCGTGATTTTGCGCCGTCACCGAGTACTTCAGTCTACAGGAATCCCTTCGTTTCCTCCAAACCCCTACGCTTCCTAACTCGCAATGCCATTGACTCGCTCAGATAGAGTTCGCTCCAATCAAGGTGGAAGGCAAGGAGTCCGCTTGAAACATTCGCGGTGCACCGTCGCGTCGCCCTCTCCGGATTGAGTGACTCGCTATTTCCTGTTGGTTGTTCCGACTTTCACCGAAGTCTGGTTGCGACTTGCAGATCTTCCCACTGTCGCATACAAAGAGATCGGTGGAGTCGCATGTGCGCAAACAGATCCAAAGGAGACGAAAGGAAACGCAGAAATTCAATGGTTCGACGGTGGCACGGGAACACGTTAGGAAAGCGAGGTTTACGGAATGTCATTGCATATGGAAAGATGCATCCATTGCTGTTGTATGAGAAATCTTACGATGAATATTGCGTCGCAATATTTCTTTGTCGGGGACAATGAAGGAGCAGCACTTCCGAAAGAATAAACTATTTCGCCAAATGGAAGCAGAAAAAAGAGAAAAATATTGTGTCAGGATATTAGAGTTAATGGGAGAGAATAAGGACTAACAAATTGAAAAAAATATCGCTAGAAAATGAGAAAAAAATAAATGGAACTTCAAGTGAAAAAAAGAATATATTCTTGTATGTGGTGCTTTAGACAAATGTGTAATAAAATACTAATTTCAAATTCTAAGAATAATGCCTTATACGAAAACCGAATTAACTCGACGAAAATGATGTAACGACGGAGAAATTAAACGCGGTTTATTTTCATGAAGATTGTAAAACTGAGAGCAGCAAGAACAAAAGGAACCACTCTTTGAGAGAGGGGGATAAGAAACTTGAGGCACAGAGTTAGCTATGTGGGGAGCACGGCGTTTGGCGACGTTGCACTCCGTAGACCGGCCAACACTTGGTGCTGGAGCAGGTTTTTGCAAGAGGCGGTCACTGGAGCAGAGCGGCGACGCGGGGAATCCATCCCTCGTCCGCTCGGGTCTCTTGCCCTTCCGGCCCCGAAAGCGCGTAATGAAATTTCGTAATTCTGCTTCCGGGAACTTAAATGAACGTTGCCAGTGACGTGCAGTACTGGGAACGTGCGTGACTCGCTCTAGACGGTTGCAGTGGGAACGAAGACCGCGACGGAGGGAGAGGGTGGTTGCGGTCAGTGTTGTTTTCATCGCAATGGAAGAGCGGTCGGTGGTGAAACTCATAAGGATTGCTTTGTTGCGTCTGTGGGGATATATTCATGGTGAGCTCGTTGATTATAGAGTGAAGAGGTACTATTAGGTGCAGAATTATGTCTATTGTTTCTATGGATGAACATTAAACAATGCGGGGGCCACTAGATGCAGATGTAAACTCTGAATTTATTTGGTATGGAAAAGGTTTTAGAAAACAAACCCTTTTTGATATAAGAGCTCTATTTCTAATAACTGAGTATATTATTTAATGTCGACTTCATCAATTTTTTTAGTTTTCGTTTCTTGCCTTTTTATTTCCAATTTTGTATCATTCTATTCGTTTATTTCTGTTGATGTTATTCTGTTCTTAAATATCATCTGCATAGAAACGAGAAATCTAGGATGAAACGGTTAATAAGTTTATTCTTAATGTATTTATTATCTCTAGTCAAACAAGATTCTGACATTTCTCACTCGTCGTTTACATTTCCCTTCATATTTTAATTAGAAACAGATTAAATATTTCTTAACACAATGCTCTATATAAAAAAAAAATTAAACGAGTTTTATTATTCTTTCCTTTTGCTTTAAAGTCATATCCTGTGTAATTTTCTGTGAGCTATATTCTCTTGATTTAAATGATTGTTCTAAAATGTTAGAATTAATTTCCATAATAACGCGAAAATGGGTTTCGTGGTGGTAAATTAGATGCATAAATATTTAAAGAGATATCCCAATTTCAAATAGTTTGTTTGAATCATATTTTGTGTCTCCACCACTCTCTTTTTAATTTTGTTTGTTATCTTAGATTTACTCCACGAGTTGTTAATAATTTTTAACGCGTTTCTTCATTAAAATTTAATGCCTTTTCTTTTCAAATCTTCATGACTTATAAATTCATTATCATCATTTTGGTTTTGTAATTTCTTTTAACGGAACGGTAACTACAAGTAATACAAAAATCATTCGCTTCAACTATTATCTCATCTTTTGTTTGAAATTTCATTTCCGACCAAATATTTGCCAATTGGATGCCTAATTCATTCGATCAAGACTCTCTTCTTCTAAATATTCGCGTTGATTTCTTACTCTCTCCCACCACAATTCAAAAGCGTAGTCTGAATTTCCAATCCATCTCGTAGTCTTCTAAAAGTTCTTCATTCATGCCTTTCTTCACCCCATTGGTCCACTGCCGTGTCTCCCGAAACTTGTTCCTATGCTCGTCTCCGTTCTTCCCTCGCCAACCTTCGTCAGCGTCGCACAAAACCGCAGGTATTGACGCGCGCCTGGCTGAAGCTCGCACCTCCTCCTGTACTGCTTTACCTGACCGCTTGCCTGCTGTGCCTGTCCTCTCCTGCCGCGCCTGCCGCTCCTGTCGTTCCTGTCCGCATGCTTTCCTGTCTGCCTTCCTGCCCGCCTGCCTGTCGGCCACTCCAGCAGCCCACCGGAACGGACTTCTCTCGCAAAGGGAGTTTGCGTTCCGCTGGCGACCGCGAGACGCGGCAAAAAGCGTTCATTAATTTCGCTCTTTGTGTATCTTTTTTAGGGGATGCGCTGTCAGTTGCTGTGCGCATCTTGTTTTTTGCGCACATGTGGAGCTTTCCGGGAACTTGACCTGTATTTAACTTTTTTGGATTGTACCGGGTGGCGAAACAAGAGAAGCGGTAGAGGAGCTTTTTCGTGTTGTGTTCTCTCGTATGTAGTATTTATTTGGGAGCTTGGAACAAAAGACGAGAATTGGTTTCAGACTTAGAAGTAAGAGGTTTCGGCGGAAAGATAAATAGTTACTCATTGTATTCAGAGGCAAATATTAAAATTAATGTCAGTGTTCAGCTTGAGTTAACTTGTAATCTTTGTAATATGTTTTAGACACACACTTTTCCGAACATATTTTTTTCTGCAGACAATCATTGTTTTGGATTGCAATTTTTAAATTATGAAAAGTAACCTTAAAAAATACAAGAATAAATCTTCAACGTTACTTAATTCACCTTGTTATGTTCAGTTACTCCTTTTTACAAAAAATAATTTTACATAACTTTTTGACAATTTGGAATGCGAATTGTAACTTTTGAATTCACATTTTGAATAAAGTTAGAAATCAAATAATTTTTTGAAAAACAATAGTATCATAAATATACTTTACTTGATAATTACTTTTATGTGTTTATTAACCACTAACATTTTCATTAATTTTTTTATGTTGAATTTTTTCTTGAAACTTTAGAAAAGAAAATAACTATTCTTTACATCATTTATGACTTCCTTAAGACAAAGATACCTATTTTCAGTTTTTATGGGATTTATCATTTTAATATATAATATTACGATATTTTTCTTTAGAATATTGAGTGGACACGTAGTAAGAACTTGACACAAATCATTTGATACGGAGATACCACTGGGGCTGAACCTTTTTTACACTATGCTGGTGGTTTATTCTGAAATTTCTTCTGTAGAAATTACCTTTGAGTGTTTTACAACCCGAATATTTGCGAAACGTTTTAAGAGTAAAAATAAATGAATTCTGATTAACAACAAATATCTACTAACTTCTCAAAAGTTGACCATAGAATGTGTATATTAAAGGGAGTGATAGGTTTCCAAAATTTCTATGCGTAGGTAAAAGATGGTAATAATATGAAGCATTAGCATCACAGACCCAATGGGATGAACCGGACATCAATTTAAAGCAGTTTGAATGGAGATCACAAAAATAATCTTAGCAGAATGTTTAAACTTCTAAGAAAAGTCATAGTTTCCTTCTATGTGCCTACGCATTGAGAAGAAGGGATGGGAATACTACGAACGTATTAAATTGCAAATATCCTGGAATTATAATCCTGGTTGCGAAAATGTGTTGAAGCAAGGTAAACTAGTGGACTATGTGAGTTGATCAGTTCAGGGGATCCCGGAAGAGATTCCCGGTCGTCACCACTTTCATCTTGCAGGTACTGAGAACTTGGCTATGGCGGCTCAAAATAATATTTTTCTTCTTCAGTTCATTTTGTGTAGTTATTTCATATGTTTTGATCTCTAGATCATCAATAAAATTGAATATGGTTTAGTAATGTGTGGTTGAGATTAATTGAATGATTTCAGCCAAAATATCAAATAAATTGGAAGGTGTACGTTTATCACGCGTTTGGTAATTCTGTTGCAAATAATAACACACTAGCTCCTATACAAGAAATAAATAAAAGTAAAATCATCTTCGAATTATTTTCTTTAAAGTGTATGCACGCATTTGTGAGCACAATTTTTCAGATAAGAAATCAGATTAAAAATATTGCCCTCACAGAAGAAAGAAACCAATTTTTAAACTTAAAGCAATATCAATTTTTAAAAAGATAAGGATATAGAAATTTTATAAAAGGAAATGAATACTTCGAAATTATTAGACTCAACATTTTGATAGCAACCGTGATTTCTGACGACATCCGGTTTGGTCACGCCATCAACGTTTCCTCCGTCAACATTCCAATATATCATGTGGGAGTTTTTCTTGGTCAGAAGGGCATAACCCAGTTCGGTGTCGTGGTCAACGTCCGTTTGCCAGCGTCCCTTTTTTTCTGGTCTGACGATCATAGTTGGACTGACTCTCATAGGGGGAGAAAGAAGAAGTATCTTTGCGAATGTCGAACATGTAATCAACGAATTCAGTAATAACTTTATCTAAAATTGCTTTAATAGCTGAATACCATTTTCTTCAACAAAACATATGTTGTTACATCTACACAACTTATTAATCTAGTAATTTGTTCCTTATTCCAAGAGATAAAACTCGAAATAGACAGTCACGAACGAACGAGTGTTCGAAATATAAAAGGGCAATTTTGAAATTGCCAAGTCTTGGCGACGCTTTGGAATCTTCAGAATGGAATAAAATATTTCATTTTTTATGAGTTATAATTCTATAGAAAATTGGAATGATTGATCTAAAATATATGAAAAAAGGTGAATAATTTTACGTTTGTTTTACAATGAGGTTTCGTAGTGTATTATACTCCGGTTGGGTAATGGCCTCCCCACCACTAGCGGTTAGCTCTAGAATCCCCGGGTATGGATGTATTCCCACGTGGGCCGTTTAACTCACATTGCATTTTCGTTTTGCTTGTATTTCTTATAATTACTCAATATATTTGCGCCGGTTGTTGTTGTTTTTGTTGTTTATATTTGCGTAATATTGGAGCTGTAAATAACTTATATACACGATCAAAAATATATAGCTAAAAATTATACACTCGTGGCAAAATTTGCAGAGTATTTCACCTCACCATAACTTCTCTATGGAAATGTGTGTGAACATTTCTGAAGGTAGTTCCTTTTTATACTATGACTACCCGTTAGGGTTTCAGTTTCATCTCCTTCCAGCGAAGCGACCCTTCATGTGTCGAAGGATGAAAATTTCGCGAGTGTTGAGAACAAATACACCTTTGTAAATGTTGGGAAGGTTGAATGCTTTCAATTTCACGTGGTGTTACTTTTTCTCAAAAGTTTTAAAATTAAATTCGATTTTTAAATTACTATCAAACAGAATATACTTTCGTTAATAAGGAAGCATATGACAAAATTTTAGTATATTTTTACTCTCACTTATACTCTCACATGGACAGAACCTTATAGTTATGAAATCGATGAACCAGACATTTCAAGCTCCAGGGAATTGACAGGAATGTTAATTAACAAATATTACAATCAAGTCAAGTCTGAAAGCAGTAGTATAAAATTCAAGAATTCATAAAATTTTGTACACAAAAGTTTCTTTATTTTTTTGAGTTAATCACTGGCATTCTCTACGATAAACTCCAGTAGAGGGAAAAGGTAAGAACGAGTACCTATGCTTTCCAGAGCCTGCAAGCAAAACAGTACGCTATGGGAAATAATGTTTGTCAAGTCATAACATTACACCGTGATTTGGGGAACGTGTTTAACACCTCTCTTAGTTTTGGCCATAACATAAAGAAAATATATTAGACAAACGACACTAATGCCAACTATATATATCGCAATATTCAATTCATTTGATTTTAATTTGCATAATCAACACATTTTATTAAAAAATTTCGGCCCCGAAACCTTACCCAGAGAGTGAATACACTCCCCCACACAAGAATGAGAAAAATGATTATTACCGGTTATAACACCTCCCTTAAGTTCAACTATTTTTCTGATATACCCTTAAATTCAACCCTTTTAAATAAATAAATATGCATGTATTGTCAAAAACGTAGTTAGAAACTCCGTATGACCACGTGGAGCACAATAAAGTAATTTATTCTCCGGAAGCAAACAAGGGACCATCCCATAAATCCCGATCTAGGACCCCAGGGATTAAAAAGATAAGAACTCGAAGTTACCTATAATTTGAACAGAATACCAACAAATTTGTATTTAATAAAATGCGAAAAACATAGTTCATAAGTACGTAATATTATTTGACTATAGATTATTCGGAATAAATTGTTACTATTAAAATAACTCTAAATTCGAGATTAATTATTACATTACACCGCCTTCTCAAGCATGAAATAACATGGTATTCCGTGTATAGAAGTATTCCACGTAGATATGGAATATGTGATGGTAGCATTCCGTCATTGTCGCCCGAAGAAATACACAGTTTTATCATCTTCAGAATTTAAGGGCAACACATCTTTTAATACAAGATGTTGTAGGAGACTTTATAAGCGGTGGAGCGCTTCAGCTTCTGAACAACTCTCGCATACTCCAGACGAATGTTGGTTGGTTCGGTACCACAAGTTCCCAGTCAACCCAAATATGTCCTTCTCAATTCCGTATCCACGTCACGGTTAGATGATAGAGTAGATCCCATGATCTGAAACTCGCCAAGAGACGTGAAATAAATAAATACAGATCGTCATCTTTTGTGCGTAGTAGATATGGGTTTGCTAACCAGTTAGCTCTAGGAAAAGAATAGATAATCATTATCTACGCGTAGTTTTTTGTGTCTGGTTTCCCCTTGTGTTACCAACAAACCTGTACATATCGCACCTACCGTGCTTCGGAGGGCATGCGGCCAAATTTCTGCAGTAATTTTCCTTTCATAGCTTTGTTATTTGGGAAAAAGAGAACGCATCTTCGCGCTATAGTATGAACAAAATAATTAGACTAAAGTCGAAAAAAAAAAAAAAAAATCTTTCTTACGAAACATACAGAATAATACAAACTTAAACATCGAAACTGCGAAACCTACGAACTCATGTAACTGTGATCCGTAACGTGATTTGCATAAGCTCTTTGAAAACAAATAATTCAATAAAAAATATTAAATCATTTTCAGCTATAAAGATAGTAAGTACATATATTTTTTATTAGGATCCACTATTGCATGGGAGTATTAGCATTTGATATTACATTACTTTAATGAAAAATGGCTTATTTTATTCGCTTTAGTACATCTCTTATACAAAATCTTGTTTTTAAAAAGATTTTTTGTTTATTATTTTATATTATACTTTTTATTATTAGAATTTGATCATATATTTGTTCATTAATTAATATTGCTTGTTCGTTTGTAATACTCAAAATACTTTTTAAACACAAACCTGTATTAATATAAATAAATAGCATAAATGATATAACACCTTCCGATAGCATAAACATCTTTTGAAAAACGATCGTAATGATAAGATATGAAGTTAAAACGAAAAGTGTAGGTTATGCAAAGGTTATACTTACTTGTACACTACTGATAACATAAAAGGGCCCATTTATTTTTCTAAGTCCCACGCTCTGACCATTTTGGATCTGTTAGATTTGCAACGCCTCTCTCCTCTTGCTTCCCCTTCGACAGGGGAAGTTTCGTTCGACCAATCGTAGGTCTATTTGAAACGGCGCCCATATTTGGAAGACATCGTGCGGAGGGTAAATCGTAACGAGATAAAATGTTTCATTACACCGCTATTAAATAAATATTTTGTATTTTTTTATTATACACATTTTGGACTTCTATAACAAAAATATTCTGTATATTCTTGACTCCAATAAACTTTACCATTCTCTATATTTAAACGACATCTCGAGATTCGTTGTCTCGCAAGGTCTTCATAGGCAATGTAAACGATATTAGAGTTTCTGTAAAAAACGTTTGCGTAATACTGTGATAAAATATAGTTTTTAACAGAATTTGAATATAATTGCAAGATATCGTATGGAATTGGTATAATTCGAATCACAAATTACTTATAAATATTCCTATAATTTATTATATTCATACAGAGAAGTAAAGAAATCAAATCTCATTGTCTACAAGTGATGTGTATTGTCGAAAGTAATTTCAGATAATTTGCGATTCTCGTAAGTTCTTCATATATGTGAAAAGGAATTAAATAAATATAGAAAACGTTTGTCTCAAATATGAACTAAATACACAAAAGTTTAATTCTCGAGTTACAAATAATATAAAACTACATAAGGAACAAACAAATTACATCTTCTAGTGACATATTTATCCACGATATAACAATTTGGTAGTAATCGTGCAACCAAAAAAAAAAAATCAGTGATCAATAATATGAAAACCTCGTTTCAGATATGAATAAATAAAAAAAGACAAATCCCAAAAAAAGACGTTTTTGCATTACGCATTTATATATTAGTATGGATTTACTCTTTATTTGCGAGTCTAACTAGCATGATGTTGGTACCGGGCTTGTACACAGTGTAGCCAATGCGTTTACTTCACCATCGTTTATTAGGGTTATAATAAGTGTGCCTGACGTAATGTAGTCTGTATTTGCGGTTTGAACTTCAATCTGTCGCCAGTTTCAGTCATCAATTCGATTCAAGCTCTTGTGACGCTATCTGCATCAAGCTTGTGGAACAAATATTTCATTGTGTATTAGCTTGTTGTGTTATTAAATTGTGATTTTACAGCAAATAGTCGCTTTTGAGATTAATATTGGTTATTTAAATACTACTTAAAATCGTAGAAGTTGGCAGTTCGTGTTAGGCAACCATATAGCATTATTCGGTAAAACCACATGAGTTTGAGTATACAACTTATCAACCGCGCACGTGTGCAATTGAGTGCCCAAAAGTCCATATCGGATTCAAAACTAGGCTCATAAATCGCTGGGGTCAGAATAGCATTCGGAGCTTTTCGTTTGGTGTCTTCATTACCCAAAAACTATTCCTGCCTTGGAGCAAAAATGTTTTCAAACGTTTTAGTTCTGAAATGATTAATATTCACGAAACTGATTTCTTATATCTTATATATTCAAAGCGATAGTTTAAAAATAACTTTTGGTCAAAATGACCCACATTTCTAGTGTTAATATACACGTAAAGCTGCCAATCTCACACACATTCACTTCAGCAAGAGCACATGAGGGAAATTTCATAGTCAGAGCGCTTGCATGGACATGTTAGCACGTTAAACAGTAGGTTGTGTGTTGCTGTAGTCACCTTTTCGAGATAGATCAGAATGCCTGACTTTTACTCTCGAATAGAATGAAATAATTCTTCATTCACCATTCCGTCTAATAGTACGTTTTTATCGTGGAATCGATTGGTAATGTTGGTTCTTGCGTGTAATTGACCAGAACCTTATTCAACAGGTTCCTTCCAATATATTGACAAGTTGCTTCTATGACCCATGTGTGCAACATGAATGAGTGTCGGAAATGTTACTTTCTCGACGAGAAAATATTATATACCATCTAGTTTGAGACTTATTGACGCGCTCACGCGCAATGTATGTTTTTTTCTCTTTCTATTATTTTTCATTAGCAACACCGATACGCGTCAGAAAGTTATCAACTGTTCATTTCTTAATCATTAAATCTGTAGCAAAGTACTCTCTTCTCACTTTTGTATTTAGCACTTATGTAGTCTAGCACGTCAAGTAATATTATTCCCTAAGGATCCAAAAATGAATGCAGGAAACATTTTGAAATCATAGGTGGGTTATAATACTTCAGTGCGTGAAACGATTGTTATGTGAAGGAGATTAAAAAGTTCATGAATTATTTAACGAAATGTATAAATTTTCAGTCATTCTGAGACTCAGAATTTTCCGGAAAAAATTTTTTTAATTACTCACTTTAAACGTTTGCTATGTAACCAGAACTATAAGAAACTGCATTGAAATCTAGTGGGAAAATTAAGTTTTGTCTATACAGTATATAATGAATCGAACACGCGTAGTGGAGAAGGGGAAGTATTTAAACGAAGATTTTCTCCTTTAATTATGTTCTTCTTTTTTGTGTTATTTTATAAGTGTTATTCTTTTTTAAGTGTTCCATTAAAAGAATGTGCATTAAGCAAAGTTTCGACGTGATATTAACCAATGAAATGACGAATTTGCATATATTCGTCTTAATGTATTACCAAACTACAATACAAGAATAATTATTCTTGTCACTAATTCGACAATTGTAAAGGCAAGTTCGTATCTGAAAGTTCAGTGAAATATTCATTGGATAGTAGAAATCAGCTTGAGAGGAGTATGGGTTTCTTTTCAATCTCATCACCAGTAAAGTAATTGAGAATCCGACCACAGGACCGAACCAGGCAATACCCTTTTGGGAAGGGTGTCAAGAGAATATAGGATACCTTGACTGTGAGACTAAACCAGATGACTCCGGTAATTTATTGCCTATAAAAAGTCGATTCAACCAATTCTAATGGCTACACTTTAACCACTGAGAGTAATACAATTTTTATAATATTGAATCATTTTTTCACATAGTTTTTTTGAAACATTCTAATTCCTAGCGTGGACACCCATATGCAGCTATCGACTCTGCCTTTAGGGACTGGAAGTGAGAAATGGCTTTTTATTATTTCTAGACGTTGCCGTCAAGATGATGCCAACTGAACTGTATAATCTGCATTAAATAAATATAAAATAATACTTTTTTCTTATCATCTTCGTGTTATATGAACATTGGGCTGCATTGCAAATTAGATTCTGTATTGCATAATTGTTCATATTATTCTCTTTTTGGGACAGTCGATATTTTCTTCCAAGATTTCGTTAAATTTTTCTTACAACTCCGCAATATTACTAAATAAAAAATATCGTTTCAAGAAAACAAAAGTCTATATTTAACTGAGCCCAATGCTGTGGAGATAGAGATTTACTATAGAGGAACGCAACATATGTGAGGTATTTTAGAAATTTCATCTCTGGTCTGGCGATCCATGCATATTCGAAATTCCTTGTTATATCTCCGGAGTATTTCACTTCCGTTCTTTCTAACTAAAGGGGATGAAGTGGATTGAAATGTTGACATCGTTATTTACTATATTTTCGTATACTAACGTAGCAGTATTTTAATATTTTGTACGAGTTTTCAAATTGACTCTAAAGGGTCGTATGTAAAATTAAAGGGTTAACATTCTCATGACTGACACTGAAGTTACTAAAACAAGCTTTGAAACGTCTATCATTCTTGTTACATTTTCACATTCGGAATAAAACCCTGAGAAAAAATAGTGAATAGATAACGTTCAATACCATACAAAACTGAATTATTAAATAATGGAATATAAAACTAGAAAATACAATATATGATGCTATAAATAAAAACGTATTTAAATACTTCTTCTCTAAAACTCGTTGAAATTGTAGGTTTTCATGATAAAGTTCTTTAAATAAAGGATAACATTTGCACACTTGTCTTCTACACTATTGCTTTTCATCTGCAAGAGATTTGAGTAATTCTTACTCTGTACTGTGTCCATTATCTTAATACACACCTTTCTTACTATTATACAATGCGGATACATGAAACATTACTTTACGTCAGTTGACTTCGGTGGCAAACTCGTCTACAAATAGTTATTATGAAGCTGAAAGTGAGGGTTGGAGGTATAAGCTCACCTTGTACAGTAAGCAACCTGAAAAACTGACTCCGACGGGTAGAAATCGACATCGGAAGGACACAAATAATAACATGAAAATCGTAGCTGGGAATGTTATTATGGTGTTTTAGTAACCAAGAGACTAAAATATTGTCATACAAAGCGCGATATAAGATGATCAAATAATAGCTGTAATAATAATAAGTTACAACGGTCTCGTCTATTTATGTCTGTATATTTGAATGGATAGTTGACAGCATATTGATTGGTACATAAATCACATAAATTGAAAATATTTTTATTTTTTATCACCAATCGTTATTATTTATAGTAATTAAAGCAAAAGCTTTCTCGGTGACGTAGTCAGCATATTCAGGCTCTTTATTGAGAAGGATATTCTAGTAAATGCTTTTGAATGAAAAGCCTTTATTCAAGAATTCCACGTAACAGGCCAGTTAATTTGTGGACCGGATGATCCGAGGCCGATTAAGAGGGGTTCTAGTGTACGTGAAAACTATTTTTATGGGATTTGTTTGTATATGAATTTCCATTCCCTGTTTCATATCCTCACGTAAGAGAGAAAGTATTATAATGGACTTTTATTATGGCTATTCTTTAACCTCATTTTGTAAATTCTCTATTCTCAAATCACATTTTCAAGTTTGATCATTTAGTTTATGTCAACTTATGTTGAACCTTCTAATGAAAGTTTTAATTATCTAAACCTCCTTGAATCATAATTTTATATGTAGATTTATGCTTGTGTTTGCTTTAACATGATCATTGTGTGATTCAAATTTTGCATACATGTACGAGTTTACGTGACTTAGGGGTAGGGCGCTGAACCGCTGTGTGGACGAACGGGGTTCTATGTGAGGTCTGAGGTTTTTTCTTATGCCGGAATCTCCGATTGACTCCCCTAGTCCAGTCACTCTGTACTTAAAATTGGGGTTACCTTGAAAAAGTTCCGAAGTGAATGATCTTTTAGTATGTTGTATGTGAGTATTCTGCAGTGTAGAATCCAAGTTTTTCAATTCCAGAACCCTGTACTAACTTCAGGGTAGCCAAAAAATTCCTTCGGACCATTTTCAAGGTAAAATGTACCTGGTGACTGGACTACCTGGCCTACTAAACCTGCTGTAAAATAAGTGTATCCTGGGGTCAAACCGACCAGGATTACGCATACGTTACTGCAAACACCGAGTTCTCATGTGATACTAGCTCATATTTTAGGATACTACACATCTGATACTGGCTTTTGTTTTAGGAAAAGGGTGATGAACTTTATCTCGGGGTACTGAAGACTTCTTCATATTTTCAAGAAACACCTCGTTGGAAGTCATCACTCTTTTCCTAAGAAAAACTATGTTTAAAAAAATTAATTTTTAAAATTCTAGTGATTGTCAAATATTAAGACGACTTAATTTATTGTAATTTAGAATTCTTCCTACGTCATAAAAGTATTTTAAGTACACTTATGTGATTCCACATTATATTTAATCTTATTATTAATTGTTAGTTAACTATTATGAAAGGTAATTTTGACACTTATCTTATTTGAGGCTGTAATCTTTTGTATTCTATACTAAAAAAATGATATCTGAATGTATTTTGACTTGATTTACGTCAGATTCTGTGGAGATCACATGTATTTATAGCGATATTCTTTTAAAATTGAAATGTCAGATAAACATTAATTAAAGTTGCTATAGAAAAGAAGAAAACCACATAATTTTCAACTCCTCATTCTTTTTCTCTGTACCTCCGAACACAGTTATCAAGATGAAGCCAGGCCTGCGTGATTGCATGTATTCTGCTCGTAAATATAGCAAAATATTTCTGCAAACATCTTGTAAAAGGAAAAATTAATTTTAGCCCCCAAACGTTTTGCCGTAGAGATAGCAGTTGTTCGTTATTTGCACTGCTCCGTGCAGTGAATGTTGAGGAAAATTTCAGCAATTTCACAATATTGTACGGGATGGAAACATAATTATCCTTCCAGTGTATATTTGAAAGCCTTGGTATATAACACATTTAAGTAAATTGCGTCGTAACGGAATTGAATGGGTAACAAAACCCCAATACTTTCACTAAAATACATATTTATGGTAAATATGTATGGTAGTGATTTATTGCATATCATTTACTATCAATGTACTTCATTTGCTAACATTTCACTCACACTAGAAATTTAGTTTTAGTTTTTTGTCCTCTAGGGAAATTGTACAAAATATATGAACAAATCTATAGGATTAATCTGTTGGTAATTTTTAAGATATGTGGATTTCAGCTCTGTTACTGGTGTCCACAAATTTTATCACTGAAACCCTCTCTCGTTTCCTTATCGTTCCTCTGATTTTATGAGAACATACGAGTAGTCAGTCACCCCATCGCTTTATGACAAACCTGCAATGTATACTCTAACCCCTTGTTTATTGATAGAAATTTCGTAGTCCCTTTGTGTTGTGTTGTAATTCTGTAAGTTTTCATGGAAGTAAAAAATGCGCAGAGAACAAAAATGGTTTATATTGCGTTTGTTTACATATTTATTAATTGTTCATATTTGCAGAAGCTTTGATTTAATATCTTCTATTAATAAACCCTTTAAAACAGGGTTTAGTAACGCGTTTCCTTTTAGTTCATGGAACAAACGTTGTTTTTTAAATAAATGTGTGAATTGTACATTAGATATTAAGAAATCTATTACTGTATATTAATACTAAAATTGTTTACGCCTTAGGTGCCGTATGGCGTGGTTTATCAGGTCGCATAGTATCCGCAGATCACGTGTTATCAATCCGTGCATTAGATTATAAACATGCAAAATGATTATTTTTTTGTTTTTCACTTAAAGTCCTGGCGTGAACTTTCTTGGTGGGAGATTTGTCAAAATTCAAGTATTAATGTTTTAAAATCAAATTGACTTAAAAACAAACAAAACTAAAATGAAAGCAAAATTTGTACTTCATATATCGTTCAAATGAATCACGTTATTGTCTTTTGTGAAGAAAAAATAGTTATCAGAATTCATACATTAATATTTGCTGACGTTTAAACAACAGGTTATATTGACTATGGCTGACGCAGGTCTCAGGTCCGCTTTCCCCTTTCAATTTTAACTGAAACAAATGTTCAGTTATATGAAAAATGCATCATAACTAATGATGTTATGATAATGAAAGAGCGTTTCAATGTGAGCTTAATTAAGGAATTTTTAATTAAGAATGTAAATAGATGACTCTTGGGAAGAGAAGACACGGTTTTCGAAGAAAAGTGTCCTGGCTAATGTGGATGTATTGAAGCAAAACAGTGGAGTCATTTAATACATTACTATATTTTGCAATTAAATCTTCTTACTACCTTTAGTCTAATCTCAGAAAAAGTCTGTTAATGTCATTCCAAATCTCACCTGCTTTCACTATATATATTTTGTCGCGAAGTTGAGCTGTCGTTGGCAAACATTTCCGCAAGTATTCATCATATACAAAGCGTAACTTTGTACTTGGGATCTAGGTCAGATTGAAGGACAAATGGTAAATTCATTCTACCATTTAACTGAGTGTTTTATTATCCTTAGATATTTTGACTGTGTGTATAAAAGAACAGTGTAGTATTCTGGCACTTCAGAAAGTGTATTAATTCAAGTGCATGATTCGAGGAGGAATTAAATTTTCTTACCTTCATTTTCATAGTTCAATATGTTATTTATGTACATTTCAAGTTATCCAAAATGGCTAAACTTTANATATATATATATATATATATATATATATATATATATATATATATATATATATATATATATATATATATATATATATATATATATATATATATAAGTGATATTAAGCATGATATGTTATCACATTAGAACCCTCTATTTCATGAATTTCATCAAAATGACACCCTTTGCCTCCATCGATGTACCAGTGTTTGCGTTGCATTGAAAGAAACGAAAGACTCAATTCTGTTTCTTTCAACGAATTCCATCTTCTGTTTTTCTTTACCTTCAAAATATAATGAAAACAAAGAATAGTTAAAACATAGTGACTGTCTTTTTTTCAGTTAACAATTTTCCTTCATTAAGCAGAAGATAATTATATAAAAACACGCATCATTTATCACAAATGTTTGACATAAAAACCATTATATTTCATTCGTTAAAATAAGGTCAGCTTAGTGTTATATCATAAAAATTAAACGATATAAATTTTTGATTTGTTTTCCTTTAACAAATTATATTTTTAACATTTAAAATGTGGGATTATTAATCGAGATTCCCACTTGTTTTTGCTACCACTAATGAATATATAATACTGTCAAAATTCAATTCATTTCATATACTTGCAGTGTAACATTTGAGAGAAAGTTTTATTAATTATAATTACATTAACTAGACTTCAACAGTGGAATTTTTATTCAATATATTCATTGGATCTAGTTGATTGAATGTAATACACGCACACTTAACGAATGAAAAATATGAAGAATTAAAATGCATCCTGTAACAATCTTAGATAAAAATGTGACTCATAATTGAAAACGTTTCTTTATGTTAGTAAATGTGATAACGGAAGATGATTATACACAAATAAAAACCACACATTAGTGTCATAAGAACCTAACTAATGTGTAATAATATCTCTATGTAAATACTTCTGTATGATTTATAGGCAAAGAAATTGTCAGAGGTTGGTAAGAAATTGTAAAAAGAATGTTAAAATCTGTACCAATGCATTACGAGATTCGTCGTGATTTAGATAAAAAGAATTCAAAAAATAAAATAAAACTGTATTTCAACGGTGAACTTTGTAGTTTTTTTGTAGTTCTTCCTGGAGTTATGAATTATGAAACACGTAAAACTTAGATTATGGAAATAGTCAAGCACTGCGTTTAAAGATTAGTTGCCATTTTCTATTATGACGAAGAATTTTGATTTATATTTCTGATATGTGTTCTGGCATTGTAAAACTTAGTAATAAGGGAAATTCTTTAGAAAGAAGTCCTTCTTTTGTAACAATGTGTATCATTAATCTGTCAGTAAAGGTCGGTCAGTTCAAGAGAAATTGATCTTTCTAGCAAATGAAGATTAATTATTGTCGTAAGTATATCATGGAATATAAGAGATAGAATGCATTGAATGGACTTATCCATTACCTATTAAGCTATGATTTGTGAATGGGAAAATAACAAATATCATGTAGAATTTAAACGGAAAACAAAGTAGTGTACATCACTTACGAGGAAATAAACAAGATTGGCAAATGACACTCACCCACAATAACTTTTTGTTTCTGTATTTTTCTAGTTTCGCCATCTTTCGTTGTTGTTTTCTCACTCGAAGTTAATTTTGTAAGTGAATGGAGGTTTTAGTTGTTCTATACCTCTTACTGTTCTTTTCTGACCTTGCAAACTGTTCAGAATTGTATTCCTTCACACGTTTTTGTCAGTGATCTCTGATTATTTTTCAGTCAATAAAAATGCAAAATTCTGAAATATTGATAAATAATCTGTACAACCAAAGGATAATAGTGAGATAGGATATGATTCACAAAGACACCGCGTATTGAAAATAATATTTTATTTTTAGAAACGATGTTTTAGGTCTTAAATCATAGGTGAATAAATCGAGTAGAGACTACCTCTGATTAAAATAGAAAGCAGAAAATTCCATTCACTATTATTTACTCGTACGAAAGATGTAGTTTTTCGGAATATTTAAAGACTGTCATAGTTTATTCAAATCAATATCAAAACTAACGTTAAATGAGATTTGAAAATGAGATTAATGAGATTTGAAATAATAGTGAGACCCGGACTTTTAAATTTAAAATAAATCATAGATTATGTGAAAATTAGGAACGTTGAACAGTGAATATATGCTGCAAGAGATCGGGAATATTGTTTCGGTTTCCTCTGGTAATAATTCTCTAAGTGACAGCGATGAAAACGTAAATATTTTGTGTAGATATGCAGCAGTTGCCCTAACCCTAAAGGGAGTGGTATTGGTGACAACTGTATTGTGGAACGGAACTCATAGCTTCCGCAGCGCGTAAAGCAGAGGTCGTATATTTTTAATACGGCAATTTTACTACCCTGTGTTCTATTGCTTCGTTTTAACTCTCCCCGCCTTTCATTTGTCACGCGGCCATATTTCGACGACAGGAATAATATTTTGTGAAATATTATCAAATTCTGGCTCGGCTTTTTTCGCGGTCAAAGAGCGATTTCACTCTTGTGGGCATTTATCTCCATCGATTTATCTTTTTCGACGTTACCCTTTACATATGTTTATTTGTGTGGGTTTTGTTTTGAAGTTATTCTTAATTTTTATTTGCTCCTCCCCTTCTTCGAGTGAGAAAAAGAAGTTCCTAAAGAAAAATAATCTGAAATGTCAATGGTTTGTTCACGCAAGTTGTTTTTAAAATAGGCAGATTTGTTAAATAATTCGTGCGTGTAGGGTGCAGTATGTGGTCATAACTACAAATATAGTTGATTATACAAGTATATAAATATTTTAAAACCCGCTACTACAAATATAGTTAACTAACGCAGTTAACTATAATAATATTTTAAACCTGCCACAATTAGCTAACGTACCTGATGACAAAACCAAAAATCTAATAAAGTCCTTTGTGTCAGTAGCATGTTTCAAATTACTTTTTTTTTCTTTTTTTTTTTGTAATTCAAGAGAAAAATTGTGATCATTTTAAAGTGTATACCTTTTATATAAAATCCTTCTTAACAATAAGCAAAGCTATGAATGAATCGTTTGTGGAAAGTTTTCATTTACTAAGTGGATTAGGCTGAATGGTTCTGCGTTTCTTTATTGTAAATGATGATTTTGGTTTGCCAGTGCCGCCTTCAAATAAAGTATGCCGTGCAACCAGGGAATATTTGGTTTTAAATAAAATGTTAATGTAAATTCAGAATATTTTTACTTTCGATTCGCCGAAAGTCACGACACAGATCTTACAATTTTTGTACGGCGTATTAATAGACGTTTTACATTCCCGAGAAAAAATGTTGAAAACAATGTATTTTTTAATGGTTTAATTCTTCAGCCCACGAAGTAGTTCAAGATCTCTTACCATGAAGAATTTGAACATGTGTGTATATTCGGATATAACTATTAATGGAGTAATAATGGAAAATCAAAACTGCCAATGAAGCATTATATTGTAATTACTATACCGTGTGAATGCATCTGATTTTGCTCTCTGATTAAGGGAAGTCATTTATTTTACTTTGTGATTTTGAAAATGACTTCCACAATTCCATGAAATGTGTAAGCTACCGATAAAAAGTCTAATTTTAAAAATTCCAATACCTGGCTTCCATAAATTTTGTACCAAATCCTCGACACTTGAGATACTAATTAATTGCTTTTCTCACTTTCCTTGTTTTCATAAAACATAAATCCCACGAATACCCGATCGCGCAAAGCAATATTTTCAGTATTTGATGTCGTTTCCAATTCTCCTACAATAATTTATGTTTCACTTGCTGCGGAAGAATATCCCAGCATTGATATCCCAGCGGAAACAAATAAAATGTCGATTACTGCCACATAATAACTCTTTCAATGTAAACCAGACCATCAATATATTTTTTTCAAATGCCCGCAATATGTTGGTACTATGTAAACAATAATAGTCGCACACACTACCAGAAAATGTTTTCGTCTCTTTTTCACTCGTTTTTTGGCTTTGCACAAAGTGATATGTTCAAAACTCTTTCTCTCAATCATATGCACTAGAAAGACATTTCTCTATTTTTTTCGCTTTTTCTCTACCCAATAACTTTTTATCTTTAGAGAGATAAAAAACTTGAAAAGCTTTATCGTGAATAATTACAAATATACTGTTTTTGTGAGAGTTTGTATATAGTCTACTTGCCTGGTTCAAGTGTATCAAATAATAAATTTCTTAACACAGTAATCTACTTTAAATGTATGCGATCAAAGCAGAGGTTCCGGGTTCGATTCCAGACTCATCGCTATTTTCACCTGACCGAATGTTATCATATTAATTATTTTATATTGTTTAAAATGTTTAAAGATAAATAATTTTTTTTTCAACACTGTTGCGTTTTCTACTGTAAAAAGGTGTCTACAAAAAGGACAGACGTTCGTGTGTTTTATCACACAAAGACACCTTCACTCAATTCATTAAACAGTATTCAGTTAACAAACATTCTCTGTTCATGATTTTATAGTGATGTTTTCGATCACTATGAGATCGCCGGTCACGATGATCTAGTGCCAGTACAAATCTTGTTTGGGGAACGTATTAAGAAATTCTGTTGCCCAAAGGATGATGTACAAATTATTTTCTTCAACCTGGTCTCCATAAGAATCTTCGTGTTATACAAGATTATTGGAATGTTGATTATGTGAAAATTTAACCCTTTATATCTCTGAGTTTTTTAAACTGATAGTATTTATTCACCACCATTATTTCTTCTTTTCGTCAGTTCCCGTGCTTGTACACTTCTTCTCCCTCCTGTATTGAGCTAAAATGCTGTCAGTTTTGTTTTTAAACTACATCTACAGAAACCCTTAATTCCGAAACTATGATCAACGTTCTCAGTAATAGTTTTGATTTGAATAGTTTGATCCTTTAATACTAAGTTCAGTAGTAGCTATATTTTCCATAAAATGACCCAAAACAATTAATCAAAAAAATGACAAATTTTTCAACATATTTTTTTTCTCTTTCTTAAGAACATGACGCTGTTACAAACATCCAACCATCTTACAAGAGAAAACTCTCACTACTACACAATCCTTCCGAACGAAGCTAAATGTTCGCCTAGTGAGAGAACATTTTGTAGCGAACAATAATGGCGGCAACCTTCCCGAGAGCCTACTTTTGTTCAATCGTCGATTCGCCTACATTGACCGAACATCGAACATTGTTCAATGAACTTTCAAGTATTCGGTACAAAATCAGAGCACATGTTCGGCGAACAAGATCGTCCAATGATGTTGATTTATTACTTTACATTATAAAGTTAAAGTCAAAACTGTTTTTAGATTTAATTCTTTAAGAAACGAAATATTTACCTTTGAAAGTTGACTGCTTTCTTTTAATTTTTCCTGCGTTTGTGTTCGTTATAAGACGGTACAATATTCGAATGAACTACACAACGTAACTAGTGTTCTACATCTTGTTTTATTCTAGGTGTAATTTAGAGTCGTTTACCAAATACAAGTTAAACATTTTCGAATATTTATTTACTTAGTGTAATTAGTGAGTTTTTAATTTGTGTTTTTTGTCAAGATCCATTATTATTATGTTTCTTTACTTTCGTTATTACTTTAATATGAGGTAAATCATAGTTTCAAAGTAGTAAGTGAAAATGATAATATAATTTAATGCTGTTTAACCAATTGAATAACTCTTTTAGTTGTTGTTTGTTTTGTTATTTTGCAAGTTTCTAAATATTTCTTATGTCTCAAAATATTTTTCATGGGTGTTTCACTTCAATATGTAAGTTACACAAAACAATCGTAGCATCTCATCATAAACATTGTGTATCGGCATTTATGCGTCTCGTCACACTCAATGCATAACCGTCATGACTGTTTCTCGTTTAAATCTTGAATTGTCTGGAAATGGTTTAGTGATCTCGGTTTGTGGTCCATGTTGGATCGCAACGCAATTAGCACGGTTCCCTGTGGGAATCCATGGAATTGGCCGTGAGACGGACTCGATTTGTCTACGTCGCTCAGTCTGTGCTCGATGCGCTAGCGAGATTTTAACCCTTCGGATACAGAAGCGGACACCCGAATGGCTGTCTATAAGTAGCTATTTTGGACAGAAAACACTTCTTAGCTAATCATCCTCGTTTCTTTCTTTTTTTCCTTCTTTCTTTCTTGCTTTCCTTCTTTCCTTCTTTGTTTCTTTCCTTCTTTCCTTCTTTGTTTCTTTCCTTCTTTCCTTCTTTCCTTCTTTCCTTCTTTCCTTCTTTCCTTCTTTCCTTCTTTCCTTCTTTCCTTCTTTCCTTCTTTCCTTCTTTCCTTCTTTCCTTCTTTCCTTCTCTCCTTCTTTCCTTCTCTCCTTCTCTCCTTCTCTCCTTCTTTCCTTCTTTCCTTCTTTCCTTCTTTCCTTCTTTCCTTCTTTCCTTCTTTCCTTCTTTCCTTCTTTCCTTCTTTCCTTCTTTCCTTCTTTCCTTCTTTCCTTCTTTCCTTCTTTCCTTCTTTCCTTCTTTCCTTCTTTCCTTCTTTCCTTCTTTCCTTCTTTCCTTCTTTCCTTCTTTCCTTCTTTCCTTCTTTCCTTCTTTCCTTCTTTCCTTCTTTCCTTCTTTCCTTCTTTCCTTCTTTCCTTCTTTCCTTCTTTCCTTCTTTCCTTCTTTCCTTCTTTCCTTCTTTCCTTCCTTCCTTCCTTCCTTCCTTCTTTCCTTCTTTCCTTTTCTTTACGAGTAATGTCACATTCAGGAAGAGCATAAAAGATCTTTCTATTTGCACACAATAAAAGAATTAAAAGGAAATTAACTAAACTCAACGAATATTTTTGTAATTTAAAACTAGATGTATTTCTCAAAAAATTAAAAGAAGGTAAATTTTAGTTTGATGGAATTTCAGAATTTATTCCCCACTCTCCCCTTTTAAAAATAAAAAATACTACTGTTGCGACATTGGTTAGATAACGCAACATAAAGCGAGTGAGCAATCTACGGACTCGATGTTCTTTGTGCCAATTAAGTGACATCTCTCGATTTTTGATCTTCGATGAACAATTTCTTCAAACCTCATAGGTCCATTCAAAATTTCCGTTTTTGAGTAAAAAAAGTGAATGAAATGTTTATGAATTAAGTCATGCTATGTTCAACCGAGTCTGTTATTAATTATCCTGGAATCCACGAGGTTGTATTCTATTCCCGGCCAGAACTTTAAAATAACTTAACATTTCGTACTATCAATCCCTAGAGCTAGATGAACAATCGATACACGGTCGACCTGGACCGTCGCATCGCGCGAGCAGCGTGCGTCTCCAAAGCAAACCTCGACATGTGGACACTCACTCTCTTTTGCAATATTTGTCCGAAGAGTCAACATCAAATCTTTCATAGTACACACATCATTCGGCACGCAAGCTGAGAACTTCCCCTTCAGCTTCGACCAGAAGACAGCTGGAAGAATTATTTCCAAGCGGAAACAGCACACCTCGTGAGCAACGACCCGCCATCCCTCACGAGATAATCTCCAGGTTGAATCGCAACATGCTAAGCTACCAGCATTTTTGGCTTCAACTTCGACTGCACATCAACTCAAAATCATCAAATCGACACCAACCCAATGTCATCCAGGCTAAATCTTTGAAGAATCGGTTCATCTCGCCTTACCTCATCTCAGCACCTCACCTGAGTTTCCAGTTTTGTATTATTATATTGTTACTTCATTTCAATGCTTTGTATTGATAGTTGCAATGTTTTGTTATTAAATCATTTTGTTGACATGTCCATTGTTTAACTCTCTCATTCCTCATTTTTGGTCCTTCAAACTCTATCACCACAACCCAACATGTACACTACTGATAACATAAAAGGGCACATTTATTTTTCTAAGTCCTACGTTCTGACCAGTTTTGGATCTGTTAGGTTTGCAACGGATCTCTCCTCTTGCTTTCACTTCGAGAAGGGAAGTTTCGTTCGACCAATCGTAGGTCTATTTTAAACGGCGCCCATATTTGGAAGACATCGTGCGGCGCGTAAATCGTAACGAGATAAAATGTTTCATTACACCGCTATTTAAAATTTTTTAATTTTTATTTTACACATTTCGGACTTCTATAACAAAAATATTCTGTATGTACTTGACTTCAATAAACTTTACCATTCTCTATATTTAAACGACATCTCGAGATTCGTTGTCTCGCAAGGTCTTCATAGGCAATGTAAACGATATTAGAGTTTCTGTAAAAAACCTTTTCCTAATACTGTGATAAAATATAGTTTTTAACAGAATTTGAATATAATTGCAAGATATCATATGGAATTGGTATAATTCGAATCAAAAATTACTTATAAATATTCCTATAATTTATTATATTCATACAGAGAAGTAAAGAAATCAAATCTCATTGCCTACAAATGATGTGTATTGTAAAAAGTAATTTCAGATAATTTGCGATTCTCGTAAGTTCTTCATATATGTGAAAATGAATTAAATAAATATAGAAAACGTTTGTCTCAAATATGAACTAAATACACAAAAGTTTAATTCTCGAGTTACAAATAATATAAAACTACTTAAGAAACAAACAAATTACATCTTCTAGTGATATATTTATCCACGATATAACAATTTGGTAGTAATCGTGCAACCTAATTAAATAATCAGAGATCAATAATATGAAAACCTCGTTGACGAATTTTTTTACTATTGAAATACTTTATATATTCTACATACTTAACTCACTCCTCATTTATAATGTTAGTATCGATATTCAGTATTATTTATTGATTTCCAGAGCAGGGAACGAACATTGTTATTTAGAAACATTCTTTGCGGGTATATAACTTTTTACGAAGCAACATGGATGTTACATTTGTGAAGATATACGTATTAGTCAGACATTCGATATAATATTTACAGTAAATTTAAAGTGAACGAGGCAGTTAACAAGGTCGTATTTAGTTTTATATGTTAAGTTATTGTAACTTGTAGTTCCCCGTATTCCTGATTCAGTGCCATATTCTAAGGACTTGTTATTTTAAATTGTGATAGTTACAGATTTAACATTAACTGTCACGTGCTATCATTATGTTATTTTGCTAGTACCACTATTTACAAGCTTTTAATTAACTTCACCTGTTAGGTATTTTGTTAGTATGTTTGGGACAAATCTTCCAACTGAATTTTAGGCCTAATCCTCTCAAACGATTGAGCTGAAATTTAGCATGCATATATAAACCTTGTGACAATGCAATATTTTGTCTAACTCAAAAACATCTTTTATGTTATCGGAAGGTGTATCACATGGACACTGTTACATTTATTCTATTTATTTATATCATAAAAGATGTGTTTAAAAAGTATTTTTAGTATTTTATGAACAAAAACAAGTAACATTATTATTACAAGTAAATTAAAAATTTGAATACTAAAATATGTGAAATAATACATAAGGGACCTTTTTAAAAAAGAAATTTCTCATGCGATGTTCTGAAACAAATAAAATAAGTTAATTTTTTATTAAGGTGCAGAAAATACATTAAGATACTTCGGCTAGTACTTACTTAACAATAAATCACTGGGCAATGATATCAATTGGTGTTATACTTTTACGAACAATTAGCGGGACAATATTTCTATGACTAATAATGCAGCATAAAATATTAAACCATATTCAGCAATAAAGATAGTATGTTCTTTTTAATTATGTTCTAATTAATGTGCAATATGTGTGGAGGTACTAGGATATGATATTGCATTGCCATAATAAAAGCTTATACTCATTTTATTCGTTTTAGTAGGTCGCGTAATAAAAGTTTGTTTTTGAGAAGGTTTTTTATGTATTATCTTATTTTAAGAATTGAAAATTTCTAAATGAAACTAATTATTGAGACTATTGTCGTTTCACCTGTCTCATATTTTACATACACCTCGATAACTAACTTTTCAGGAAATAAGACTGTTAGTATTCCATACCATTATACAGGAACGCACATACATGTATTTCGGAACCTGCATTGGAAATAATGACTGTGTAATTTTTCTACTAATCAGATTTCTCATTGCGCAGAGCAATCTCTGTTGTCTCATAACATTTTCAGAAGAAGGATTACTCTTTATTCCCATAACTATTCAAAGTTTTTTTATCGATTTTCTCATAAATATCCTAATTTAAATTTTCATAAAAAGGGAAGTATTTTCGAAATATATAGCACAAGACAAAGTAAAAGATAATAAAAAACAAAAGATAACCTTGATAAATATTTAAGTTAGACAATTTGACGATGTCAATGTTAATTGTCTACTCAGTATATTGTTATTTTTGCTGGAGAATTTAGAAACGTGTTACTAATATTTTGGTAATACACCAGAAATTTGCAAATGTGACCAGGTGATCATGTATACCAATAACAAAATAATGAGACAAATTGACTCTTGACTTTCCATATTTTTTTATGCATAGGCGTCGCGTAATATTATCTACGACTTGTAACATGGGATGGTATCTAATTTTTAAAATATTTATAATACGATATACAACTTAAATATTCGTTTCTTCAATGTGTATGGGTAGAGAAATATCAGATAAATAAAGATAATAATTAAAGGACTTCATTATGTATATGTTACAGGTTATCTTTTATGTTATCGCAACAAATTTTATTTTACACTTATCATAAATGACAATAAAACTAATGAAATAATTTATTTTCAAATATTTTTTTGATCTGCTATTCACTTAACAATGCGAAACATTTTGTGCAACATCATTTGTTAATGGCCACCTTAGATTTGTTGAATGTTTTGAAAGTATCCGAAGGTGAAACTTTCAATTAGAAGTACTATTTTAATATTACAAAATGTTTGCCTCGTGATAAAGCATAGCTGTGATGTGTCGTGGAGCTTGGTTCAAGATGCTTATAGGTACGTTTCGATTCCAGTGGCGTAACTAGCACCCTGTACACCCGGATATAGTAATAGAAGTCTTTTTTCATGTTTTTTAACCGTTTGTGAAGAAAAATTTATTATTCAAATAAAAGAATTTTGATTCTGAAAACCGATATTATTTTATGTTATCTAGTCATAATTAATCAACGAATTTTTTTCATAAACTCAATTTTTAGTAATTGATCATTTTACGTTGCCACACCGTTATCCGGATGAGTGTTCAGTTATGCTATTTTAATTATGCCAGTTACAGTTGCGACAGTAAAACGGTCATTTTTAAAACAGAAGCTCGTCAAAAATTACTTGATTAATTCCATTACTCAAGGCGTATTAAAGTGGTTTACGTGTTTTATACATCGATTATGATGTTGGAGTGATTTAAGAAGCAGATTAGGTCAATTAGTTTAAACATTTGCTGAAACAAAAGTAAAATATAGTTTGAAAATGTAAATGTATGATTACCATATTTTTGTACATATTTAAAAGTATATGGTATGTATATATTATTAAATTAAATTACTCCACTAACTTCAACTGTAGTAAGACACTGAAATTACGAACACTACGAGCTACTTTTTGCCCGGGGATTCTATCTCCTCTGATCTTGGATTCTATCTCTTCTGATCGATTGATAGGTTCGTCTCATGGTCAACTTTATATTTCGTACTCATGGGTGGGTTCACACAAGGTTTGATTCATTCTTGCTCTTGAAGGCGAAACCAACGATGTATACGATCATGTTTTAAATTTCTATTGTATTGAATTTGTAAAATAAGGGTCCAATATGTAGGTTTTTAAAAATCAGGAAGCAAAATCATTTTGATTTTACACTGAAACAAGACTTGGAGAAAAATCCAGGCAACTGCGGGAAATCAGCTAGTTATACTAGCTAGCTAGAATTATTGTAATTCGCATGACATCATGTTTAACATTCTTTATTTATAGTGAGTATTAATAACTTATTTCCTCTGTATTTAGCACTTTTTAAGACCCCTAAATCACAAATAATGTAATAATCCGAACGCAAAGTTATGATACATTTCCGAAATCCAAATTGTTTTCATGATGGATTCTAAGAAACACACAAAATTCTTCATAAATGTTGATTTGGTAGTCATACGGAAACTGTCATTGATATCATACCTTTTTTCCAATATTTTTCATAAACTTTTCGATGTACAATGTTATTCTGTCGTATATATGATTTATGGACATGAGGTTCACATTATATGGAACGTTTTCTCTGTATATCAAAATTATTGAAATATGCTCAGGGGTTGCCAGAAACAATCATTGACAGGCCTTGTCATTCGGAGTTAGTCTGGTTAAAATAATCCATTAAAGTGGATATCCATATGAGTCCTCTCAAATAATACTTTCTTGCTTTGCGGAGTGTTCTATACTAACTATTGAAATGGAGCATGTAAATTGTGACTATTTCTTTGCATGTACTTCGATACTATTTAATTTGAAAACAAAGATTCTTTTAAATTCAGTTTTAGAGTAATTGTTTCCCATTCGAAAAAATACGAATGCAGATTCGTATTATTTTTTAATGTATAGATTTCCCCTAAGATAACATTTTACATCACATGTGACGAAGGATATTTTTTCATTTTTTAGTGTTTTGTTCAAATTATATTTCTTTAACAAAATTATTATACGAATATGTAAATAATTCTACTTTTAGTCATTATATTATAGAATACATTTTATAAATACCCAATTTACCAGTTTATTTTTCACATATTACACTAAAACATTACGAAGTATCGATTTTTATACAAAACTTCATCAGGCACAAAAATATATTTAAAAGTTTTTTAAAAATTCGTATTCGGTGCAATGCCGCACATCATTCAGAGACCCATCTCTTTCAAAGTAATACGTCTTTTGAAATATGCCTTGCGATCAGTTCTTTTGAAGTATGCCTTATTACGTATAGTGACTTGCATATATTTAGTAACATATTCTTTGAATGCAGATGTCATACCGCTCTTTTCTCACTATCAGTTTAGATTCTTCATTAAACCGTTGTTCATCCTATTTTCTTAGTCATTATATTTCGTCCATTTGCTAATCATCATTAATCATTCTTTTCAAATTTTGCCATGATTCGTTAATATCCCTACATTTCCTTTGTCGGTTGAAACCATTTATTTTGATTTTGATATCTTACATAAGGAATATATTTATATGTTTTGCAACCCAACTCCATCTGATCCCACCGCGTTTGCCAAGCCTCCATTAGTTTTCGTCTCATGATTTTCCTAAAATTTGTTTTTTTTAACAATTGTTCATTTACCACTATCTACCCTTTTAAAAAGTATTTTACGGTATTCCTATCTTAAAAATCTAGCTTTTGCATTGATGGATGGTTTAGGGGTATTTGGAATAATATTTTGCGGACAAAAATATTTACGTTCATCTATTATTAATTACTTTTATATTTATTTAATGTTTTTGGCGAGTTTAAGGCCGTGCGACCTGCTCTTCCACCTAACAGTGAGAGAATTGGGAAGGCGAGATGTTGGGTTGCTGGGGAACCTATGACACCGAACTGACATTTGTCTGGAGTAAGAGAGGGAAATCCCAGCTTAAAACCTTGACTTGCTCGGTCGAGCGGGGCTTAAACCCATGGCATGCTCTGCCGCTCAGCGGTAACGAGGAAGCAAAGACACTACCAATGGACTACCGCTGTCAGTATCTTTGGAAAAACATTATTATTGTTTCTAGGTGAAGTATAAAAAGCAGTAATACTTGTAATAAATTCATTTTTCGTTTTCGCAATACAAACTTGGTTTAATATTTTAAAGCATGGCTTTTTGTGGTATGTGGTACTTTTGTTCTGACGATTCATGTTTTATTTAAAATTATCAATTTATTCCACAACACTTTAGGAACTACTTTTGTAATATTCTTTGATAATCGACATGTGTCGCAAACACGTTACAAACTTGTGAAGAAATAGTTTTTATTTTTTCAGGCAATATTCAAGAAAATACATTTTGAAAATATCAACCCTAATGATCAGGAACATTTTAATTTCGAAATCTATGTAGATTATTTTGCTTTTTACAATATTGCATTTTTACAATATTGCATTTACATTTAATGTTTAATGGTATCAACTTTCTCAGAAGCTTAAGAATATTCAGAATTTTTATTTCGTAATTCAGCCTGAATAATGAATTGAAGGGATGATTTTAAGTGTATCCTACACGCTGCACAGTATTTCATAATGCGGAGAGTATTGATAGAAATCATTAATAGCTTTTAACGATGAATATCGAAAGTCCTTATGGAAAGATAAGGATCAAATTTAATCCCGGCTGACATACTATTGGGACCCCGCCAGTTTTGACCGTTGTCAGCAATGTATTGGCACCGGTCTCCGCGAACTGTCAACGATCATGAATCGCCTCTCAGTGGGGGAGCGTAGGCGGATGCTGGTCAGAGTCCGTGGAAAGAACAAACAAAACGAGTGCAACTGAGCACCATGCAGTACTCATGGAATTGGTTCTGAGCCCACTGGCACGACAACCAACCATACTGCCATGTGTGTTGCCACTGGATCTGCCACCAGTAGCTGGCGAATGATACGTGAATTATGAACCCGCACACATGCTTTTTTTCCTCGAGTGAAATATTATTCACACAGTTGGCGCATCCTCATTTTCATAACCACTGAACGATGAAACCGAAGTGTATTTTTAATCGTTTATGGCAATGCGAATGAAACATTTTTTAAATTCTGTTTAATGAATATTACATACTCCCGATGTAGTTGCGGTATGAGAGAAAAATAGAGAATATCGTTCGAAAAATTGGTTTATTCTATAAATTTTTCATATGTGTATGATTGATTCTGACACAAGTGATTTTTGTTACCCGCAAAAACATCAGTCTCTGAATATTTAATAGGATTTTACTTTAAACATTTATATGGAGATTTTACTTTAACTCTTACAACTAGTATCGTGGTGTTCGCGCAGCTTCCATGGAATAGGTTTCTCAAATTTTCTAAAAATATAAACATAATGCGCACTTCCATTTTGAGTACTCATCTGTCGCGTCTCGCGACGGGTGCCGAACTACAGGCGTTGCTGCACTTTCGAGAAGGACGTAATACGTGCTTTCACCTACGACTTCAGAAAACCAGAGCCACAGCACGTGAAATAAATGTTAATTTATTGCAACAACTTTTTGATCGTAAGTAGATGCTAAATAAATGAAAAAATTGTGAAGAAAACTATCTGATTACATAAAATAGAAGTATAATTCACTATTATATTGCAAGATATCTGTGAAGCGTTGTGCCATCAACCTCACGTTTCATATTTTAGTGATTCAGGAATAGAAATACTCATAAATTACAACATTCATTCCTTCTGTACAATTTTTACGTAATGATTTTTTTTTACATTTTTATAAAGGAATTTTAGTTAGTATTTTAACATTTTGTAGTATCATATTATTATTTTATAAATACTCATTTTCAAGAATTTGGGTAAGGATAATGATTATTTCCAGTTAAGTATTTCATGCTTAATTTACAAAGTATTCGCGTTTCCTATGTAATGCTTCTGGACATGGCAGTCTTGTAATTATTATCTAACTTATCTACTCGTAAATTTAATTATCACTATTACCGGACATGTGTATATTACATTACTCTGTCCCTACTCTGTCATTACTCTGTTGTAACACTTCGTTCCGCGAATTGTGCCTAATCATCTTTTCCCATGACTAAAACAAACAGATTACAGTGAATAAATAGATCGACCATTCCATTATAAATAAATTACTGTCAGAACAAACAAATAGTATATAACACTGAATACAATTAAACATATAACATAGAAAATACTTTTTTTGTGAACATGACGTAGCTCTATGAAAGTAGATTCCATACTTGTAACTTGTAATTTTACATTTGGTGAGTATTTTTGTAGGCTCGAAATCGCCTTTCTTTCTACAGTTATTTTTATTTAATAATTTTCCGAAAGATCATAACTTCAATTTTAATATGTCTGACTCGCGCCTTGAGTTGTTATTATTATTATTATTATTATTATTATTATTCTAGCATGAAGATGAACCGTCACATAATCCTCCCAAAATACATCCCAAGTATTTAACTTCCCAGTAATGAAGTAAAACTTAGAGAAAATAATCGAAAACGATTTAATTTTAAAAATCCACTTTAATATAGTATATAAGTTATCCAGATTCGTTCACAAGAATGCTTTCTTTTCGGATCCTAAAATAGACCAAATATTAGGTGGTATTTATGTCTAGACATAGTTTGAATCAAACGTATGATCACCTAGCTCCCTTGCTGGACAACGGTGAAACATGGTGAATTTCTGTTTTTACCACGTGAGATCGGTCCATAATAATAACTGTCGAGTGATACACACCAAGTTCAAGTCTATCAATTCTCGCTATGAGGAACAGTGAAGAAAAGCGGGTGTATGTGAGGGAGGAGTGGATAACACTGTATGATCGTATATTGCGGAACCACAGCCAAACATTCTTTAAAACCGTAGGATGAGAACAGCAAATTTAATATTCGGAACTGATGGGATGGTCCCTTGCTTATTTCCCGACAGTAACTTAGTTTATTATCACCCACGTGGTCATACGCAGTTTGCAACTCCGTTTTTACAATTAAGAGGACTCAACGACCAAATTCGGTTTTATCCCCCTCTCCCTCATATTGATGGTATAGTAACAGTACATTGGTGCGTCAGAATAACAATTATGAACAACATTCCCTTAACTTTTATGATCAATATTATTCTTGGTATAAAATTTATTGAAAAACTTAATTTTGTTAATAAAAGTATTGTAGTGAAGTTATGGTTTTAATTTTACATTATGCATTGATTTATAGGATTCTTCCCATCTGGGGAGATTAAAATGTACTGTGACGTTCCCTTTATTTATTTCTTACATGTATGTTGTTAATGTAGTAGTGTATAATCATAACGAACCAACTTTAATGTAGTTATACAATCATAGCAAACCAACTTTTAAAAAATATTTTACTTCTGGTAAGGTTATGTCAATTTGTACTTCTGGTAAGGTGTTAACGCAGTGTGTATTTGAATGAAAACTTCGGAATGACATTTCATTTCTATTTATTTTCTTAGTTGGTCAGAGCTCTTTCGACAGAATATGTTATCGTCAGACTCTAACAATGCTGGTGTCGATGACAATGGTAAAAGAATCAGTAACTCAGGCTTTGTTTTGATTCGGTGGAAAGAGCTCTCACCAACTAAGAAAATTACGGAAACGAAATGACAAACCAAAATTTTCATTCCATATTAGTTTCATTTTTTAAATTAAGAATTATGCTTCTTAAACGCAATAGTTTACAAGCACCCATATCTTATTTTAATACAGTCTATGAAAGATACTATGCGTTGCATATTTATGCTTGTGTTAAAAGTAATGCCATAAATCCATGATGAAAACTGTGATGAAACATAAAATGAAAGAAAATAATGCATTACGTTTTATAAAGACTATTATACTTTGATGCAATGAAATACACACACAAAAAAAAAAGAAAACGTGTGTGTTCAATTTCATATTCGTTATGCACAAAATGTCCATGAAATGGTACAAATATTTCGGGTTATAAAAATAGGTCGGGAGGTTCTTTCATCATTATTGGTTAAATTACTGGAAGAGTTTGTCGATTTAAAATTTGCGCTTGAGTTACCTTAAAATTGATAAATATTATCCATTTTATTATTTGTTCATTAGAAGAAAGTCGTGCTTGAACTGTTGTAAATATATATGATTGTAATCTACTAAATTTCGGAGAGAGATAACCTTCTTGATGTTGCAGATAAAGTAATCCTGATAATGTAGTGAAGTATCGTATATATATAAAATCATAACTACGTACTAAACTATGAAATACTTGTGAAAGGAAGCCATACACAAATAAATTAGAAGCGAAATTATCCAAAGTGTAATTATGTCAGAGGAACGTATCTATGTCTGCTTTTAATTATTAAGCTATAAAGTTTTGTGGAACATCCTTGTAAAAAAGAATTTCTATATAAAAGTGTCATTGTCCTGATGAAGTGTTCTGAGAGACTTACTGCTGGCTCGTTCATTCATTCACTCACTCCTTCAACTCAGAGCAAAAATTGTTATAGAAAATTGAAATTTTGACGGGATATTGCTTCCGTATTACAGAAACTCGCTAATAAGGAATGTTTTAAATTTAAAAGAGTTGGTTGAGTGTATAAAATATTTTCCCAAATTTTTGTTATTTCTTACGAATCAATTACGGCTTTTATATTTAGAAGTGATGTTTTCGTTTTAACAAAATTATATTGAAATCGTATTATAATGTAAATTTCACCTGGCCCTAGACGATGCATTACAAATATCGTCCATAGCTTTTGTCATTATTATTTGCATTTTTGTGGAATGTATGCCATTCGATAAATAGTTTGATTACTACTTGAGCTTGCTGGAACGCAGTACCGAAAGTCTAGGTCTGGAGGAAGCGACTGTATTAAATAACTTAAATTAAAAGTAAATCAACACTAAAATGTAACTATGATATTATTAAGTTTTGATAAAAGTTGATATTTTGGTATTTTTCCAACTATTATATTCGCGAACGGGTGGTGTAGTGGTTAACACCCCTGCGATCATGCAGGAGTTCCTGGTTCTATTCCCGACTCGTCGCCATTTTCACCTGACTGAAAGCTATCACATATCTTCTCCACGTGCAGGGTACACGGAAGAAATATGTACAAATTATATTTGTGATTTAACTTTGATTTTCTTTTCTTGATTTCGAATTATGATTATTGTGTATGCGACTTTTTTCGAGAATTTCTTGATTAAACATAGAAAAGAAAGTAATAAGAAATATTCTCCCAAATCTCAAGTGCTGGGCGCAACTCCTATTGTTAATTTCAAAATTTACATTTTAATTACAGGACAACTAAGCATTCGTTCACTTTGCTTCCTATTAGCCTAAATGTTCTCTCTCTTCAAGAATCCACTCGGTTGTTTAGTCTGAAGTCGCATAAGCTCGAGCATGTACCGGATTGTAGCCGAAGAAGAAAGCAATTCACATTCAAAGTATGAGCGTTGAAGAAAATAAGCAATAACAATAAAAGAGAAGATAGCCAACTCCTGCCACGCTTCCTACGACGCACCCACACCTCAAGACTTTTCTTCTTCTTATTCTTCGAAGTAGAGGTCAGTACGACTATTTCAACAATTAAAACCCCCTCCAATTTTCATCTCATTTCAAAGAGAATGAAAAATCATCTCTTTTCATCTCTTTTCAAAAATTCACTTTTTAAATTTCATCATCTCCAATTTTCTTGTTATATTATGCTGGCACACTTTTAACGCCATCTCTTTTTCTTCGTCATTCCTCAAAATATCATCCTGTGATTATTTAGGCTATTTTATTCTTTTTCTTCCTTTATCGACTGGAATATTTCTGTGGTGAAATTGCACAGGACTTCGAAATTTTTCAAGAAAGGGAAACAAAAGAAGATTAAAATTATTGCAGATTGCTTGAAAAATATTTATGAAAGCACTTCAAATTACTGCACTTCAAATTTCTTTGAAGAATAACTTTTAGACTTTTAGAATTTCTTTTCCTAATATAACAAGTGAAGGAAGATAGAATATTTGTCAGTCAGAAAATAAGAACTTAGAATATTTTCAAAAGAAATTTTGGAGTTTTGAACTTTGAATTATCTGCGGACAAGAATTATAATACTATGGTTAAATCATCATATGCATTTTGAGATAATAATGAAATGGGAAAATGGAAGATAAAGTATATGGGAATAATATGGAAGAATTCTGAAATGTGCTTTAATATTTTTATTCTTATGAATGAAGATAGGATACTTTATAATGGCTGCTACTTGATTGTGTAAAATTTCTGAAGGTTTGGTATGCAAGGACAAGGAAAATTTCAAACACATATTGAAGTTCCCCGAGGAATAAATCTGAAAAATATATACATCTTTTGTCAAAAAAGCTGTACAAACTTCATTGTACTGCTTTATTTTATTGTCAATAGCTAGTGTAAATTTGTCAAAAAAGCAGCGCAAAATTTGTCACAAAAGCAGTACAAAGTCAACATTGATTGTTGGACTTTGAAATATTAATTCGATCACAATAGGAAATAAAAGATTTTCATAAGTTAACGAATATAAACAAGATACATTTCAAGGAAGCAGAAAATACAAGTACCAAGGATTCGGTTATGATAGCAAGTATGGCGGAGAAGAAACAACAAAGTAACATGGTATCGAATGCGACAGTTAGACAAGTCCAATCGAGAGAAGTGATCTCACGACAATCTAGTACTAGTATAACAGATGAACGAGACATGAATGTACATGAAACAGAACAGAGTTCCAAGTCCAAAAGACAGAAGGGCCGCCCTTCGAAGTAGCAATTGATAAAATGAATGAAGAATACGAGAAGATGGAGGAGAAAATGGTTATGGAAGAGAAGGGGATATGTGTTTGGCGGCTTTGGCGCAGCGAATGTAAGAACGGATAGAGGTTTTGGTACAAGAAAAAAATAGAAGCACAAGAGAGAACCTTGCTTGACCGAACAGAAGGAATAAAGGATACTGTAGGGGATATGATAGAGGAAAAAATACGGCGATAGATAAGTCTCTTGCGGCCGGAAGAGATGGAGATGGCAAGAAGGGTGAAGGAAATTCAAAATCAGGTTGAGCGAAGAAGTTCAGTCATGAGAAGCTTGGATGACAAGAGTGACAAGAGAATGAATGATGTGCTGGGAGAATGTTGCTTTATTGCGTAATCGTATAGAAATAGCAAGGACTGGCGAGGCGAAAAAAGAAATGGAAAATGTTACATATGCGAATGTTATGAGAAGAAAAGGGCGACGAATGGAAGATAGACCAGAAAGGGTGATAGCAACACGCCGAGAAGCGGAAGGAGGATCTCCGCTGGCAACATTACAAAAATGTGTGACAGAAAGAAGGTACATGTAAAGATAGATGCAATGAGGGACACAGCGCGAAAAGAATTGTGTATAATTTTACTCAATGCTGATGAAAAGAAACGTCTTATGCGTATTGTAGGAGAGGTCAGTCTAGTGGTTCGGGAGGTACAGAGACGAAAACCTAAATTAGAGTTTACGCGGTGTCAAAAGATAGATTAGAAAGAATTTATAGAAGGAATAGCGGCAGAGAATTTTGAGGGAGAAAATAAAGACATTTTTGAAGAAAGTCAGGGTACTACAAAAGTGAAAGTTACGAAATAGCGACAATTGGGTGTTGGAATGTGCGCTAACTTTGTTTGGAAGTATAATACGCAGAGGACGTTTGTACATGGGGTTGACGAGCTACAGAGTGATAGAAGATCTGAACCCAACGCGATGTTATATGTGCCATAAATACGGACGTCTGGCCCGAGCATGCGCCGAGATAGATGACATTTGTGGGTACTGTGGCGATCAAGGAAATGCGTATAAAGATTGTCCCAAAAGAACAGAGGATGTCCACTGTGTTAATTGCACGAGAAGGAAACCGACCAGTAATCATAGGACAATAGCGTTAAATTGCCCAGAGTATCAAGCGGCGTAGGAAGCATTGCGAAAAAATACCGATTATGGAACTTAATATAGTCCAACAGAACATACAACGGGGAATGCAGGAATCAAGAGAACTAAGTGGGTATATGCGACATATTAAAATAGTAGTGGAATGTCTGTGAGAAATGTATGCTATAGGGGGTAAATTATGTCATCTACCACTGAAGACGTGGACAATCAACACAGAACAACCGTGGTCAGCTTTAATAATTGCGAATACGGCAATAGAAGTTTTTAATTTAAAGCTATATACTACCGAATATACAGGCAATAATACTTCAATACAGTGTAATGGAAGTCATAGTCATAAACATGTATTGTCGATGTAGCAAGAGTTTACGCAAGGATTTAAAAATAGCAGAAAAATATTAGATAACTATGAAGGCAAATATATAATTGTATGTGCAGATACAAATGCCCGTTCTGAAATGTGAAGGACAAAATTACTACCAAGTGGGGGAGGACAATTTTATATTACGAAAAAGATTGATAGTGATCAATGAACATGGACATGCGACATACAGCAGTGACCGTGCAGAGTCAGTTGTAGATCTGAATTTACCGACTTGATAGAAGGTTCAGTTAGGAAACTGAAGACTGAGATGGAGTAACAAGTGATCAAAAGACCCTACAATTCACACATAGGGTAATGGAAATATCGACGGTGTGAAGGTACATAATGAGACGAGAAGTCTGTGAAAATTAGATATCAGAATATATGAGAAAATGGGTGAAGATGAAATGAAGAGGATATTGCGAGAAACCGGAGGTAATATTAAGGATCGCAATAGATCATCTTCAGATGGCGATGTTACGGATTGCAGAAAGGTGTGTTCCGAAAACGAAAGAGGTGAAGTGTGGACGAATATGATGGACGAAGGAATGAACACGGAAGAAAGAGGGAAACAAGGTGTCTAGGAAAATGAGAAAGGCAAATAAAGTGGATTTTGTAAATGAATATAAGAATTTAAGTCGTTCTTTCAAGATAGCAGTGATGGTGGAGAAATGGAGAAGCTGAAGAAACTATGTATAGACAATTTTTCAGAAATCGTGATGGGGCTTACCTTACAAGATGAATGTACGCAGGGAAGTAGAGGTATGGAACAGTATGCTAGGAGGAGGAACAAAGCAAAACAGGAAAGAAACAGGTGAAGTGTTGTTGGGAAAAATAGCTAAACAGGGGACCAAGTAGAACGATGGGAAAGAGAGTGGATGGCAGAGGACTTTGAGGAGATAACACTAACAGAATTACAGTTGATAATTGAAGGATTAGGAAGCAACTAGAATGCTGACTCTAACCTGTACCGTATGAGATGGCAAGAGGGGGAGGTTTAGCGTTGCACACATGACTAGTAACAATGTATAACAGATATATAAAGGAAAAATGTTACCTATATTATGGAAAATAGGCAAGGTAAAATTTTTCCTAAAGAATGCACAGATAAATCGATTCATAACTAATCGATTCATATAGACCAATATGCCAGTACTAGGTAAATGCACTTAGACAAAATACTGACGCAGCGCTTAATGATCTATCTGGAGACAGAAGGGAAGCTGAACAATGCACAATGTTGTTTCCGCCCGTGTCGTGGTACGGAGGATGCAGTAGAGAAATTATTGGACAAAGTTAGTAGGTGTGAAAAGAAATATGCAATAGACAATAAAGGAGATTTCGATAATGCAGATTGGGGTATAAGAATAGAAAGTATGGATAAGGAAAGGAGTCGAACTTTATCTGTTAGATATGTATTGTGCATATTTGTGACAGACATGTATATGTTGAGTTAGGAGAAGAACGGATAGTAAAAAAAAGATTGGATTAGGCTGTCCTCAGGGATCCAGCAGTGAAACAGTACTGTGGAATATACTAGTAGATAATTTAAAAGACACGCTGGAGAAAGAAGGAATTGGTGTCATCGCATATGCAGATGACAAGGTGTTACTTGTGGACGGGAAAACACGTTTGGAAGTGCAAAGGAAAGTTCAAAATACTGTAGAGAAATATGATAATGAGGCACTAAGATTGAAGTTACATATATCAGATACTAAGACTATAATGATGTGATTCGGCAATTAATGAGAGCAACGAAGGAACCCTATTGTGACACATAATGGAAATAAGATCAGAGTGGAGAGAAAAGTTAAATATCTGGGGATAGTAATATATATTCAAAAATGCACTTTAAGGGACATCTGAGAATGGTTGAATTTAAACGAATATACAATACAATGATAAGAATAGAGTATTCGAAATATGCGATAACGGCTGAGGACATAAAGCATCTTTATTGTGGAGTTTTGCGAGCAATGATAACCTATAGAGCATCTGTATGGGGACATAGGATAACAAATATTCACAATGAGCGAACGCTTAGAGCTCTACAAAAATTATGTTTCCTGTGGTTGTCAGTTTGTTATAAAACTGTTTCAAGTGACGCGTTGGAAGTAAACACAGGAGTTTGGCCAATAGATCTCCAAATTATGAATGTAAAGTACAGAAGAATTTTAAAGGAAAAAGGAAGTATACTGGTGAACGGAGAAGAACTGACGGGACAAAATATCGGTCGATAGCGGTTATCGCAACTCGTTTTGGAGGCATGGAATACACGATGGACGAACAGTACGAAAGGACTACAAACGTATCAATACATACCGGACGTATCTTACTGAGAAGGGACAAAGACATGATCAACTGAGCCCATATATGGCAGAGGCAATAATGGGACATGGCGATTTTGCGACTTACTTGTAAAGAATTGGAAAAGTAAGCGACGGACTATGTACTTGCAGACAAGACCAGGAGACGCCTGACCATATCTTATGGGAATGTGACTTGTATGGACCAGAGAGAGGACAATTTGTCAAAATTATTAAACGACTAGGACTGACATTAAACGACAAGAGTAAATTGTTGGAAACTAAATTGATATTTTAAGTTTTCTTACATTACGTGGAACAAATTGAAACAACCAAGGCAGCGATGCATGAAACAAACAATAACGGCTAGCAAGAAATAAACAACGCTGGAGGAAGCGACACATACGCATACCTAAAGGGAAAAAAGCAAAGCACGGAATTCAAGGGAGAAGCCGAGACCCCCGAATGACGATGTTGCAAACGGGAATGTCATAAATTTGTTGTAGAATTGAGTTTAATTGTGTATTGTAAAAGATTTTTGTGAATAAAGTAAATTGAAATTGTATCAATTGGATTTGTAAAAACAATTTTATACTTATCTTTCTGCACTAATCACTATCGATATTAAAAATTTCGTTGTTCTAATCTGAACTTATTCGTCTCATTGTCCATTGTAGTGAACTCTGTTCTCTTCATAGAGGTATCTCGTAAGCGAGGAGTTTAAATTCTACTTCAGCGAGTGTTTTAATGAAAGTGAGAAATGTTTTAATTTACATTTCCATTGTAGAGAATGTTCATTACCGGTGTAAGGGAATCCACTTCAAACATTCCCCAACCCAAATTTAGCAAGCTACAATACTTTGTGTATTGGAGTTTTTTTTATTTTTTAATACTTCATTGGGAATGATATTACTATAATAAGAAAAATCGTTACATCTTAAATTATTTGGTGAAAAAAATTAGTTCATTTCAACTCTATAACAATAAAAAAAAAATTTCATCACTTTCATGAGGTTTAAAGAAGATATTGGATTAAATCATTATTTTTCTTTTCAATATTTAGCGAACAATATTAAGCGGAAAAATTGCGCCAAAATTAGAGAGTGCAAAGAAGGACTAATTAAAGGAATTTGAAGTGTACGCGATTGAAAATTATAAAACGTGAAAATGTTTCTATAGTTCATATAATTTCAGTATATTACCGTTTCTTAAATGTAATGAAGTATTGTATTAAATTAATTAAAATTATTAAGATTGTTTTCTTCATTTTTCTTTCAAAAAGACAAAAAATTAGTGTAAATACAAACATTACTCATGGTGAATTACAAATAAATTAATTAATAAAAATAATATGAAATAAATAAGTATATTCTAAGGAAGAGTGCTTGATACATAAAATCTTTTAGACGGTGTAAGGGAATCACTTAGACGGATACAAGGACACACAAAAATTAGACGGATACATGTAGCGATTCTACATATAAAAATATTTGTAAGGATTGAGGACAATTTTTGTGTTTAGGGGGTAGTATTTTGATGCAATATATCTGACTCCTCTTGCTGATACCTTCAACATATTCTTGATTTTGACAGCACATCAGTCGTTTTTGTCTCAATCTCTTGCAGAATATCACGGAACTCTAAATGAATGCCAACTTTTACTGAAATTGTCGCGCTCTGCATGACAGTGTTCGCAATTCCTCGCTCTATTACACACTCTCCGTACAGCAACTTCTTCCCGATAAAACCATTCTCCTTGCTTACACCAACCCCAAACCTTCGCGACACACCACACCCTCATACCCTATTCCGTGAGGCGCTTCAACCCCCGCTGTTTAAAGGTAATGGCCTCATTTCCGGCGCTTTGTCGAGCCGCTCGCAGCGCTTCGCTAAATTAAAAACCTCGTCAAAAGCGTGCTCCCCCGCGTCACGACACCGACGCGACGGGACGCTGCTGTCGTCACTGGCACATTCACCACCTCCATCTCGCCTCCCCACCCACTGCTCTCGTTACAACTGCACCACAACGCTTCAGGTCCCATCCCCACCTCCCCAGCGCCGCAACGTCACAGTGTTCCCCTCCCGGGCGGCGATGCCCTCTCATTGCTACCCGCTGTCAGCGGCATGCACTCGCAGCCAACTGCTCCGTGCAAGCGGCTTCCGCCGCTGCAAATGTCGAAGCGTCCGAAACCAACTCATTCATTGTTGTCGTTTCACATATCAGTGGATTGAATGTCAAGGATTATTATTTTTCAGCCATCTGGAAGTGCTGCTTGTTACCAATATCATCCAATAAATCGCCTCATAATACTTCGATGTTTTACTTTCGGATGCTTATTGATAAAAGAAGACGCTCTCATATGTTATATATGTCGAGATATAATGTATTGGGATTCAAAAATTGGATTGGATTTTCAATGAGACAACATGGCTCCTTACTTACGTTGTTACTGTAGCAAATAAATTTTAGACCTGTAGGTAGATCGCGAAAACATACCCAAATCTTGATAGAATATTGTGGTGTTCAATCGATTCTAAAATGTATTTTTCAGCTCAAACTACAACTCCATGTATGACTTTTAAACATAAATGAAACTCCAAAGAAAAGAAAGTAAAACATCTGTATTTCAAAATACTCGTATCATGTGTCTCTTTGGTTTTCGATTTCATTTTATGTTAGTTCAAACATTTCATCATCCTCCTTCACGAAAATTTCCAACTCTTTCACACGTTTATGTTCGTTTGTATGACTTAATTTTAAATTTTAAATTAAGAAAATGTTCTTCTCTTTGCTCTGAACAATATGCAAATTATAGATTATAATATGCGTGTCATAACAAAAGTTTTAGTACAGAATATTTCATGAATCACTTAATTCCTTACACAGTATATTGTGACGAAAAGAAGTTGAACTTTTTTCTGAAACAAGTGTAAAATTTTTGTATAATGGACGTACGCTATTTTTTATACCAAAATCATTTTCTTCATTCTACACACTACGTCTTAAGAAAGTATTATCTCACTATCTCTATTTTTCGTAATTAATTTAAAAAGCTGATCAGTCCTAAAATAGCAATTCAATTAATATTAAATATATGAAATGTTAAGATTTCCTTTCAAGTCCAGTTAATGCGAGATTTGCTTATTGATCCATTAGTTGAATTCTCTTTACATTTTATATTATACATCCGACATTTTGAACATCGCTGTAAATTTAGAAAATATCCACGTCAAATATTTCTTGTATATTTAGAATTTAAACTTTGAACTGATAATAAATAGTATAAAATCACGTTTTTATAGACAATAAATTACGAAATAGAATCAGAAAATATTTCGTTCCCACACATATTTCATTGAATATAACATGTGTGTTTTTCTTTTTCTTGTTCCTTTGATGTATACGACCAAAATTGTATCATTTACACCGTTCAAATCACAATGATTGAAACCTTTTTAATGAAATTGAATTCACGAGAATCTTGATTGAAATCCTATTTGTAAAAAGCGTTTTCCTGAAAAATCAAATAAACTTATTAATTTTATCACTCATATTTTTAAAATACACATTAACTTTTACCAATTCTATTTTCTGAAGATTGGATGTTCTTTTTCTTGTTTAATTTCTTATAACTCACCATACGAATTACAAAAACATGAGGAATTCTTTTTTACTATACTTTTTCACTTTGATTTCTTTTTGAGTGTTGATACTCAGCAATACGAAATCATTCATTCTTGAATGAATTATCCATTAAATTACAAGGAAACAACGTAATTTTCACCCTTTGTTGGGATGAATAAAATATTACATCGTAAGAAATATGACTTACAACACTCTTACTGCAATAAAAGCAAAAATATGTCTAACTTTATTATGCGCCGGAGGGACATTTATGAAAGTTCTGGGTTACGATCAGTCTTCTGAATAAAACTCCTCTTGAAACTTTTATGTTCCCGCAAGGAAATGTCTTGTCCATTTATTTTCGACCAGTTCCATCAGTATTTCAATATTTGGATAACGATAACCTCGTTATGTGGTACTACATATGGATTTTGATACATATGAAATCAAGATTGGTCTTTGCTGGACTTCGTCATGGTAATTGAAAGTCACCCTATACAATATAATATGAGAGTAAGTTTATACTCGCATGTATTATGAGTGTGTTCGAGATATTTGCCATCTCTTCCCAAACTGGTCATCACATTCTCATGCACTTTTTACGCATGGACAATAAAATATCTTCATAAACATATATTTATTCATAAAGAAAAATGATTTTTTTTATTTTCAAAAATTGAATATATTTTAAATTATTTCTATATGTTGAAACGTTTGAAAATCATGATCTACTACACGGTTCTTCATATTTTTATTGCGTATTCACGTTTATGAGTCTCCAACAATATCAAATACTGATTTCAAAAAGGTATTGATGGGAATGAAATGAAACAATATTAGTACAAACATTTAAAGAACAAAAAAGACGCGACAACATATGTGGGCATGCACATTGTATAATAATTCGCCGTATCAATCTTTTACTGGTGATACTCTTATCGATAAATTTCTCCTTATAGGTGGAAACAGTCATCCAGTTAATCATCTTATTCCACTTGTCTTAGCTACATAGTTTTTGTTTGATACATTTATGCGTTATGAGTTATGCGGATACTTAACGATATATTGTTTTTATTCATTGAGAATAAGAAAACAATTGCTTCCAGGTCGTTTCCTCAGCGGTCGGAGACAAAATAACTCTCATAAATTTTACATTTTGTTGGTTTAAAAATCTCTAGCATTTGAAATACGACGAAACAAACGATTATGGGATTTGAGGAATAAGCAATAGTATTTTCTTAATAACGTTTTATATTAACATACAGTATATAAATAGAAATAAATAATCACATTTTATTATATTAAATTTTATTATGACCAATCTTGATTACTTTTTTCTGATTTTGCCACAATAGGATATGAACTTCTTGTGAATTTAACTGGTTTGGGTACGTTGGCAACAGTCCAAGATCTGAATTGCTTTTCGCTCCATAGTCTGTATGGCAAATGACATTCTTCCACCTAACGAACATCCTACTTATTAGGTGTAATTATTGTATTCGTGAAACATAATGTGTTATTGTACATGGAAGTATATCATTTCTGCGATAAAATACTTCTCAACACATAATTACACCATATCCTGACGTTTTAAAATCGATGGTAGAATGTTAGATGTATATAATTATCTCGATTTTTTAAGTTAAATGTATATATTTGGCGCTTCGAGACAAGAACAACTGACTACAATTTAATAAAGACAACACTAGACAGTGAAGAAAACAATGGGCTTAATGGTTTCTTAAAAGGTACAATTATCGCAAATCTCAAAATTAAATAAAAGTTTGAGTAATTTCGACGTTGAATTAGATCGTGAAACTCATTGTTCTATTTTGTATAAGAAATGTTCTTCTATATATTCTAAAATTTACTCTGACGTTTTCTAAAAAAATACGAGGTATTAAAAACAATGGTTCTTTTGAAATATCTCCAAAATATAAATTTTTAAAAACATGTTTTATATAATATATTTTACGAAGAAAAATGGAATATTGTAAAACATTGGTTGTACATTATCTTTTACAGAAATGTAACCACACCGAAATATCGATATCGCACTTGGGTCTCAGGAGCTTACACATGTGTAATTTCCCCCAGAAAATGATAAATAACATCAATATCCTCACATGACAAAATTACATTTCCCTTTTTTCTCTTCTTTTATTCCTCATCCCCTGTCCTATATCTGCACATTCAGCTCGCTTATCCCGTCCACAAGAATGACGTACAAATTAAACATACATTAATTACCGCTTCAGACACTTGAGTCGCTATCGTCGTCCACGACTCATCAATCTCACGACGAGAAGAGAATGCATGTGGCGCGTGGACGATCGGTGGTCGAGGCTTCATGTTCTTTTTATTGTAATTTAAACTTCGAGATGATTGTCAAGGGCTGGCTATAATTTGAGGCAGTAAATCTATCGTGACGCTTTTTTTTCGCTTTCTTTCGGGTGAGTTACACTGTCGTGTAGAGGTGTGAAAACCCTTTTCAGTTCCGTTTCACATTATGGAATGTCCCAGCCCGAAAACGAGAATTGCTTTTGAAGTTATAGTCCTTGTTAGAAACGTTTCTTTTTTAAATAGATGCATAAAACAAGAACATTTAAATAGCGTAATGTTTTAGTAACTTTACTTTGATATGAAATAAATTAATTTCTTCTATCATATTCAATATACTGAGAAACACGAAGCAAATTCACCAAAAAAATTGTGTTCCTTAATATATTAAGTGTATTTTTTCTTAATTATGTAATTTAACGGAACGTAAAACTAGAACACATACTAAACTACCTTGACAATTAGATTAAAAGATTAATCCACTATCGCCTTCATCAATTCAATTCAATTCAAAAAAGCTATATTTTAACAACAACAAAAAATGTACCGTGGACTGTGCATACTATACCCCAGTATTCACTCTCAATGAACTGAAACAGTAACTAAAATCAAAATACTAAAATATTTCGATTATTTGGAAGGTAAATGATATCAGTAGCAAGAAAAAGAAATTAATAAATATTAATAAGTTATAATAATAATAAAATTACTGTCATGCTATTTTTTAAATATAATTTTAATTTTTAATTTCAGCTATTGTTATAATACTTAAGTGACTGTTTCGTTCATTGAGCACCGTTGGGAACCACAGAAAACCAACGGTTAGGGCAAGCGCGCTAAGCATAAAAAAGAATCTGGTTGGTAACTGGAAACCTGTAACAGNTATATACACGTACATGTACATGGACCCATATCCGCACATGTACACATTTTTAAATCAATGAAAACAGACTGAAATAGGATACTAATATTACTACTACTATCACTTATAATAATAATAATAATAATAATAATAATAATAATAATTTAAACAGATTTGAATTAAGTGTGTTAATTATGGTCAATCTCCTTCATCAGTTCCGCCTTCATTAACCGATGAAACATTCAACATTTTTCTTTAAACTTGAACATCTTATTGCAGTGTAATGAATTAGTATAATGAAGAATATATTTCTGTTTCGTGTTCCCACTTATGTATTTCACAATACTGTTATGATTATACTTTTATCACGTTCTCGATCATTTTATATTCAAAAATACATCTGTTCATTCAACAGTATTTTTTCACAAGTATAAACCCACAAAACCCCAATCATACGAATACTAATAATATTGATAATATAATAAAATAAAGAATACGTACTGAAAAGCTAGCACTTTTTTAATAAGACTATCAATGTCTGTTTATAAAATGAAACTTACTCCGTGTATTATTTGTTTTATAACACAAGTCACATAATAATAAATTTTAAAGATTTTTATTTGAATAAATATTACGTTGTCATTCATGGACTGAATATTTGTATTTCTGTTTTAGGTATGATCATCTTTTCCTTTGATTTCACTGCAACACGTAAGTGATTTAATTTTCTTTCCCTGGTTCTAATCATAAACTTGAGTAAAATTCAAACTTCTTAGATACCTAACAGCAATGTTTGCCAAATTCAGTCAATACATAAAGGTCGTCTTCTATGAACAATAAACCTCTGCAGTTCGACGTGTAGGTACCATTTATAATCAGAGAGGCATATCACTCGTTACTCCTTCCACTAGGACAGGTGTTGCAACAGGCGAGGGTTAATCTACTTGCGGACTCACGTTCCTAACACATGCGCCCCATTGTCTTGGTTCGATCGCTCCGTATACACCTTGTGGCGGCGCCCATTCATTTTCCCGCTGTGTCAACCGATGATTCGGACGATAACGGTTTCGTCGATACAAAAGCTCTGGCATCGCTGACTTCTCATCTGTCATGACCTCGTAACCCGAATTGTTATACCCTCACTCGCCATCAGTGTCTTTGTGTGTAGAGTATCTAGAGTCAACACGACCTGACAAGAAAGGACTACGAAATTGAAAAATATCACATTTTCTTCATGTCTAACTACAAGGAGATATTGGATGCATTAACTTTTCCCGATTCTTTTTGAGTTATTTCTAATATTCACTCGTAAGACAACTCAGCGTGTGACTTAAGAAAAAAGGGAAAAGTATAAACTAAATTTTTTTATAAAGAAAATTACAAAAGAAAATTTTCAATGATGCAAAATTAAACAGAAAGATAAGAAATCGAATTCTTCAACGATGTTACACTGTAGAATTTTCCGTACTTTGTATACGTTTTGTAATTAATTTTTTAGAATTTTATTTCTTATACCCAAGCCTAGAGTTTATCGAAATGATCTAATGTCTGAACAGGATTATTATTCAAGTATAAAGAATTTTATTGGGTAGAAATCAAGACCTTAATTTTCAGAATGTTACGTAAATGCGTTCCCAATTCTATTAGAGACAAATCCAATAAGTTCTAGAATTAGCATCGTAAATTACGTCAGTGTGTGAATGAGTGAGACCTAGTTTTGAACCCTAATTAAATGCTTCATACTGTGGAAACGTCCTCTTCCATCAAGATGCACTATCAGATCTACGAGTGTTACAGCGCAAACCAACGCAACTCGTACCACCTCCACTGTCACATACGTCTTCACTCTCAACTACACCCCTTATCACCACCCTATCACACCATCTCGACTTCTCGTTTCGCAGAACTGTGACGTCACCATCACTTCCGTGTGCTATCTCACTCCGCCCCATTTCATTCTTGTCCTTCTCGCCGATATCCCTGCAAACCGCTGCCACCAGTTGGCAGACCGACTGCTGGTGGTGGCGTGTGCTCCTAGAAGCCTGTAACTCAGCACCCTGCTGCTTAATTGGCTTAGCGGTGACGGGACGGCGCCAGTAGAGGGGTGGATGATATAGGGTGCTGAGCAGGAAGAACTGATGGGAAACGAAAGGCATCGACGATCGGATGGCGATAATGGTGAAATTAACTGAAAGGATTTGGCAAAAGGATAGGGTATGTATAATGTCATATTGGGTGACCAAAACGGAAATAAATTTTCATGAATGAAAGTTGATGGAAGATATTTGGGGAATTACAAGGTTTGTGATGCGCCAATACCCATTTTCTTAAAATCGCAATTCCGATCCTACGTCCAAAAATAAAATACACAGCGTACTAGCCCAGACGATGTAAAGAATATGCATTTAAGCAGGGACTGAATTCTCTTCCTCCGCTTTAGGCTCTTAACTGCCTGTGTTCATTTTGTAAACTAAATTAGTTGATGTAGCACATTAGGTCTTCTCTCTGGACTCTGCATCCTAGGTTAGAAATCTGGACTTCCAAGAAGTAATGGAGTCAATGTGAACGAGAATCACCCTAGATTGCTGCAGATGGAGGCAATGTTGTCAAAATTTGTGACAAAATCAAATGTATAAAAGTTATCCGAAACTATGCTGAAACCAAAGCCAGAAGGGACAATTTTGAAATACGATTTAAAAAAATAGAATATAGCTTGAATAAAAATACGAATATTGAAAGAAATGCAATGTTTGTCATATAAATATTTTTACCTATGTTATTCGTATAAAAGTGATATAAAAATAAATGTTATCATAGAATTGGTGAAAGTAGCATTGGAAAGTTATCAACACGAGAAGAGTGAGGAGAGAAAAAGTTTGCATGGACCAATAAGCATTAGCATCCCCTCTCCCCGCCAATATACTTTTTGAAGTCGGTGTCTGTGATATGTAGCTCAAGAGCGATTGCGTTATGACTCTTCTTTTTCATTTGATCGTAGACCTTTTCCAACATTCGTTTGTAGGATAGTATTCACCTTCGTTACACATCCATTTTTACCAAAAGCTATCTTAAAATACATCGAAATATATCTAAAGAGTGTATTTTGATGAACATTAAAAACTTTCTTAAAACACATGAAATGAAAATTGTTTTGTGAAATGTCTTCCCCTGAAACAAAAATACCGATTATTATTTTTGGACTTTGAATCAAATCAAACGACTATGCCGCACAATATCAAGGATCGCGATTTCCAATACCTTGGTAGTATATGGAGGTACCAGACAATAGCATTTTTCTCCATGTAAAACAGAATGTGAGGAAACCTTGTAATAACAAATAACAACTGATTGGTACTGGTAAATGTTATAAAAAGAACTATATTAAGAAAGTGGTATGTTTATCTCCGAAGTCAAATATTGCTAAGTTGTCCATTAGTAAATTTATGTAAAAACTGCATTGAAAAAGTTTATGTCATAATAGAGACTAAACTGGAAGTATTCTTATTTAATTCGGAAGGATGAATTATCCAATGCAAAAGTCTTTTATATACACAAGAAAAATGGCATATTTCATGATCGAAAATTTTATAATCGATTGTCGTAGGATCAATCCATACGAAACGGTCCAGAGTTAGTCGCTGGACCATCTAGCAATTACGCGTGACAGCCATTTTTGTCCTCTCACGCGCCCGTATTTTCGCGTTTGTTAGCGCTTATTACCGCTCATATTCCATGAACTATTTATCACATGAACCTAAAAAGAACATTGCAATGATCACGTTTCATTGTATAAACTTTGTTTAGTGTATATTTTGTCCAATTTTTTTACTTCTATGAGTGAAGTTCATCTAAATTTGGATACGAAATTCGCTGTTATCAAAATTTCAATGTTTATTAATTATTTCTGAAAAATGAGCAGTTTATATAACTTTATATATTTTTTGAGTGTAGAAACATGTTAGCAGAATTACTCTAATTCATATTCCATGAACTAACGTTCTTACTTTTATACATAATGTTGATTAATTTTTGAAAAAAAAATATTTTTTTTAAATTTTGTACGTTTAGGTTTAAATATCTCCGATAGAGATGATAATAAGATTCTGAAAACAACACATCTTGCTATGTTATCTAAGAAAAGTAGAACACCATCTTATATATTGAGCTAGAAAAAAAGTTTCAGCACCTCAAATATGAAGGAAAACCTACTAAAAGGAAAAACGATTTCTTATACTTCACTGTTGTAAGGCCTTGGTGTTTTTGCTCAGAATGTAGTTGTTTGAGTTGACAAACAAGTGTATTCTATTTTTCTCATTAAAAAATATTTTTTAAATGTCTTATTTACGACATTAACTTTAGTACTAAGAGAGACATCCGATACCGAAATGAATGACCGTTTGAAGGAAGGAATAGGAACAGACTATGAGGAAATATGTGATGATAATAGAAAAAAAAACAAGCACAAAAATAAGTAAAATGGTAATAGAGATTTACTTTTCGATTTTTTTTTTGTTTAAGGCTGGAAATTCTCAACAATTCTTTATATGTTCAATGCGCACTTCAAAAGAATGAATGAAAATCATGTAATAAATGTTCTATCCATTGCACTGAAAAAAAATAGAAATAATGAATTATATCAAAATTTATTTTAATTTACTTTCAGCAATATTGGTTTTTGTTTTTAAAACCCGGGTTTCCTTCACCTACTGTAGGCCAATGTCATTTCGGAACGGCATATATCTCGACAGTTTATTAGCTCTTCTTCTCAATTCCTTCACTTAACGCATGTGCTTTGATAGAAGTTCAGACCTGGTGACGTGCATCTTTCCATGTCATAAAAATATAACAGGATATAAATAGATAGCCAAACAAACAAATAAAAAATAATCTAACGCAAAATGAGTTACGGCATACTTCATTTTCTACCACCCGGGCTTGTATAACAAAGAAAAGGGAATGTTTGTATTTTCAATCTACGATAATGAAAGTACTATTATTTTTATAACAGTCTCTAATATGTTTTCTTTTGTCAAAGTTTTACTTTTTAATAATACTTTCATAACGTATATTATCGAAAGTTGTGACAATGTGCATTCCTGTTCTATAACCAGAGCATATTTACTGCGTACTTTCTATGCATCTAGATCCTATATTACCCGAATTTGTGGAAGACGTATTTAGCACAAGGTGAACGCTCAACGTAGCGAACGCGAACCCTTGTCGGAAGGTTAATTACGAAGCAGAAGTTGCACTTCGTGGTTACCCTAGATGAGAGAGAAAGAGCGTGAAGCCCGAGACTGTAGCGCGACCCTTGTCCAAAGTAACAGCTAGTGGCACGTTAGTGCAAGAGTGAGCACAATCTCCCAAGTTTTGCGTTGACTTCGCCGTACGGAATACATCTGCGAATCACCCGCTTCACGAAAGACATAGACAAAAGCGAAACCAAGACACTCATGAAATCTAAGAGCATCGGAGTTGAATACGCTGAAAGAAAAGTACGGTGACACGCCACATAGTAGATGAGACATGAAAGTTCACTGGTGCGTGTGCAAATAGGGACAAACCACAATCAACAATTCGAGCGAGAATTGTGAAGGCAGTAAACTAACCATACCATCACCTCCAAGAAAATATATTAAAACAACTAAGATTATAACATGAATAATGTAATTTTTAATGTGAAGAGAAAACTTTGTAATATGTTCAATTGAAAAAATACAGTCAGTATGGCTAGGAGATTCCTCCATGAGAGAGTGATATTGCAGAGGTTATATAATATGACTTCTTTATATTTCCTCTATTGATCAAGAATGTGTAAAATGCATATCTTATGTTTATTATACAGAATCTTTTAATTTATCTCCATTCAAATAACGTGTGTTATGTGTGATATCATTGACTAGATGAAACGGTTATAAACCGGAAATCGAACCCTGAATGTCTAGCTTAATCATATGGATGTTGAACGCTACACCATCCATTTGACTTCCACAACTGTACTCCATTTTCATCCATACTTATATTTCTCTGCTCCCTGCTCTTGGATATTTTTATCTGGTTGTTATCACGTATCTTCTTCACGTGTAGGTACCCAGAAGAAATATATACGTATATATGTATTATTATTATTATTATTATTATTATTATTTTCGAGAAATGATTAATGAAGCATAAATTAACCTTTGAAGTGTGAATGTCTCTGGAAAGCATGAAACGTGAGCTTATCGATAGCTTTTTGGAAGCTGTCCGTAGAAGTCTTTTCAGCGAGACTCGACCAAAGTAAGTGAAGTAGGGGCGACGTGCTATGAATCTACCCCTGCAATGTTTGAGCTAAATTTCATTACCTGGCAACACGCAGTCGCCGATGGTTCGTTGACAGTCAAGTAGAGCTGTCACGAACACTCGCAACTCCACTGGAGGTTTGATCAACACCGTGTTGTGGCAATTTCCAATTTTTACCTCACTTCATTATACTGAATAAATTTAAAAGTTTTTCAATGTCGAGGAAATTCTATTTGGAGTGATTTTTTTAAAACGATTTCAATCAATGTTTTAAATTTACGACTCTAAAATTAACCCAGTATTTAAATATTTAAGAATTTAGGAAATATACTTATTTATTCAACTTTATGCCACTGCTTAGACAAGTTTCTCTGTTTCATATCATTCGCAGATTATATCTGTGTAACTCAGAACATACTTTATCAATTACTATAATGATTTAACTTTTGAAAAATCTTTACCCGCTTGTTGTCATTATATTTTAATTTTCAAAATTTTTGTATACCTATAAAAACTTTATAAAATATACTTATTGAAGTTTTTAATTGTTCTGTGTGTGTTTTGAAAAGCTTCTTGTAATATTCTACAATTCAATTCCCTTTAAATACGCTAGTCACACTCCCATCTCTCCTTCCAGAAGAACACTCGAATAGCGTAGACACCAACATATCCTGGGATAGCACACAATCTCAGAAACAATGAGTGATGACCCAAATATAAATATTTATAATTTATAATAAAGCGAGTGTTTTCGTCATTAAAATATTCGTCGGACTGCCAAAGTTTCGATTTTTAGTCAGACGTCCTCAAGGGTCTGTAACTTCACTTACAAGAAAAAGTAGTCATAACGAAGAAAAATTCTATCCATAAAAATGAACGTTGGAAGCGTATAATAAATCCAAAACCACAAAAGTATTTGGTAACTCGATATATTTATTTTTGTGGTTTTTGTGTATGTATGATTTCTTCTTCTCTTATGAAAAAAAAATAACAAGACTAAAGAAAAAATATTCTGATGTTGTCTCACTAAAAAACGTATCTTTAAGACCATATAAATACGCAGAGAAGACAAGTCAAAAATATCGAAAATATTTGTTTTCGGGTCACTGTGAATCCGTGTAAGCAATATCTTCTGTTTTTAATACTTTATTATGTGCAAAATATATTGTGCTTTCAATAACGATTTACCATTATTCTAGTTTACTTCCTCCGCTCGAGTAGTAAAAGAATGAAATGGGTGGCTGAAAATAAATTTGCTATTGCGATCGCTCTCCAAAATTATGTTTGTCTTCTAGGTTGATGCATTCTAAAGGATGTATTTCAGGTCATCGAACATGAAATTCTACTAATTCGTACTAAATAACGAAAGTTTTATCTTCGAAGACCAGCATAAATCCAACAACGAAATATTGTGAAATTTAAATACAATTGATGTGGTTGTTTAATTGTGTTTGCTCAGATTAAATCTACATTTAGTAACATTCATGAGTTTGAGAGCAGGTTTTTTATAAATTTAAATGTTATATTTTAATCACATTTTATACATGTTTATACAAAACATAGAGCTCCATACACGCCTTCACACCTTCAGCACTCTTCAAACCTCTGCTAACAATTAACCCACAATATTAAGGAAGATTCAATAAAAAATGTAGCTTATTGTTGAGGTAAAAATATCTAATTGGATGCTATAAAACAGTTTCATTGTCAAGATGACTTTTTATTGGTTAGATCAATAATACATTGAATTTGCTAAGTAAAATTCAACTATTCAATAATGCGAATAGTTATAATTTGTTTCAGTATGGAAAACTGAAAAAAATGAGAAATTATAAGACACAATACGTATTTCACTCCCTTTCGGAAGTCGGGCCCTGGCAGAAAACATCTGACACCGCCTTCAACTGTTCAGACAATCGTGCAGTCCGGTCATTGGCGTTCCCTGTCAGCGGAACATAATATTTTCAGTTCGTCCCTGGACCATTCGCTCTCTCATACATCGGTGGTGTTCCGAGGGAAACTAATATTAAATAATATATCTTTTAAGCGGCAATCTCGATTTTGCTCGCACTGCACAGGCGCGGGGCACACTTGTACACAGCAATTGACTACCTGCTGCAGGTGCTTTCAATCCATCACCTACACGATCCGATCGTTTCTACCGTATATCTCGTGGTTTTTTCGAAACACACACACACACACACATATATATATATATATATATATTAATTAGTTCCAAGTTTTTGTTTCAAATTTATGGTTTGTTTTGATACCCATTTCTTTCTCATTCTTGTTCGTTCGTTACAATAACTTCTTACAAAATGGCCCTGAATCTAGAGTGCTGGAACGTAGTAGTCACAATAACTTTGTATTTAGTTTTGTATTGTTATCTCATCAATTGCTTCGCTGATATTTTTTCCTTTATCTTAAAATCATGTTTAATGTCTAATCAATATATTTATCTTCACAAATATGAACAATCATGTTGATTCGTAAAAAGTTATATAAAGAATGCTTCTGAATTGTCTCCTTTGCCTCCTGCTATTGAAATCAATGAATTCTACGGTATGTCGATAGTAACGAAAGAAAGTTGAGAAAATAGTAAAAGTGTTATCTGGGACAATGTAAGATTATTTATAAAATGTAATATAAATTGCGATGTTTTATTGTCTGACAATCTAAGTGTGCATGACTGCACTCAATTGTATTTTAAAGTCTAAATAAAAGTGATATGTTCATTTTGTTATATTTTCTGAGAACTAAAAATAAACTTTCTTGTAATGTTACTGTCTGAGAATATTGTTTTATATGTTGCACGATTACAGCCAAGCGTTGTATACATACATATCGCATCAATACATTTCTTGCAGACGTAGTTTATTTATTGATTTAAAATTATTGAAGATATCGTTAGAATTAACAGTTAATGTTATTCATTCATTGTATATCAATCTCCTTTCTATAATGCTTGACTTCTAAAAATAGTATAAAAGAGCTGCATATTATTTGAAATTACAATAAACAACATAATAATTTATGCCAATGACCTTAAGTTATTTAGGCACTGAATAAAATTCAGAGGTTATAAGAATATAAATAAAAAATTCCTGAATACGTATGTCACGATATTCATATATCTTGCGATGGTAATCAAATTTATAATTAAACAATATCGATCATACAGTAAGAAGTAAAACTTTTTACAGAGAAGTTTAATTTGTTTTATATTCCCTAGGACGGCGTTGCGACACAACAAAACTTAAGATGACATTTAAATATAGACAATAATGAAGTTTATTGAAGTTAAGAACATAAAGAATTTTTTTTTATGGAAGTCCAAGATGTGTATAATAAAAATTTACAAAATATTTCTTTAATAGCGGCGTAATAAAACATTTTCTCTCGTTTCGATTTGATAAGGGAATATTCACCAGTACCAGTCTTCTATTTTTCTGCAAATATGGAAGCAGTTTCAAGTTTGCCTACGATTAGTCGAACGATGATGAGGAGCTTTTTCCCCGTCGCAGAGGAATGGAGTTTCAAACCTAACAAATCCAAACTGCTAAGAGCGCGGGACTTAGAACTTTTAGAGTTCCCTTTAATAATTCCAGGACCGTACATAAGGCAATTTTAATACAGAATTGCACAAAAAGACATTTAACTAGGAAATTACATGTTTATAACCTTAATTACTTTCTATAAAAAGGAATACCAGTTATGTTCTGTAATATAAGATAGCAGAATAGTAAAGAGGAGCATGAAATTCTCGGCATTGATTACTGAGAACTCATTTCTCACTTCTTTAGACGAACAAAATTTTGGTTGCTACTGTTCGCAATGAAAGACGAGGGAAGTCTCGGCAGCGTTTAATATTTGAAAACGTTGAATAGTAGTATCAGTAAATATTGAACAACCTCGTTCATGTTACCGAATCACTCACAAAACAGACAAAGGGTAAGAAGTCAACATGGTGAATGTGAACGGTATCTCTCTTTATTCCTCGTTCTATTTCCCTGGAGGAGGAGTAGACCTTGGGGGTTCTTGTTCTGACTGGGTCTGTTACTCTATATGTATCTCAGAATGAATTTATCTTCGTAGGTTACGTCTCATTCCTACACGTTACGTTGCTTGAAAGTTACCAAGCATTCACGTAACTCTCATTTAGTGTCATAGATAAAATTTTCATTAATATGATTAGGTTTGGGTTCTGCACAATTCTAAATGAAAAATTTTACTTTTTAAAATCATCGACAATTTGTCTATTAATTATATAAGAAAATATAAAAGAAAATATGAGTTAATTTTAAGACATCTTTTAAGAAATATCCTCATGTTTTCACTACGGACTCTTCAATAGTGTCATTTGACTTATCAGTAGACATGCTACTAATTTTCTTCCAAAATTCTAAGAAACCGAGTTCATAGAATAATATCCAAGATCTTTTGGATGCTCATAATTCGTTTTGTAATTTTTCAGCACTTGGACACATTCGTTTGGGACAAAATGCAATGTTAATTTTCTGACCAGCCCTCTACTCCGTCAAATACTGAACTAGATTCTTTTGTGCGGTTTTACGGCTCGTCATTAGATCCCTAAAATTCTGTACAGTTAGGGGAAATGCAGTTACCCACTAAGGAAAGCCAACATGTCCCCGCGTCTGGGACTCGCCGAATGACTCAACCATACCCACTAAAACTCTCCTGAATTACAATATACCAAAACATATATCACAAAAATGCGGAAAATGAAAGATACCCTAGCGCTTATAGCGTCGGAATCGAAAAGAATAAGAGGTGACCGAGGGAGGTCAGGAAAGAGAAAGGAAGGAGCCTAGCAAAAAGTAAGTGGAAGTAACGCCAGACTCGGCTCGCGGCACCATGTTTGCCAAACACGTACTTATCAGATGTAAGTCCCCTGGGGTGCTGAACTAGAGAAGATGGTATAAAATAACCGTTTGCTACCCTATGACAGTAAAATGTTTACATAAATATCAGATACATTGAAATATTATAAACAGAATTGATTAGCAAAATAACTGAAATTATACGCGTAAGTTACATCCAGTTGCAAACAAGGGACCTGATCTGAGTCTGGCATTACTTTCACTTATTTGTGATAGGCTCCTTCCTTTCTCTTTCCTGACCATCCTTGGTCACCTCTTGTTCTTTTCGATTCCGACGCTATGGTAACTTTCATTTTTTTTCCTCTTCTTTTTTTATAATATGTAATGTTTTGAGATATGTTGATATTTGAGTTTTGAGTTGTAATTCAGGAGGGTTTTTAGTGGGTATGGTTGAGTCATTACGCGAGTCACACACGCGGTGAGAGTCATGTTGACTCTCCCTAGTGCGTACCCGCATTTTCCCTACCTGTACAAGCTTTTAGGGCTCTAATGACCTCGATGTCGACGAGTCGTAAAGCCCCACAAAAAACATACGCGTGAGAGAAGCCTCGCTGATTATATTCCTACTTATCTTCTTATAATACGAACAAGCTCCTCGTACCACCTTAAGTGTCTTATAATCTCGATTTATTAGTTTCTCTCTGCTGATTAGCAGTGGCGGCGATTGGGAATCAAAAGTGGGGGGGGGACGAAAAATATTAACAATTTTTACATGACATTTTCTGTATATTTCCACTAAGTATGTTTTTCATAATGAAATAAATAAAAGAGAAGACAATTGGTGATTACCACATCAATGATAGTGGTTTCTTATTATTTTTCTGAGTTAAATTTTTTATCTTGCCTTTAAATGTGGGGGGTGCCTGTCCCCCCCCCCCACAACCCCCTCAATCACCACCACTGCTAACAGGGAACACAATTTAGTCCCTTTCACCGTATACGTAGTAGTAACAAATTGTAGTAACGCGACTTGATCAGAAATAAAAATGAGAAATTGTAGTTGATCGCAATGAAATGTGTTTGGTAAAATAATTCTCTGAAGGGATCATCACGGAGAAAAGTCGGTTATCGACATAGTTATCTGTAATTCCTAAACTGAATTGTAACATCACAACCAAGACATTGTACCCGTTTGTGAAATGTTATTTTTCGCTGAAATGGGAGCGTCAATGTGAAGCGAAGCCGGATGCCACTGATTAGGAAATGTAACCACTACTAAGCCTTTCCATTCATTGTGTGGACCATCCCCTTGCTTTTCCGGGAAGGAACAATGCGTTCGAAGAATGGCTGCCAAAGTGTGTGAGCAGTGCTTGCCTTTCCTTTGTCTTATAATATTTCTGGGAAGGTACATTTGTTCGTCATAACTGACCGGGGCGAAGCATCTTATGGAATCTAAGCTGTATTATGCTATTTCTGTGAGAAGGACTTGTTCGCCATGTGTACCGAGGCGAGGCCGGAAAAATCCCTAAAGAAAGAATGTTAATATGTTATAAATGGAATATTTCTACCGAATGCTGAAATAATGGCCATCCCGAGAAGGACGCTGGCAGATGTCGTCAACCGCTCGACATAACGGTAAAGAAACAGTGTTCTCAGAAGCTGAGGGGTGACCAAGATGATTTGGAGTGCTCATTGCGGTAGCGAAGGCGTGGTCACGTGACCACCGCTCCCGTATATATTGGGAGGATTGAAGAGCCTCGGAGACTTTCAGACTTTTCTGCTGAGTAATCGGAAGTACGCGGGTTACTGAGATGTGACCTGGCTGTCACCTGGCGGTCGTCAGACCGTTTAAGAATTGCTTCGGTAATTCAATTACATTTCTATTAGTGGCGATTGACGAAACTTGAAACAGTTAGTTATTTCGGGATAGCGACTTGTAATTTTTGGAGAGTCGGATGATCTAGACAGATTTCCGAATTAATAGTTAACACCAGTATTCATATCTGTGTGTAATTGATGGTTTCAGATAGCATTCACTGTGTAATGACAAATTTATACTTGTATTTATGATCTGAGAGTTCGTTCAAGTTTGTAAATACGCAGATTTCAATTTAACTTGTATTAAAGGAATATTTTATTGTTATTATACGAGTGTTTAATTGCTTGGGAAACCAAGCTGGTGGCAGTTACATCTACCATAAGGGTTGTGGTTTTTATGTTTGAATCCCGCTTGTACCCAAAGAACCCACACTGCATCTGGGCTTGTGGTGTGGTGTAATAGGATTCTAGGATATTTGTAGCTTTGAGATAGGATTGTGTTGTAAATTTTTGTTGTAGTTAGTGAATTTTTTTCTGTTTCAAAAAAATGGAAGAATCATCTTGAAAACCATGGAATATTTAGTGTAATGTTGGAATAGTATTTTTGAATCACCCAAAAATTCGGAAAACACTCCTCTACGAATCAAAATTTTGTTACCCATTGAACATAATGATTTCAAATATGACTCTGAAATTTCTAAAACTTTATTTTTACTCAAAGTAGATTTTTTATAGAAAGCAGATCATAAGTTGCATTTCGTTTCTTTCTGAGAATAGGTGATAAGAAAAACTATGTGTACGTTGCTTTTCAAGCTATTGTGTACTAAATTATTTTTCCCATTACATACTATTACTTGATCATCAACTATAATTTGAAAAGTTTTCGATTTTTTTCGAAATTTGAATGTTGAAATTTGATTTGGTGGCTTGACGGGTAGTATCTTATTCGATGCTAATATTGTAACTTTGTGTTAATACTGCCAGTCGCTGTAGGTGAAATATAACTTTAACGATGGCGTGAGTTAATATTTGTTTTATTATTCTCACAAAGAATCTTCGTCAGTACTGATACGCATTTTTGATCGGGATCACACAGAATATGAAGTGCAAACAAGCTATGAAAACAAAATAGCAATTTGTCTCATTCTCAAAATGTTAAAGAAAGGAAGGAAAAAAAGTATGATCAGTGCAAAAATTTATTGTCAAACATTGCAGAGAATAATCAGAATGGTTTCTAAAAAGAAAACTTCAGTCTCAATAAGTTTTTCTTTAATTCTGGGCAAGAGAATGGAATGTATTGAAGCATCTTTACCAAAAAACTTAAGAGTCTTATGACTTTCAGAAATTAGATTGTCATATATTTTTATAGCAATGGTTATGTAATAATTCGATAACCGAAAAACAATATCACGGTGGATTAAGTTTTGTTCCAGTAATTGTTTCTTATCTTATACATATATTACAGTAAGTGCGTTTCATAATCATATATTCTACATTCACATATACCTATATGTTCCAGTTTGTTACAATGTCTTGGAAGTGTAACATAGTAATAGGACTCAGAATAGATACAAAATGCAAACAAAATAAATGGAAAAATTGTTTTCAATCATTGAAATCGAGGTACCTCTTCGTTGTACAAATGAAACTACATTCCTTAGCGTCTAAATTGCACATTTACATAATCCTCATATGAAAACTGTTAGCGATATTTGAAACTTTCGCAACAATAACAGCTAAAAATGTTATACATACATAATATTATGGGTTTTATTGACAATCCGTCCAACATTTAAAAAATAATTACTATAAAATACATGTTAATTAAATACAGAAATTATTTACTTTAAAATACACGTGAATTAAAACTTGGTATCATATTGTCATTTATATTTAAGTGTTGAAAGAGAGTGTATTATAGAATTGTTTTCATTCATATGGAAATTGTCATAATTATGGAGATAGGAATATCAATGTTATTTATGAAGAGCTGTCACTTAAACTGCCCGAAATAAAAATCTTTACATTTGATAGACATTATTGCGCTTATCTTCTATCATTGTTCAGTATTATTTTGATTTTTGAAAAAGTCAAGTTACAGCATGGAAATCATAAGTCCAAGACAGCAAGATACTTCCAGAAACATTGATAAAATATCGAAAAGTTAACTATCATTGTATTGTTTATTCTGTTGATAATTAATCATTTCACCTTTAAAGTAGACTTGTTTATTCTACAATATTTACACAATGTTTCAACGTGTGTTTGCATCATCCTCAGATACTTATTATGAATAAACATACTTATACATTACAACTAAAGAACAAAAAATATACCAACAAACGAAAAACGAACCATTATATTAAATTCTAGAACTTTTCATCATAAGTATTCGTCATTATCATTAAAAATTCATTTCGTCTTTATTTCGTTTGGTGGCGTTAATTCTGTTTTCTTCTACCATTATACTGGTCAAAATCAATGAATAGCATTGTTTTTTGAAAATTCACTTCCCAGGAACTAATCAAGTATTAACATTAATGGACAGGAAAAACATTTTGTTTACATGAAAACATGGATGTAATTGATAGACATTTTTTAATTACGTGATATGACACTTATTTTCTCAGCTTTGTTACAATCGATGTGGAAATTTCAATTTACTTTCAAAACTTTCAAAATACGTCTCAATAAAAAGCTGACCTCAGCTATTTTTAAACATAACTTATGTGTCTAGTTAAGTTTTCTACAACTACATAAATAACTTAATGAAGGTAATAAAACAACTTGTACAGTTGTGTTTTCAATTTCTTTCTATTTTGTTCTGTGTAGCATTGTATATTCTTGTAAATGTAAGTCTTCCACTGCTCAATTGAGGTCTGATCGATGCGAGAAGTAAAACAACTTGTCTGACAGCTGTGATGGAGTGATTCTGGTTTCTCATAGTTTTTCCTTGTGCCTTCCCACAGTGACGTACACACGGAGGATTTTATGATCTATGTTCTCGGCATTGAGTTTGCTTTATTTTTCTCTTCAAAAAGTTGTATTTGTTCTTTCTATTATTGACTGAAACGGGCGTTTACTTTCAGTAGAGATTGGTGTGTACTTAACAAATAAAATATTAAATTATATTTCCGTTTGCAATCCCACAGATAAGAAAAAATATACTCAGCGATTTTAGAATATTTGTTTTTACTGCAGTATCTGTAGAAGGGATTTTCCGTCCCGAAGTTGAGAAAAAATGAAAATTATTGGGAGTACTGAGATTTTCGGATAGAACTATTTTGAATGAGAGGCGTTACTTCTTGTGTAAGACGTAGTAAATCTATTTCTTTGTGCTGTATCGAACTTTCTAGTACTAATTCAAAAATGTATCACGTGCGACTGTTTTGTAGTAAATGAAGCGTAGACACGTGACTGGTTACTCTCGGTGATTGATGATACCAGTGTCTGTTAGCAGTTAACACATTTGTTTACTATATCGCAATAATCGAAATGAAGAGTATAAGTAATTTTACCTTCATATATTTTGTTTATTTATTCATTTGGAATGATGGAATTTAAAATAAATATTGTAAGAAATGATTAATTCCTTACAATTAATTAAAATTATTGATTTAATTAATGGATAAAAAGATCCATAACGGAATTTTACCATGACCTTCAGTCAAGTATATTTTTGAAAAGAGAAGACGCGAGGGGTTCCTGCGGAGACGGTTGAACTTCAAAAAGGTTATTAATCTGCCAAAATGAAGGGAAGAGGCTTACTACGCACTTACCAAGTCTGGGAGCAGAGGAGAAAGCGACAAAATGTTAGTAAAGTGACGAGTGGCGTAGAAGCGGTATACGGAAACGAGACAAAAAGGGTCTCAGCATCTTTAGAACAAGGGAGGTCAGATACTACTGACATGTAAGGAGCGGAGTACGCAGTTGTTTAAAAGGAGACAACATAAAAATACTAGGAAGATGGAGGAAGTCCCTAGGGAGTAAACAGACAATGCCCAACTGCACGTGCAGGCTAGAACCATAAAATGGGCGCGCGTGGGCGCTAGCGTGGAGAGGGGTAGTACCCAAGGGAGATGGTTCCTTTTGAGGAACGTTCGGCGCAAAGAGATTTCAAAGCTCTCAAAATTCGAATAGCACATGGTTATTAAATGGAAAGTGTGTCCGTTTAAACTCACTGAGAGGACGCTTGGAAAAAAATCGGAACGTTGAGATACCGGAAACTTGTCAAAAACTAGGATAATGATTGGCTGAGAACGGTGAAGCGTTTCTGTAAAAATAACAAATAGGAACGGCTCCACGCGGACTGCAAGCTAAGTGTAATTGGAGTCGAACATCATGTGACTTTTGAAAAAATAAGCGCGTGAGGAGGCATCAGGGTGATGGAAAGGGGAGAAGGTTACAAAAGATACAAACAGGGACATTTTGGATTGATTCCTTCATTTTATGTTGTTAGATATTATTAGACGTTTGGAGCAGAGAGAGCGCGGAACTTCGAGTTTCATGTTGAAACTAGCAGTTAGAGCACTTAGTCGATTTTCATGGAAGGTTTTGATTTTGAACTTTTGTCAGTAGGGTGACAACCACTTAGATATTTTATGAACATTATTAAATGTTCAAGTTTAATCACTTGGTCGACTGATTATTAGAGCTATTAGAATTCGTGAGTGATAGCAATTATCAACACACAAGAAATAATTAGCGCGCAAGTAGATTCGAAACCAGACTCGAGCTTTAGTAAATTCAGTGCGGAAAAATATGAACACTTATACGAGACTTCCCAATGGCGTCGTCTGCCTGCTGAGATCGAGGGGATGGTGCGAGGACGTCCTTCGGTGGCACGCGCTACTACAGCTGGGCGAAGGCTTTGGTTATGAATGAACTATGGGGTGAGAACGGCGCAGACCTCCTTCCACAACTGGTTGACGATTAGCTCATCTTGACTAACGCAGTGTGTGGTGGTTGCGACCATCCCAATTTTTGTGTATAAGGCGCTGTGGAGAAGAAAGAGTGTTCCGTTTTTGTGAACTTTGAAGCCCTAGCCCAGGACTTTTGATTTGGTTGTTGTTTAAAATAAATTAAGAAAGGACTAATAAGAGCGGTCAGAGAATTAATATTCATGTCATAAATAATATGTTGGTCATTTAACTAAAGTATAATTAAGTACCTTGAGTAACTGTAAGAAAAGGTGTTTTATTTTTGTGTTTTTGTGTCAGTGGGGATTTTGATGATTTTGGATGGGGAGCGAGCATGCCTCATTAATAGTTTAGCATGTATGTGTGTTGTTTAATAAATAGTTGAACCAATCTTATTTAAATAAAGCATTTTCCTATAAAAGGAACCCTGTGTGTCGTCCTTCACCTAAATTATGGGCACGAACCTACGTAGAAATTTTTAGAACCAGCTAGCCAGGGCAATTCATTCAAGTAATCATGTATGTTTTTTTAGTTATGTTAACCACTACACCATTTTGTTTAGTTACGATATTACATGTTATATTTTTTTATTAATATGAAATTCCATCTCATCATAAAGGATTATTTTTACGCACATTCTCAAGACATGTTTTAACCAAGTAATATATACATTTTTGTAGAAGTGATTATAATTTCTAGTGATTTACCTGAATTGAAATGGAGTCCATTACATTTTGCTCTGTTTGCAATTGCACGTCAGTCACAATACGAAGAAGGTTAATTTAATAAGTTTCCAACATTTCCAACATTAATTTAATTCGCCAAATTTCTTACAAGAATTATACAACTGTTTTTCTCTTCAGAGTGTAAATATATTTTGCAAGTTTACTAGGAAAGTAGTTATTTAATATGGAGAAATAATATATGTCATATTTGTTCTTTAGAAGCGCTTACAAATATTCAATTCAATGTTTACAATTTATATTTTATTTACAATATTTACATTTTAAATTACATGTGGCTAGACTTTAGTCCCTTTTCCTTCTTAAGCCCTTTAATGCCGTGGGCGGTGCGTTACAAGCCCTGGTATTCACTCTCCAGGAATTGTTCAGTTGCGTCTACATTTTTCATAGAAAGATTGATATTTTTATTTTCTGCTGCCGTAATATTAAATTTAGTTATGCATGGATAGTAGATTAACTATTATTATATTATAAACTTTCGACATTCTGTAATAGTATTTTAAATCTGAAATAGGTGCAACTGACTAATTCATTGAGCACCGTTGGGAACCACGGAAAACCAACGGTCAGGACACAAAGACTGTACATGGAAAAGATTTACAAAAGACATTTACAAAAGTATTTACATAAGACAAGAGACTGTAAGAATTATTACAAAATTAGTATTTACAAAAAAGAGTCTATAGGAAAAAAGTATTTATATATTAATTTTTTTCACGAGTACGTAGAAAGAAGTTCCGTTACCTGTAACATAGAAAGAAAGAAGCCTGCAGTATCACATTGCATTTTTCCCAACCATTATAATCTTCATTTCTTTCTCCCTGTTTTCCCTTACGTAGCTAAGTAACTGCTCCAAAGATTCCGCTACATACGTTCTGTTGTCACGCATTATATTAATTGCCAAGTTTCTGTTTCTGTTTTCGCTTATAAAGCCCCCGATTTCCAAATATTTTCGATATTTTTCTGTTTGTGTACAATGTAACACGATGTGAATCCAATCTTCTTCCTGCTCAACACATATTGGACAAATCGAACCTAGATTATTTCTTAATTTTCGTAATTTCCATCCCCCTAGTCGAAACCACCCTAACCTGATCGCGTCCTCGATTTCAGTGAGTTGATGTATGGTTTGCGTCCCCATTGACTATGAGTGATCTTTTTTCTAACCTACTCATTTACAACTGTTTGTACTATGAGTGATCTTTTTTCTAACCTACTCATTTCTATTTCTAGTCTGTACGCTTCATATAATTTATTTTGAATTACCTTTCTATCACTACTCTCAGGTGTGGCCTGTCATAAGTATTCCAGTCCTAAATTACAGGTAATTTCCCTAATTTGCCTACTTCATTTACCATTTCCATTATCGCGATACGATTCGCTAACAATAGCATTTTTTGTCCCCGTTCTAATCGATAGTCAGTATTTTATTTCTCTGAATTTCAGTGTAAGTTCTACCGGTACCTGGCCAAATTCCCAGAGAATACCGGTGTTAGCAGTGTTTTTGCAAGATCAATTATACTTTGAGATATGCATTTTGAAGATAACTGAACATGGTATTTTCTCCTGCCCCCATACTTCTTCTCCGTATGCTATTCAGGGTACCAAGATTGAATTGAACATTCTATCTGCAAGATTTGGCGCTATTTCCGGTACCTTTGCTTTACTTCGCATGATACTACTTAATATGTACAAGGCTTTGCGGTTTTCTTTTTCTTTGTCTGTTTCGCGATACATTCACAGTTATAGTTACAACTAAATATGTGTATTCTTTCAAATTTTCCGGCGTTTCTTCTCAATAAGACCACTTTTCATATAATCCGATCAACCAGCAATTTTTGAAAATCATAGTTCTTGTCTTCGTTTACTTTAAGCTGAATTTCGGCACATAATATTTCAAGCGTGTTTAAGACTATTTTGTAATCCTATTTGAGTTTTTGAAAGGATAAATGGATCGTCAGCGAACAATAATCCTGGTATTGGTATATAAATTTCTCCTATTGTAGAAGCATTCGAATTAATAATACGTACTTATCAATGGGACCATCTATGAATAATATAATGTAACATCAAAACCAAGACATTTTACCCGTTTGTGAAATGTTATTTTTCGCTGAAGTGGGAGCGTCATTGAGAAACGAAGCCGGATACCACTGGTTAGAAAAAGTGACCACTACTAAACCTTTCCATTCATTGTGTGGACCATCCCCTTGCTTTTCCGGGAAGGAGCAATGTGCTCGAAGAATGTCGGCCGAAGGGTGTGAGCAGTGCTTGTCTTTCCTTTGTCTCGTAATATTTCTGTGAGAAGGGCTTGTTCGCCATGTGTACCGAGGCGAGGCCGGAAAAATTCCTAAAGAAAGAATGTTACTATGTTATAAATGTAATAATTCCACCGGATGCTGAAATAATAGCCATCCCGAGAAGGACGCCGTCATATCGGTAAAGAAACAGTGTTCTCAGAAGCTGAGGGGTGACCAAGATGATTTGGAGTGCTCATTGCGGTAGCGAAGGCGTGGTCACGTGACCTACGCTTCCGTTTATATTGGGAGGATTGAAGAGCCTCGAAGATTTTCGGACTTTTCTGAGTGATCGGTAGTACGCGGGTTACTGAGATGTGACCTGGCTAGTATTGGTCGTCAGACCTCTTAAGAATTGCTGCGGTAATTCAATTATATTGCTATTAGGTGCGAATGACGTAACTTGTAACAGTTAGTTATTTCGGCATAGCGACTTGTACTTTTTGGAGAGTCAGATGATCTAGACAGATTTCCGAATTAATTGTTACCACCAGTATTCATATCTTTGTGTAATTGATGATTTCAGATAGCATCAACTGTGTAATGACAATTTCATACTTGTATTTATGATCTGAGAGTTCGTTCAAGTTTGTAAATAGGCAGATTTCAATTTAACTTGTATTAAAGGAATATTTTATTGTTATTACACGAGTGTTTAATTGCTTGGGAAACCAAGCTCGTGGGCAGCGACATCTACCATAAGGGTTGTGGTTTTTATGTTTGAATCCCGCTTCTACCCAAAGAACCCACACCGCATCTGGACTTGTGGTGTGATGTAACATATGAAAAGAAGTGGAGAAAGCACACAACCCTGCTTGACCCCTTGATTTTATGAGAAAATATTTGTGATGGTGCCATAAGAAAGACGGACACATGCACTCTCAGTACTATGTATGGATTTTAACATAGTGATAATTTTAGTTGATACACCCTGTTCTCTTAATGTAGTCCAAAGTATATTACTATTTACCGTGTTAAAAGCATTTTCGAAATCAACATAAGCGCAATATAGTTTTCCTCTTTTAACGGCGATTGCCCATTCAACAAGAGGTAAAAATAAAAATATTGTCTATTGTGCTATTATTTGTTCTAAATCCTGCTTGTAAAATCGATAGTTTTTCTTCATTTTCAACCCATCTTTTAAGCTTACTACATAGTATTTTACAAAAACTTTTACTACAACACTGATGAGTGAAATTCCCCTATAGTTAGTCGTGTCATTTACACTGTCTTTGTTTATATATGTTGGAAAAATAATTGATGTGTTCCATATCACAGGGAATACACCATAGTATACATGTAGTTAAAGATATCACAAACTACCAGAACAATTTCGTGGTTTAATACTTTAAAAAATTCGGGTGGGAGACCGTCGTACCCTGCTGCCTTGCTGTTTTTTTAGTCGCTGTATTGCGAACATATCTTCATCTATCGCTATATTATTATCTAATTAAGCTACTTGAAGTTCCTTTTCAATTGTTGTAGTAACTAATATATATTGAGTATTGAAGAGCTCGCAGAAGTGGGTTTCACAACTTAACCCGTCTATATGATTAATAATGTGCGATTTCCGAGTTAACTTTCGTATAGTTGTCTAGATATCGCTAGTGTTGTTTGTATTAATTATATTTTGTATTTTAATTGATTCCGCCTCTTGCCATGCTACTTTGATCTCTAATACGGTCTTTTTATACTGTTTCCATAACTTGATGTATGTTTGACTCAAGTCTTCCCCCCGCCTTGCTAAACAAAGAATTTTAGTGCGTATGCAGCAGCGTTTTATCTTTTTTGCGATTAGCGTTGTACCATCCTGCCTCCCTCTGCCTAGTCCTGCTTGTTTCCAATACCCTCATATTTCTACTTCTTTATAAAGACGTTCTGTAGTACTTCAGCTGCTGCATAATAATTCCCTATGGCTAGATGTGAGCGAATAACTGAGTAGAAACCTTTGAAGCTCCTTTAAAAATTCTCGATGAGTTCATCTTTTTTACTTTCAGTCCATTACAGACGCGTAGGTTTTCTATGTGTGATATAATTTGGAACTTCTTTTTCCAGGATATTTGATTTTAATCTAATGCATATTAACATATGATGTGATTCTACCCTACTTGCAATCCAGAAATCGTCTAGCCAGTGCAAAATTTTCTCGCACGCTAAGGCATAAACGATCACACTACTTTCATTTGTACTGAGATATGTGAACTTACCCATACGGTCTTGCCCGTGATTTCCGTTAAGGATTTCTAAATGATGCGTACAGATTTGCATAAATTTATTTGAGAGATTCTTTCCATCTGTGTTAAATTTTTAATTTGCTTTGCCTGCCTTTTACATTTGCATTACAATGACATCATTATAATCTTCAATTATTTGAGGGACAGATCTTTCTTCTCCGATTCTTGAATTAAAATCCCATAATATTAACAGTCCTGCAAACGGATACCTAGTTTTAAGTAGGTCTAGTATATTTTCTAAATCATCGTAACATGTATTGTTGTACTACGTCGATACTTGTGATATCTATACAATATTACAATTATCAATTCAAAATTCCTACATTCTAATTTCAAGCAAGATTCATTTTGTAAATTTACTGTAATTTCGCGGAACCTAAAGTTATCCTTAATTTTCAAAGAGTTGCAATACTACCAGGGTGTCGACCTCTTGAAATTTTCTTATCAAAAATTTACTAAAAGCTTTGTATCCGTTCATGGACACGTCGCCTCTTACTTTGTACCATGTTTCAGCGAGACCAATCACCGAGAATTTTTCCAGGAAACTGCGAAAGTATTCTCGATGCAGTTTCTTGGCTAACCCTTCCACATTCCAAAAGCACATGTTCATTACGCTTACAAACATAGTATAGAGAGTGTACAATTTACTTAACACGCCTCAGACCTCGCTGTCACTAACGTATATAATTGTATTTAAAAAACGAGGACTACTCGACATACAGCGCGCGTTGAGAGTTTCCATCTCTTGGAAGCAAAGAAAGAGAAGCTACTTTGAAGCAAAGCGAGAAAAAGACTGCCATTCTCACCTGAATACCTGAGGGAAATCAGGAAGAGCTGCGCTTGGAACCTACTCCTTTTACCTTCTCACGCTTGCTTTTGCGACAGTGGTGAAAGGTGTTACATTTTACGAAGGTATTTTAAATGTTCAGGGAGTAGTATTTTTGTGGATGAAAAAAAAGAAGAGTTTTCTAATAAATCTAGTTGGATGGAGAGAGAATTCTTTAAATTTCTGTTTCAATAGGAGGCGGAAGAAAATTTTAGTATCAATCCACAGTTTGGCACAATCGGGCTGTTTCTATCTTCGACAATAAAAACAATTTGAATAAAATGGTATAATGTTTTAAATTGTTCATTCGTATTATTCATCGTTTTGTCAAGTTAATATGTACAAATTTGTTATTATTATAAAATGCCACGTTTCACTTCCACTCAAAGAAGTTACATTTTACATACACTTGTGAGAAAAGTTGACGTTAAACGAATTCTAGTTACGTAAGTAACCGTAATAAATTGGAATGCATTCCGTGTGAATTCACGTTATAACAATTCCTCCTTCGATGAACAATTCAAATGTACAACATCAAAGTAGAAATGCTAGAAATTCACTCTTTATCTTTAGCATACATAATGAAGTAAATTTTGTTGTTGTTTTTTGTAGTCCCCGCGAGAGAAAAAAAGAGGAAGATATTTCGGGTTTTCTTGGTTATGCATGGAACCCTGTATACAAATTTAATGAGTCGAATCAAGAAAGAAGTCTATAATTTTTAAATACGAAAACTGAATGTCTCTTGTATAAAATCTTTCATTACCACGCAACTTTTCATCATTAAAACTATACATTACTGAAATAATGCATTTGATATGTAATGCAGTTAATTATTATACCCTTGGAAGTCAGGAACTGTGTAGTTCTGACTGCTGAGACGCGGTTTTTTTTCGGAGAAACAAATTTATATTGACTTCGTCCGCGGAAACTGACGTTTATTGTCAATTATGTTCACCCTTCAATTGATATAGTAACAAACTTCTTGTTTTTTGTAGTGTTTTAAAGGAAAAGTGAATTAGAAAAATGCAAAATATGCATTTCAAAGTTAATTCTTTTTTTAGTATATGTGTATGTGTATGTAATAAGATGGCTGCCCATCTTGGCCTGTTTTGGGGTTCTCAACGGATTTCGTCACACTACCAATTTCATTACCAGTTCCATCGACCAAACAAATTCATAGAAAATAAATAAGGAAGTAGTGATGATTTCATGGCATATAATGTGATTATAAAGATAGAGAAACACCTTTTATAATACATTTTTCCTTTTTAGAATACTTTGCAAATTATCAACTTTTTCAACCTTGTTCAGACGAAAATTTTATTTCACTTGCGTCACTGATTTGCGACCTCATCAGGTGATAGTACATAAATTTAGTGTCCTAGAAACATGTCACAAATGAAATGTTTAACAACAGAGGCAATATTAATGTTGTTTACTTTTTCCTTGTCCGCACACATTACTGCGTGCACCTCAGAGTCTAAGCTACACAGGGCGAGTATGAGAATGAACATATTATTTCCTATTACATATCTCAGTGCGGTTTTCAGTGATCTAAAACGTGACATGGGGTTTCCAACATTATTCGTGACTTTTTAATGGACAGAGTTATTGACACATATTTAGATTTAAATAATGTATGTTTTCAAGAACCATTCTAAATCCGAAAAGAGACAAATGCAAAAATTTAACATTTATTGAATTCAAACAAATAACAAAATCACGAATATTTTTAACGCGCAACATCATCGCAAATATTAAAAATGTTGTTTATATAACGCTAGTCCTTACGGATCTTACCTGAATCCGGAGCGAGATTTTATCGTGCTGTATTGATGCGTTCATTTCGTTTGTCGAGATCGCGAAATGCTAATATATTAGCAGTGCCGATACTCTTCTGTTGCTCGGTCAAATTTTCATTCAGTGGATTGAAAAACAGTCAATATCACAGTAAATCATTTGGATAGGTCAGGTTTACATATAATTTTAATATATTTATTCTTTTACGTGGTTTTTGTCGATGTTATTATTGACTCACCTGGTGGACTAAATGTGGGGAATATGTATGGAGGGAATTCTTTTAATGTTCGATTTCAGCTCGATATCATACAACTTTTTTTACGTTTGCATTCCGTGAAAAGTAAATATATTCGTTAAAAAATATTTACCCGCTTCTATCATTTAAAACTATATCAAATTATAAATACCTCTAATTAATAATTTGATGGAACATGTCGGATAAAATCTCCGGGGATGTATTAAAAACAGATTTAATTAAGTTATTTTTTCACAATTTTGCTACTTCTAATCAAGATCATATGAACGATTCTCAATTTTCCTTGGAAAAATTGAATTTTGGAAATGATTAAAATTAGCAATAATTAAAAGTTTCTCCTAAAAATACCCGGAATAAAATGTAGACTGGATTTAATGAAAATTTAATTGGAATCTTTGATATCCCGTACTTCAAAGCTTATTTGATTTTAGACTTTTAATTAAGCATTTCATTTGATGGCTACTCTTTACTTTACGAGACTAGTTAGTAGTCGGAGCATGTATCTTCAACCAAAAAAGTCGTGATTAACCAAGATTATCTTACTTTCCTGCCATCAACATTTATCGCTTTTGGTACTGCGCTTCCAAAAATTTTGAAGAATAGTTTTTGGAAATGCAACGACATATCTTGAAGTAGATCTACTTCTTTTGTATATCGATTTCTCATATTCATTGATAGTGGTTTTTGTTAGGGTAGAATAGTGACCAACATAAATTACAATGCTTACAATGGCCGTACGTGAAAGAACCGTTTAGTGGAGACCAGGAATATTTTCAGGAATCAACATCTGCAATGATGAAATGCAGAACGTCTCAACATAACTGACATACAGTATCTACACTCGATTTATTACTGGGAGTGCTACCAATTAATTTGTGTATCCAGAATTGAACCTCTTGGACAACCATGCGGCGAGAAGTAGTATTGGTGTTAGATGGAAAGAGGGTTGAAAAAGAAAAGAGAGAAGATGGAAAGAAGGATTGACAGAATCGCTCCTGGAAGCATGGAATCTCCTGGAAGTTTGCTGGGAAAATTACTGAAACGAGATATGTATAAACACTCGATGTGAGGTTTGTGAAACGAAACAGAAAATGGTTTCAGCCGAGAAGAAGGATGACAGAGGTCATAGCAACGCATGGAGATATCATTAGTTATTTGAAGAGTTTCCAATTTTTTTAAGGTGGGACATGTTTATATAATAAAAATGAGGAGATACTAGACCATGTATTGTGGGAATGGGAACTATATGGACTAGAGAGGGTGTCTTATATAAAATAATGAAAAGGCAGGACCTAATTCAAATACAAACGAACCATGCACTAATAAACACAAAAGGGAAATACGAAGTATTAACTAAATACTTAGAAAGGATGTGGTGTATAAAAGAAGGTTTGCAGACAGTACGAATGGTGAAGAGAGACGAGGGTTGAGTGGAAGAGTGAAGGAAGACAGGAAGAGTGAAGGTACTTAGGAAGAATGAAGAAAAACAAAAAAGAATCAAGCAGAAACAAATAGTTTGAAGAGTTATAATGATAAATGTCATGTAATGTTTACTAATGTGCACTAGACATTAAATAATAAAATGAAAAAAAGTTACTGACGGCAACTTACTCTGCAGTCTCAACTGCAAAACTGATGAGATACCGCATGAATTGACGGATTTGCCTCAAAGACAGAAGATGACTATGAAAAACGATGTTATACGAGAAGATCTGAAAGATAAAAGAGCTGTTGTGCTCTATTGTGCGGATGATAAATCGTCTGAAGCGTTGGATGTAGAGGCAGAATGACGAGTGGTGACACAACTGGCAGAGATCAGCGGCATGGAGCGGAGTGTGGCAGGAGTTCCGTGGACACTAGCTGTGCATGCCTGCGCAACGTACCGCGAACTATGTGCGTCCACGCGGAAGCAAATGTGCACCGGTGAGAGGACACTTGGTGGGTTTTTGATGGGACTCCACGGTTTTGATGTAACGTGAGCGTTCTTGTATATGAATATTTGGACAGGCGACAGGCGGGATGACAAGGGTTATAGTGACAGGATGGGAGTGGAGTTGTCAAAAGAGTGGTAAAAATTCTTTATATTTTTTAATTGTAAAATTATACATTAGCTCATTACTTCACAAGGAGATTCAAATAGTGTGACATTGATCGAAAATTATCAATAGAAACTTTCACGTGAAGATCGATTCATTAAATTATTTATAGAAAATGTTACATACCTTCATTTCATGCACAATAATATTAGTTGAGCAATTTTTTTAATTTTTCTGTGAAATGTAATGATACACAGATATTATGAAATTTAATTTAAATTTTATTTTTTATTTTCCTTTTTTGGTGTAGGGGTAAAATGGCGAGTGTTGACACAACTGGGAGAGATCAGAACCATGACAAGCAATTCAGTAAAACACGTACAATCACTATAATAGTCGCCGTAATCAATGCGTATTTTGTCCGTTATATTATGTTTGCAATTACTTTGAGTACTATCAATTGTCACTTTGGAAACCACATTTGTTGATAAAAATGCAATCATTATATTACTTGATGTTCTTTGTGTAACTACAGCTCGTATAGCTTTTATCCTTGATGGGAGGTTCCATGCTTCTGCCTCCACCACAATACAATCTTGGATACTAAAGAATTCAGTGCGGTAAGCAGATGATACAACAACTTGTATGGTATATAATAGTTGCTTATCATCAAAGGAGTACTCACATTGAGGGATAAAGCTTGATTACTCCGTTACGCTCGCAACGCGATTTCAATGCGACGCTTGTCAAAATATTCTATTGTATTGAACAAGGAATTGAATGCAACTATATCATTTCTCTACAGGAGGGATCTTCGTTTAACGTACTCTATAGAGAATCGTACTTATGTGAATAAAATCATGTTTCTGATTTAGCAAATTAAGTCATCAAGTGTAAATATTACATGTCATATTTTACTTTGATAACGAAGCATTATATGAAAAATCTTTTGTTTCTTGACGCACAATAAAGATAAATGAAGATACTATGCATTCAGAGTTGTAATTGATATTGTGGGCAATTGGATAAACTATATATTATTTTTTTCCGACTTTATATATAGTATTTTATACGTAATTGTTCTAAATTATTATTGACTTGCAAATCATTAAAAAAAAAAGATCCAATAAATTAAATGACATATATTTACTTTTCATTTATGAGTGTATAATGAGATAGAAGTTATCATCAATGTAAAAAGTTGAAAGTATATTAAATTATTGCATTACATGGATTTCTACAAATTAAATCTGGCGCGATATTTATTTTAAATTTCGATATTGGCAGGATTATATATATCGTTTCAATAATCACTCATTTAATCCTGACAATATTGAAATTTAAAATAAATATCGCGCCAGTTTTAATTTGTATATATATAATGGTATCAAATTTCTGTCTATAAAGCTTTGCTAACATTATTTCTTAAAACATTGTTCGCTACCTCTCTCCTTTTAAGATACCCCAATTAATAGTAATCCTCCAAAAAATGTTTATGTGTAAGTATAATTTACTGAGAAAACCTAGTTAATTAGTCAGTGTTGAACTAAGATCGATCAAAAATTAATGCTCAATCGTTACGTCATCAATGCACCCTAGGTATTATCCTTTCCGTCATTTATCTATTTTATCATTCTCACAATTATGTTTTATTAACACATTACGATATTTATATAGAATCTTCAACAAGTTGGTTGTATGATTCAGCATGCTCACATAAATCTAGGTCTTGGGAGGTGTATTTCTATTTATTACTATGCATTTTCTTGGATCATGGCAACTCTGGAAGGCTGCGAGAAAATAGGAAATATATTCTGATCAATGGTGGATACGAAATTTAAAAAAAAACTAAACAAGCTACAACAAGAAATAAACTTCGTGTATTGAAACAACATGTGTAGGGTCGCAGGTGTGTGAACGTGCGTCGAAGCGGGTGGCGCCGCTGTGTTGCCGCCATTGCCGACACGCCGTTGCCTGCACCAGTGACGCTCTCCGCTGCCTATAAAGTAAACAGCTCGCGTTCGCCCGCGCACCCGCACCACAAAGCGAGCAAGAGAGGTAGCGAACGATGGCGCTGGCTTGAGGGAGGGCGAGTGGTAGTCCCAAGCGCGCGTTAAGCAGCTATTCGCCCCGGAGATGGGTCTTCGCCTCAGGGTATCTACGATGCGGCTCGTTTTGATAGCATCGCCACCAGATGCGCCACCACCGTCGCTTGCTGCACCACAACGATGGGGGTTTGCGGATAGCCAAAGGGTGACGCGTGGGTCTCATGTGGCAGGGAAGACGGAGAGATATAAAACTTGAATTGAATTGAAGTTTTGAATTGTTTCTTATTTATGTCCAGAAATCTATTTATTTTCGTTGGCTTCAAATGCGAAACATATATGCTCATGAAGCGATGGAATATTCTGTACATTTAGGTCACTTTTAAGTTAAAATATTTTGATTCGTTAGACATTCAATAGAAATATCTACCTCAAAAGGGAGTGAATATACAATGATATTTTATTGCTATATCCTCTGATGCCAGTAAGTAATTATGCATAAATCTCGAGAAGCTAATTTGTATTGTTTTCCTTCATAATTAGAAAGAATTTCTTCAGAATTCATTTATCTATTGTGCAACATAATCACATCGATATCACTTATAATCATATAACGGAGAGTTCCGAATATTAATACGTCTGTCGTTTTATAAAGTTTCCTAAATATTACTCTGAAATATTCATCTGTTACACCCACAACTAAAATATTGTAATCAATCTTTAATGCTTGAGTTATGCGAATCATTCCCAGAGTTTTCAGAGCAAGATTCTCCAAGATATTCTGGCAAATGAGTGAAAGTTTGATATTTTTTAAGAGTACCTAGATATATGACTAGCTGTGAAAATTGCGTCATGAAAATGATCTAAAAGTTCAAACTTGGAATCTAAATATAGAACACTTATTGTATTTGTATTTTTATGATCGTTTTACAAAAGACGTTATGTACACAGTTGATATATTAACGATATAAAACTGTCAACGACGTCAAATTGTGAGTTAAGTATTTTTAATATTTAAAAACCGCCTCACAACAAAATGTATATGGTACAAAATATATATGTAAAAACGGAGTCAGTGATGCAGAAATTAAGTAAAATGCTCGTTAAACGCAACATTACCTTATGGTACGTTTAAAATCAATCGATATTCTTATGTTTTAATTCGACGGTAAAATTACTGAACATTTGCTAATACATATTTCTGTTGTCATGCATGAATTATTAACTTGGGAAATCTGAATCGTGAGACGTAGTATAGTTTTAGAGGCCAATATACCATACAACATCACACGAATAATATTCTGTTATATTTATGTTCATTAAATATATATCCCTATGTTCGCATAAAAGAAGTAAGCAAGAAATATTCATTTCCCAAACGTTGAGAGTATTTTCTTCATGTAGTATTATGAGAATTATTTATGACGTTGAACTAAGTGTAATGAGCATAAAAAAGAAATGAACTACATACCATTTTAGTAATCTATACATATTTTGCAAATAAAGAAACGTTTAATTTATTTTAGAATTATCTCGTAATGAAAAGATTGTTTTTTCTGGTCTTGTTTTCTCTTGATTTTTTATTTCTTTCATCCTTTCGTAATATTTCAAATTAATCCTACCCGTAGCCCCTTGCGTCTAGATCGATTCTTAAGAGACTGCATGAGAGTAATCGGGTTGCACTCAGGAGTTCAGATGCAACTATATCCACAATATCATCGTTCACTGTAAATCAGCTTATGAGACACAAAATCCTGTCAACCGTACTACACTTAATTTTAATTAAGTAATTAACAACCTACTAATGTAACAGTATGACAAGATCAAGAATATAATAATGAAACTATATTTTCTCATAATAAATGTTCTATTTCTAGTTTCCAAGCTTGAAATTTGGATCATTTTCATAACGCATTTTTCACAAATATTATTTAGGTTCAAGAATTTTTGTTAACAGAAGGGCCGAAGTGCGTTAATTTTATGAACCAAAATATTTTAGAAAGTAATCAAAATGAAGGAAAACACACTTTCTAGCTCTATCCTCCATCTACACGAAGAGCATCTTTTATCTCTAATGTCACCTGCTGCTCTAGCTTTCACCTTTACTCTGCTCTATTATCCCGATAATTTTGCCTCATTTTTCATTCACATATCCCACTCATCTGCTATCATTACACTTCCTCTCCGGCCACCACTAACATCCACAGCTGCTTCGTTTACCTCCAGTCCTCACCCCTGTGTTCCAATTCCACGGTGACCGTTGACACCGCCATCGCCGCCACCACCGTCACCATTGCCGCTGGTGCCGCCGCCTGATGAAAATTTACGCACTACTAAAGTGCCCTCTGGTACCGCTTTTTAGCGCCGCCAGCCGCCGCAGTGGTCGGTGCCTGTAGAACCCCGGGAATCCGGAATGGAGAATGGCGCACTGGGACTGGGGCGAGACCGCTCTCCGGAAGGGAGGGTGATACAGCGGAAAAAAGTGATAAAAGCTCAGGGTTTCATACGATCGTGACTGTCTCCCACCTGTGAAATCGCGTTATTGAAACATTATGGGATGTTTCCACGTGTATAATCGGAATGACAGATGAGCGCACCAATTTACTTAAGAGTGAAAACTATAAGGAACAATGAGGAATAATTGAATAAATTAGTATTATTCTCCTCTTTTCGCGCGCAAACAAGTACAAAAAAGGATCGATTATTAATTACCACGTAATTATTTGCTCGTCATAAGTATTTGCTAATAAATATTGTCAATACTCTGGAATTACCCGTACGCTGAAAAGACTCCGTAGAAACTAATATGGAAATTCCACTTGTCATTAAATATATTGTTTCATGTAGATTTTATGAAACTCATTTTAGACACATTTTACAAATTTTCAAAACAATCTAATTATTTTAAACTACTTATTTCTATTAATAATTTTGATATTTTTAAAGTGATTTTCCTGAACGAAGGATGGGTGTAGAACTGTTTAATATTTTGAGAAAAATGGGCATTTGAATTGTGAATATTTCTTCTTTCTTTAATTAATTTTGCAATATTTTTCAGTTTTTTAAATAATGTTAATGCCTGCATAAAAAATAGTAATATAAACAGTATTAACATTAATGTTAATGCCTGCATAAAAATAGTAATATAAACAGCATTAACATTCATATATTTAATCCATCCAAATTTCTACCACGACTTTTGTTAAAATATTATATTGCACATTATTCCCAGTAGCAAAGAAGTAAACGAAGCGTGCTTCTAAAATTACGTATAAACTCAAAACTTGTGTAAGTTCTCAAAGTGTTTAGTGGAACACTGCTTAAAAGTCACTGAACACTCCAAAACATTATTTTTCTGTTTACAGGGTCTTTATGCAGTATCGTGTGAATATACTTTTCACAAGCGGTTCATGTTTGGAAAAATGCTACAGAAGTAGCCGCCGTGTTAGCTTTCCATTTACCGCCGAGCAAAGCGTTTTTATAATCAACGTGCCTCTAACGACTATTTTTTTGACATCCATATTATCTTTAATGCGCCTTTTGCATGAATATTGGAAAATTTTAATAATGCATACAACTTTAGTGATGTTGGTTAAGGTATTAAAAACAGTTTTTTGCTCCGTAATATACTTGAAAAGCATTATTTAACCGCACTGGGGGAAAAGTCATTTTTGGAATTGGAAAGAAAAATTGACGGGCAGAAATAACACAAAATACTAAGAGTTTTCCCTTCCCCCACATTTAAACACAATCATTAAATTACATAAAAGTGTATTGAAATGATTCCTTAAAATATGATGAGATAACAATACCCCATTAATCTGTGCCATGAATAAGAATAATCACAATTTCAAGAAAATATTAAAACAACAGTTTTCCCTTGTTAGTTAGTTTTTCCTTGTTACATGTATTCTGTGTTACATTCTGTCAATCAAGGGAAAATAAAGTGAATACTATTCAATGTTGTTAGTTTTAATGATTTTATTCTACGTGAAACGACTTAATATAAATTTTCTTATCTCAATACGTATTTCTCTGATGTGCTTATCCTAATTCATAATAATAATTAGGCAAAGTGATAGTGCAAGTTACCACAAGATCCCGGTGTCATGTGGTATTTTGTTTTAAAGAAGTTATTGACATAGAAATCTCTTAGATTGCGGTGAACCTCACCGCCAGGTAACATATTAATCATGTTACGTCGAATGAAAATGGGAGACGGGACGTAACATGATTAAGAAGTTATTGAGAACAATTTGGGTTCATTTATATTCTTATTGTTCATTTGTGTATCTTCTGATTACCTATACGTATAGGGCTGTTGATATATATAAATATCTGAAAATGAGTATTTACGTTTTTGGGGTAGATAGCCTAATTGAAGTAGGACACATTCCCTTGGAAATGCAAGTAAAAGCCGACGCCCTAAGGTGTTTTTAGGCAACCCGCTAAACTTTCGTTTTGCTAATTTGTCTTGCATTTGCTCGATGTGATCTATGTATATGAAATTTACCGAACAAGGTTCAAGGAATGTGGAAATTTTTAAAGAAAAAAAGTGTATTTGTAGTTTGAAAAGACGAAACGTATTTTCAGTGGCAAAATATTTAATAATGTAATGTTTTGTTACAAAGATATTTTTGTCTTGATGTTGAGGAGGTAGATATGATATGATTTCTCCTTATACCTAGAATGATGCCATAGATTAATGATGGTTGCCGAATAAATGATCGCAATCGTCTCGCATTAGGTGGACGCATGCGACGGCAGCTGCAGTGGACAGGTGCATTTATCGACCCCTCCGAGTGACGCAACGCGGACCGAGGAATAGAGGATATTGTAGGGATGGGGAAACTGCGATAGGTCAAAGCGCCATTCAGACAATTAAGTAATTTAATGACGAAGAGCACAATAGGTATTATTTTATAACATGTACTCGAATGATGCAAGAGTGACAATATTGCCATGATAGAAATGATGGGTCTAGAAAAGAGATTTATTACCCTGTAAAATACAAGGAAATACCTCGAAGCATACGAAACATTTATGGATATTCTACAATAATTGCTGCATAAAATGTTTAATGATCAACTTTATAGAAATAAAATCTTACTAATATTAATTATATAAATGAAATAACGTAGACATTTGTAATTCAAAAACATAAAATAGATTCATGCAAATATTTTTATTTTATCAATACTTTTAAAAAAATTGTATTTTTTACCTTTTTTTAATTTTTAAAGTCTTATTCTTATTTGCGAATATTTTTCATGACTGTTAATTATGTATTTTTTCCTCCTACTTTGACTTTGCGTCTTACTGAGAGTTCTGATCCCACTTAATTTACGGAATACCCTTTGATGAAATTTCTACGCAATTAAAAGTCTCGTTTAAAATGGGTGGGAGAATTAATGCATATGGGAACAGCGTTGAAACCATCATGGTGAAGCGAGAAGCAGCTGGTTCCATTCACAGGGTGCGCAGATTTGTACATGAATCTTTTATTGAGCGGAATAATTCTACTTTTCTGTAATTCTGTATTTTAAACATCGTATCATAACGATGCCTCAATTCAGCTAATATACTTACTGAACGCACGCTTGACTGCGCACGTACATATTCACGGTGTACACTTCCCAATTAGTCTCAGTAAAGCAATAATAAAATATAAAGAAGAGTTGCACATAGTTAGATGCTAGTGAGGCATAAAAAAGAACACGAGAGTATGATAACGTTCATATTGCTCAGTACCTTCCCGGAAGTCAGTGTAAATAATCACAGAAATATGTTTACACTATATTGTACTTTACTGAATTTGAGGTTCTATACCTTCAAATTCGTGTAGCTTTGCGTATCATATTAGAGGAAGTTGATAGTTGTAAAACAGTTTTAGTATAAATGAAGTGTTGAAAGTTTAGTAATGTAATTTAGTATGTATTTTACCATTAAAATGTTCATGCTTTCTCAATATTTAATTGTATTATTTCAAGTATTACATTTTAAATAAAACGTGATTCGTTTTCACTTTTAGTGTGGTTTAATGACCGATACGTTCACCCAATGAATGACGAATTTGTTTTTTTTATATTGTCCTTCTAGTGGAAAACCTGCGGATCTGCGGATGTAAATTTTGTAAAACTATTCTTTGAAAATAGAAAATCATTAATGCAGGGGCCATCTTTTTATTTGTCTTATTTTGTTACATTTTATTCTTTGAACATTTATACATAAAGATACTTTGAAGTCACTGCGCTAATAAAGTTATAAATAGGAGCGAAATTATTACGAAATGCCTCGAGACTATCTATCGTTATCCCCGTCCATCAGTACCTATCATGACGCCGTATTAAGCATAGAATACACAGCTGTTTTTCACAATATCACGCGCGTCATTTCACGGTTGTCATTATGAATTATATTGATTGGTGATGGGTCGTATAGTTTTGTGTTTTTTTATTACAATAAAAATTGATATTTAGAGCATACATAACTTATGACTACCAAGCACTTCTGTGAAACTATTAGTTATAAACTCTCTCTCTAGTAAAAATAATTTAGTCCAGGAATTTAGGCGAAACAGGTTTTAACACACAAATGCATATTCACATTTATTACATTAGTAAGGATATCAGAACAGCAGGTTTTAGCATCAATATATACTTGGAAATGGTGTGTAATCAAATTTTACAGATTCGAAAGCAAAAATTTAAAAACGTACATAACTTTATTTCAATTCGTTTCGTAAAAATCTGGTTCCTGTTGGTGTATTCGAACTCGTTTGATGTCATCGAGATGAGATTTGATTTGTTGTGGTGATTATGGAGAGTGGCATTCTGAAGTGTGATATGATAGAAATTTTGTGTTTCAACTCATAAACTGCAGTCAATTGGGGAACTAGTTGTGCGGTTTTTATAAATACGGTTTTATTTTTATTACTGACCACTAAATCAATACATTAGACTAACCAGAGATAAAAATATCTCTCTTTGAAGATTTATCTTTAAACAATTATTTAAAGCTGCTCTAATCTACTAGAAATTACAACGGAACATCTATCATCGACACTCATGTTTTCATATAAATGGAAGCCAGTACAAAATTCAGAATGCGGGGCGTGAATGCTTGTTAAATACTATCCCTAATATTTGAAAACCCTTATGTAAAGTAATCAGTTGCAAATCGGTATTCCATCATTTGCGAGACGTTAGATTTTTTGGATGTACATCTTTAGAATACTTTTATACGATCTCCTTTTTTATCTGTCATTCGTCACACGGAGATTAAAATAGATTTGTAATTAAAATGTTGATTTTTATGATCATACTTCGGTTTTGAGAGGTTCAGTTCTCATAAAGTGAAGGTTGCCTTTTTTTCTGTAGAATTTCGCAGAAAAAATTTGAAGCTTAATAACTGTTTTAAAGCATAACTCAAATAATAATTTACAGCAAAAAATCTGCTTTTGACCACATAGAGTTTTTCAAAAAATGGGAGACGGTAATGTCAAACTTTAAAGTTTAAATGTGATTTAGAATAAAAATATAATATAACTGCTAATATTCTGAGTTAGTATCGTTTTTCTCATGTGTATATCTATGTATTATCATTAATCGCACCATGTGTTGAATGATCATGCACACTTCTACCTAATGAATGCAATGCTTGTATTTGAATTTGGAGGAAGGTGATATTTGTCTTATGAATATGTAGTACACTGCTTACTATTGTAGTTTTGCTTCTATAGACCATAGTAGTCTTCTTTGCAATTTAGGAAACATGTTGCTGATAGTTTCTTTTGAATGGAAATATTTATCTTCACAAAAAATCTTATACCCCATTTCCGATATGTTCCCTTCGGTAAGTGTGTCAAGGGCTCTAATGGCCTTGACGTGGGCGAGCTCTCAAGCCCCAAAGAAAGAAAACGGTAAGTGTATCTTTTCTAATTACTGTCGCTCGGTAGCCATCTTGGATTAAGCCCTAACTCAATATTTAGGTAGTTTTACATTTCGAATCTCGTGTATTGCTAACCAAAGTTGTGAACCTGTTCCCAACAAATATCAGTGATTACTGCTAAGTAAATTGGACTTATTGACCAAATTGAGTCAAAAGCTTCGCAAGTTCAAAAGAATAGTGCTACTATAAGAGAAAGTGATTTTTACTCGTTTTATTTAGTTTTCAATATTATTTTCTAATTAAGACCTCCACTTAGTTAATAAATATGTAACAATGTTACAAATTGTGTTAGAATTAAATTGAATAAAGACAATTTAAAATTTAGTATTACCGTATTAAATTGCAAAAAATTGATGGTACACATGTCGTTATTAATTGAAAATATCTTAAATCTCTTCAGCCAATATTTTAGATGTTGTTATCATATGGTATTTTACTTTATGTCCTCGCAGTATCTTATTTATTGTAGGTAAAACCATGTAAATTTTCTATATTCCTTGCTTGTTTCTGGAGAGTAAATTAGTTTATTGCCCTCCACGTGGTCACTAGCAGTTTGTACTGTGAAATTTATTATTAATTTTACTGTAATACTAGTCCATAATTTAAAAAGACATAGTTATCCCGTATATATTTTGGATTGTAACCTAACACTTTAACTACGTAGTTTATGTGTAGTACATTTAATGCTCATTAACATTGAATCGCGTTAATATCCAAGATATTTCTTTCAGTGTAGTTACTGTACGCTGAAGATTGTAGATATTTCATATTTTGCCTCGTATGTGACACAACTCATGTATCATTCTTTCACATAATTAGAACTGTGATAATGATACAAAATAAAAGTTGTAATTTTTATTAGGTTTCTTACGACAGAACTATGATAACGTAATTTTTGCAGGGACCCGCTTGTTATTTGTATTTATTATTAGTGATTCAGACAGTATACGTGGTGTTGAAGTGGAAATAAAGAGCGCACTTCAGATTACATAGCGGTACGCTTTTCTTAGTGACCCATATTTCATATCACGGTTTTAATCAACAGTTTTAATTGGGTGGTCTCCGCGGTATCATTGAGCTTTGGCTGCGATAGCACACACCACTGTGGCACCTTTTCATCTGTGGTATCTTTTTATAAGCAGCGTATTTAATTAACGAAAATATATACAAAAAATAATTATTATTTTCTTGTACCGAATTCTTAGTCAGTAAGGAAACCCACAATATGCAAATTTTTTGAATGTACATGTGACAATGTGGTAATGGACACATAATAAAATGTTTGAAGTACAAGAAGTCCAAATTGCTTGTTAACTTGAAATAAATTTCAAATTTTGAAGTATTCACCTATTTCACAATAGACAGGAAATATCCGAATAAGTATTGTATGTATTGTGTATATCTCCATCATGTATCATTGTATTAACATGTATACCTCAATACTACTATCAGAATTTATACGTTCATCTATGATTATGAGTAACAATTTTGTTCTTTATACTGTCATTGAGACTTGTAGAAATTTTTCTTATAAAGCACGTAAAAGCGTTACATTGAAGGACGTGTCACAATTAAACCAAAGTGAAACCCCAAGAGAATTCTGAAGTTGAAAGGAAGGAACTCAGAAAGACTTGGTTCTAAGAGTTCTCTCTGAACAACACACAGGGGTGACGTAAACCTTAGCTAGAAGGTTCTCTCGGGGTGCTCGAACGAGTTTACAGAGAAGACAATAAAGTTGTCAATAGCCAGAAGCGTAGTTGAAAGGCTCGCTAGGTGCATACCAAGAAATTCTCAGTTAAATGTATTCTTGTGAACGTTCCTTTGTGTACCACTGAAAATCCAATTCCGTCTTTTTAGTGTCAAGTTGAATTTGAGTTCTGAAGAAATAAGACGAATTGACGAGAATCGTCCTGAAATTTTCTCCTTCTGTCTATTGATAACTATAATTCCACCAATTTTTTCAATGAATTTCAAGAAAGGAAATCGTTTCATTTAGCTTCACTTGTTCTTCCATACTATGCTATAAAAAAGAAACGATCTGTATCAGGTTTAATGTTTCATGATTGAAATATACTTCCATACTATCCATAGAAGTAATCATTTTTTCAGAATTTTTCTGTTGTAAAGTTGTGTACGTACTATACATGGCCTGATAACTTAATGACTATAACGTTTAGTAACACAATTATTACATATCCTGTAATGTAATATAATTCGATAATATGTACCCTATTGATCTTTCCAAAATTTTAATTGTAATTTCTATTAGGATCTCGTTTAGAAAATGATATATATAATATTTAATCCAATGACATCATTTTATCTTTAAAATGTTGCAATACAGGAAATATTACATGTCTAAACATAATCGTAGTTACATAATTTACCAAGAAAGGAGGTTTATTTTAACTACAACAATACCATCGGATAAAAGGTTTCAGTAAAATATCTTTCTTTTTTTCGTTTTTAGAAAACAATGTAGTCACGTACTGGAATAAAGTATAATTATCCCTAGGAAGCTTAATTATTAAACAAATTTTTCTACAAAAAATTGCTTCAAAATTTCTTGTTGAAAGGTCAGAATCATGAACAATTTTTTACAAAGCAATTAAATATAGAGACAAAGAAAGTTATGCCAACAACATTGAAGTAGGTACCATTCTCATCTGAACAATTTTTAAAAAGAGGTTATGTATTTCTATGGTGTCAAGTACCAAAACATTATGTGACAAGATAGTTTTAAAACGTCATTTAGAATATACTTCAACTTTGCAACGAAGTTGCTTTATTTTTTAACAAATGTTCTAGTTTCCCTCCATTTATAAGAAGGGAAAGTGTAAGGACGTTAGAAACCAGTTCCTTTTCAATAATTTCCCCCACTATACACTTATAAATGTATTTGTTCCTGATACACTGCCAATAATAAAAACTTAACCAAATCTTTGGAAGCTATTAAATACATAATGAAACACTTACGACATTTTATGGAGGAACAATATACATTATGAGAACTCACGACGTTTCGTCTTTGTGATCACCTGATGACTACTTAAAACTAAGTCGGAACGTTGTGAGCTCTTTTTACTAATATATTTTGCTCGTCCGTAATACATTTTTCATTATTTATTTAGATTATATAATGAACGTTAATTGTAGTAGACTTTGGAAGCTATTTTTCGTAAGATTCTTGTGTGATTTTATATGGAGTAGAATATCACGAACCATTGTGCCATCTTTTTATATAAGGAATTTTTAAATTTACTGAAATACATCCCAACTTAATGTGGTCCTTTGGTTTTAGTGCGTAAATTAGGTTGAATATAACTTCCCTACTGAAAAGAAATATATATCAATTTTTATTATGATAATTTGTTTAACAATATTACTTTAGGTCTGTCTAATGAACAACATGTGGGTGTAATAAATTATCGTGTGCTGATTTAAGCTTTAGGAGTACTCTCCGAAATCTCTGTAATCTTTGGTTAGATATCGGACGATGTTTAAAAAACCTATCACATTCGTCTAGAACTGTTGATAATTACTTAAATATTATCGATAACTTGAGACATGTCTCAGTTTTTAATAACAATATTTTAATCAGACCTTGTCATCGGTACTTTTCAAGATTGATCGCGTGTACAAATATCGATTTAAATAATAAGAAAACGTACGTTTTTCATATTCTATGAAGCCTGTAAAAACATTTGTGTTCTAATTTTGGTGATATCGGCCTTCCGTAATATTTCCTTAATATGCTGTATTCGAAATATGGCGAAGGCATATTGACTGCTATATAATCAAACAATTTGTGTTAATAAAATTGTGGTCTAACGAATTTACATTCCAATTAAAATATCCGGTTTTCCAATCAGTTACCACGTTGCTCAATTGTACATGGCTAAATTGTAGAGTGAAAACAATTAAGAATATGTATACACTTTAACATATCTGAATGTTTCACGTACGTTCTTGTTACGGTAGAAAGATAAGATAAGATTAAAAGAATAAAACTCAACTAATCTCTTCTAGAAAATAACTACCATCCCTCACTGCGGATAAAGTTATATTTTAATTAAACATTTTTTAGCTTTTACTGAAATTTGCAAGTCATAGAAAGAGGAACGCAAATGTAGAGATTTCAAATGACAATGCGAGAGATGGTTAAAACTTTTTTTCGAATTCGTAGCAGCACAATCTGCTCGAACGTACAGCAACAAGAGAAGACCGAATCTGCCTTCCACAAGTTGAGTCGACCGCACCCGAGAGACACGATTGTCGACGCACGACATGTTCTCCAAAGTTTGTTCAACCTTGCACTTTTAATGAGTCTCGAAAAAGGAGCACTTTTACCTCTATATCCCGCCATCTCAAGTCTTCCAAAGTCTTTTAAGTTAGGGTTAATGCTCCTCTATGACGTTTAAGACGTGACATGATCCAAAGAATAAATATAATTTCTTATTGGATTTTCTGATCCGAAAATTAAACTTTGAGACCTATTGGGTATCTAAAGGACTATGTACAAATTTCCACTTGACAGATGGGTTAACATCTTCTATTTCACGAATGTAATTAAAATAATTTTTCGCCCTTTGTGTAGCTGAATGTTTCATGATACCAACTTTAATAAGCTGATATACATTTTCTCCTAAGTCTGTATTAATGTATACGATGTTTCAATTAAAATCTAAAAGCTTTTGTATCAACAATTATTCTGAATATCCTAGATAATCGAAAAACATGACAAAAATAGTTAAGTTTGAGAGAAATGCAATGACTTTTATTGAATTTCTTTCCTTTCTCTCAAACATCAAAACTTCGTTAACTTAATTCGTTAACTGCTTAACATAATAAATTAATTGTAGACAAATTTGGAATTTCTGTAATTTTGAATGAATGTGCTTTAGTTGTTATAAACTAATCACCAATTCAATAAGACATAGCTGCATTGTAGGCGAAAGCGCTCCTGTCGCCTTTGAAATAGTTCGGCGTGAATTGTGACATTGTACTGACCGTCGATATGACATTCAAGCGCAGGATGGTGCATGATATGAAAGCACCATATGTGGTCTTGGCTAGGTTATGGATGTCCGATGCTCGGAAAACTTCATTTCTGAGGTTTAGGTATCGGGTTTTTCACGTGCCTCCGTGTTAAGAATGTACCGTGAATTGAGAACCTTCATTCAGGGAAAACCGCCGCCGCTCGTCGTTGACTATTGTCAATCGGTGCAGAAGAAAACTTGCCAAATGCATTGCCTAAACACAAATAATTAAATGTGAAATTGCAAAGCAAATACTATCTCCCCCCACCCTCCACCCTTCACTTATTAAATTTTGTTGACTTCTAAAATCGTTTGGCTCCTCAGTATCACAAATTCAACGTGTCCGTAGGTCCCTAAAACACTGATTAAATCTGTCAACAAACTTAGGATGTAAGTGTATAATATATGATGTGTAAGCACGTGACTGTGTAAATGGCGTAGCAGATTACGCATAAGTTTGCACACACGTCTTGTGTATGTACACTGCCCGCACAGTCAGCTTATTCCCAAGACCACAAACTCCTCACACCACAGCGTACACCATACCCAAGACTTCAAGGAGAAAGGTGGATCATAAAATTTGTATGTGACAAGGTATTTTGTTATGCTAATTTTCTAATGCGCTTTATCCAGAATTATTGTTGTATGAAAACGTATGGAAATACACGATGATAACGAAGTCTGCCCTTTTTAGAGGTAAGGCAGGACATTTCGATTAACAGATTACTGTAGGGTCATAAGTCCTGAAAATTAGGTGTAAACTCCAAGAAAGTTCTGAGGTGTGAGGAAGAATGTAGATATTTTTTAAAGAACATTCGATAATTGGTCGAAAATGTCTTTATTAGTAATCGAACAGTCATTAATGGATTCATTATATCTTTAAAGTAAGAAAGAACTGAAATATATTATTCCCGAGATAAAATATTTTTTATATCATTTTAATTAGACTGTTTCAAAATTAGCGTGTCTATTTTACTAAAATTTTGATGATATTTGTAAGATATCATTTTTATTTTTATAGTTAATTCTTTAAAATTTCAAATTCTTCGGTGATTTTAAGAGAGCTTTGTATCTAGCAGTCATTATTTTCATTAAATATTTTATTGGTTTTAAACAATAATTTGATTTCATTCATACTTTTTATGGAACTATATTATTGTTAGACGTTGTAAAATATCTCGCTTTAAAGTTTCAAAACTTAAATTGCATGACAAAGTAAAAGATTTTAAAATGAATAGTATTTTCTATTCTACTGAAGAATTTGTAATGTTGTGATATAATAATTCTGAGCTGAACTAAATGGTTAGATTACGACGGAAATACTATAAAAAGCACATTTTCCAAGTTAATGTCTTTATAAAATAAATTAAGTTTCACAATATGGTTTATGAAGTCTATTCTCTCCGAAGTGAAAACGTCTGTAAGCTAGGTAAGCTATTCTTAAAAAAAACAAGACATTTTCCATATAACGTCAGTTTCTTCTTCAGATTTTGTTTCATTATAATAATGATAAATCATTACTTCCCTCGTCGAATTTTTATCTACAATTCAGCTTGCTATATAACAGAACTTTCCATTTCTGGAGCCACGGTCGATGGCTCTGCTACGTCAGTTGTCTGTATTTCCTGACAGATGCCATTAAATAATCACCTTACACGGCAGGTGCGTCAATCCGGCTTTTGGAGAACGCGACATCAAGGAGATTGAAACTTAGATGATAGTATAATGAGGTAGCATGGAAGTGAGAGGATAAGCAGATTGCTATTGTGGTAGACGAAAAGCCAATTGGACATTTTGTGAGATTCAACGAGGAATATTTGGTTCAGAGGATTCTGTTCACAGAGCCTCTCGATTTTCTTTGTCGCTGCCATTATCCCTTTTGTTCGGGTGAATTCTATTAACAGTTGCCTGCAGTTTGATGTTTCACCTTTAGCGTGCAAATCGGCGTGAGCAAAGCTGATCTAATCGTCTCAGAATGTCATCTGTTGGAAATTTTCCATTTTGCTTTAATTCAACCTCTGTCGAGTCTTAATGAATAAGACAGATTCTGGAATTAAATGCAAGAGAGTGTAGTTTTTACCAATTTAATATGACGACATAAATGAGCACCTTTTGAATAGTTTCCGGAATAAAGGTATTGAATGAATTATTTAGTTTTCTTTTATTAAAAAGACTTAATTTCTTTAATGAAATCAAAATTTCTGGAGCTTACGCAAGGTACAGATTTAAATCCTTTATTTTGCAATTCCAGTGAATTGATCATTAACTCAATTCCAATTAATTTATGATGATTTACTCTACTCAGAGGTTTTTTTAAAGTTTATTTATTCGACCTTAACGGTCTCCTTGTTTATATAGCAATAAGCAAATCAAGGATCTCTTACATTGTACTATCTATTTTCCTTTTTCCACATTTTACAACTTAGCTGTTACAGAACGTAACGTGGAGGCATTTGCTGTCATCTACTATCACATACATTCTCTTAATCCTGCTAGGTACATTGTAAAGTACTCTAATAGTCGATAATTTGTTTCTGTTGATATTAATGTCCACTTCTGTTTGATATTCATCACATTGTATTTTATACTCCTTAATATAATATGCTCTTTCATGTCCATACTTTGGGCAATCCCATAGCACATGGTCGGGTGTTTCTCGATCTAATCCACAGCTACACCGCTCACCTGTTGCCTTCCCAAATCTCTTCAAATATGTTAGGAAATTTCCATGTCCTGTAATGAATTCTTGCATCGGTTTTGGTGGATTAAACCATTTTTTTATTGCATACTTTACATGTGGTATATATTTATATATTTCTCTTCCCTTCCTCGTTATTTCCCATCGACTTTGCAAAGCTTTAAGTAGTATTTTAGTTAATTTTCCCCTTGACGTTTTATCCTCTTTCCTTAACTCCATATAATTCACAGTTAATTTTCCTTTTCCCACAGTTTTAGGTAATACCTTCCTTTGATCTTTTGCACATAGAGATCGATTGACATAAAAACCTGTATTCACATTTAGTGCTTTAGTCAACACCATCTTATAGCATCCAGTTATGTGTATTAAACAGTCTCTCTATTGATCTGTATATCCTTTCATAGCAGACGCTTGCCATTTTCTCTGCCCACACCACACATCCATGCTTCATTATTTGCCGTAGTGCACCTGTATATAATACTTTTAGGTCTTTCCTAGCTATACCATAATGGTGTATGCCTACATGGAGCAAAATATATAAGGTTTGTTGAACACGATTCTTTATGTATTTTAAGTTTTCATTGAAGCTTAACTTGTCATCCAGTGCTACACCAAGATATCTATTACTTCTGATCACTTGTACATTTACTCCCTTAATTTTGACAACTACTTTCCTTCGTTTCTCTCGCGGATGACCAAACCACATTAATCTTGTTTTTTATGCTGATATTTCGAAATCATATTTTTCACATATTTTCGTACAATTTTCTATTCGTTCCTTTATCTTTTGCTGTAATGGTCACCGTGAATTTGCATATGTCAACATAGTTAGATCATCCATTTGCACCCCTTTTTCTTCCAATTCCCATAAAATATTGTCCATCACTACGTTCCAATACATTGGACCGCTCGATGAACCCCGTGGACAACCAATTCTGATTTCCTGAATTATTTCTGCATTCCCTATTGTTAACTGTATAGTTCTTGCTTCAAAATAAGATTTAACTGTATTTAATAGATTCCATGGTAATTGCTTCTTTTGTAATGTATTAACGATATGTCTCCACCTGACATTGTCAAATGCTTCTTATGTCAAGGAATATACCTGCGTAATATTTATAATAATTATAAATCATCTCTTATTGTTATATATTTTAACAGTTGGCGCAATGTATCACTTGTTCCTTTCCCAGGTATAAATCCATATTGTTGCGTGTGCATTGTGCCAGTCGTTCAAAGATGTTGTTGTAATCTCTTTGTTATGATCTTGTATAGCTGTTTCTTATATGTGAGTAATAACAAAAATGGTTGATAAGATGATGGATTTACTGGTGACCTGTCCTTCCCTTGTAGGAACAATTTTAATTTACTTATTTTCCAGCATCGTGGAAAACAGGATGTTCTAATACATGTGTTGTAGATGTCATAAATTGCCTCTATTAATGGATCTATTGTATTCTTAAACATTTCGTGCTTATAGCCGTCATAACATGATACTTTTCGATTTGCCATAGTTTTCGCTGCTGTTCGGTTCTCTTCCTATGTTATTTCTTCTACTATGTCATTCTGTATGTTGCCATATTTCCTTCATGTCTTGCCTATATAATGTATTAAGTTGCGCTTTCCCTGTTTCGTTCCATGTTTCAGTTTATCCTCCCGATTCTCCATGTTTCTCAGCGTCGTATCCTGTTTATACTCATCAAGTATGGGAGCCTCCGTACTGATTTGGCGAATCAAATTAAATTATACACTTTAAGATGTTTTATTTAATAATACAATTGCCTATTTCTTTTATTTATTATCTATTCTTTATACTGTTAAGACCGCCGTTCAGCTGGTATATCGCGTACCAAATGCTGTACGTGAAACTTTTTAACGAGCCGCGAGTTACATTTTAGATGCTTTTTTCATCAAAAGTTGGGGCAACAATCCATGCTATCAGAATTATTATTTGACACGGTACGTCTAGTGAGAGAAATTAGAAAATTGTGTTCGAAATTAACTCGTTATACTTTACAATATGAAAATATTTTATTGTAACACTAAAAATTTAAAACCCTTTTTAAAATAAAGAAATATACTATTTAATTTTTCCTGTTTGAATTAAAGTGAATTTGTCGATGACAATCAAAATATTGCTTTATCAAATGAACCGGTGAGAATCATATAAGTAGACCAATTCGTCGGGTAACACTTTGCCAAACCTCTTCCCGTGCTGGTCCGATCGATCGGAAGAGTATAGAAAGTTGCTCGCGGACTGAGATAAGTTGGACATAATATGTAAAAAGAATCTTAGATACATATATTTGTTGTTGTCTTCTTTATGTATTCTTCTTCTTTCATGTTCTTCTTCTAGGGAAATGGATGAGTCTGTTACAAGTCCTGTTCTGATTGCAATTATGTCAGTGAGAAACAGACAGAGAGAGTGAAGGCAATTTCCTTGAAGTTCATTAGTGACATGGAACGCTTCGTCGCCCGTTCCGTAGCACACCTTTTCCTCTGAGTCACTGCCCTACAGAAACACGGTATTCACCTCATGTTCTGCGTTTGTCATGATGAGCTGTCTCTCGTCAGCGCTCTGTGGTCCAACTTAATCTCCGGTGGAGCACGTGCCGCGGCCGGTGCGCCAGACGCGGACAACTTTACCGCAACCGTCGCCACCAGCACTTGTATCACGTCCGTCCTTTGCCATTCCTAACTCACGCAACAGGCTAACCACTGCCATAGACACAAAGTCTCCTTGTAATACTACTAGTTACGTCTTGGTAACCTCTTACTTCTATTCACAGCTTAATATTCACATTGATAGCATAATGCTTCTCTTTCCTTCTGTTTCGTATTGCTTACAGTTATTTATCTAATGGATTGTAGTGTATTATGCAACTTCTAGAGCATCCACTACCAACATATATGACACACTTGACATTTGTTTCGATGGATTCCAATAAGTTCATTGTATTACATACTATTTTATTTTAGATTATTTTGTAAGAATTTGATATATTTTTGAGGAAATGAGAATGTTTGTTAAAAATAACTTTCATAAACAAGCGTTTACGAGTAAGTACTAAACTGAATGCAGGGTATTCTAGACGGTATCATCAAGTGAAGGATGTCTTGATCTGTATATGAAGTTGTTTTGGGGTTGTCTCCAATGTAATGAGATTCTCAGTTACTCGGCAATCCGAAAACTACGCGAGGTTTACACTAACATCATTTCAGTGTGTAAAATCATTTCAGTGATAGTTATGATGATCGAGACGAAGATATCTCATTAGAATAATGTGTGTATTAAATTTATGTGGTATTCGAGATGGCTTAGTTTGAATTTTATTCATTGTCTGAGTGCAGTAAATTTACTTTTTCTTTGTCTTATATACCATGTACTTTTATTTGGTAATGATTGCACTCTATTGTGTTAGTGCTCGTTCATTCTTATATAAAAATATTATCACAATTAATGATATAAATTATAGGAAAGTTGAATCATCAATTTCATCCATTGTATCATAAATCAATAAACAAAACAATATATAAATGTTTTTACTTATTCGTAAAAAATATCGTTTTTTGTTAAACTTAAGAAAGAAGTCTTCGGAATGAGTTTTATTTATCCTTAGATTATTAAAAAGTCTTATGGCGAAAATAGGGTGTTATTTGTTCACTTCTGTTGGAACAAGTTCTGTATTATACTTTCTTCCTTAACACTCATTCTCAGTTCATATATGCTGTTACATGATAGAGGTCCCTTCTTAATTTAATTTTATCTGATTTTCATTGAATTATTGTAACCTTGCTGATGTAGATTGGTATTATGAAGCAGAATTATAGCGTGATTTGAAATTAGAAAGCAGTATCATACGAAGCAAGTCTGAAATATTAGCGCACGTTCATACATGGTTAGAGGGAAAATAACGGAGGAAAATGAACTGAATAGAATGTGATGTATTAATGAGGTTATACATGACGAATGTGTAGTATTTATTTGTTATATATCTTATCAGCATTCACGAGTGGGTTTATCATGACTGTTTGTATGATGTACATATCATATCAACATATTGTATACATATCTCGTTAACTGTTTTGATAAGAAGGTAGTTTTTTTTACAATCGAATTAATGACTGGCATTTCAGAACACAGGTGTGTTATACTTGTCGAGTGGCATGAGCACAATAATTTCGTGTGTGTTTGCCTTCCCTCCCGTTTCTTTCTAAATCATGGCATGAATTTCTCATTCCCTCCACTCTTTGCTACGCCCCAGGGCCAGAAGGCACGAGCGCAAAAAAGACTGCCAACAGTCAGGGACTCGACATCGTTGCCGGAGGAAACGTAAGTCGATTGTCTCTTCCCGCGGTGACCGCCGTGATGCCTGCACCCGACACTGCGCAGCGCCTTTATCGTTTGATGTCCCTTCAACACGCCACAGAGGTGGCGATGGAGACGACAGTGAATGCCATCGGCGGCAGGAGCGGTATTGGTATTGGCGCAAAGCAGTGGTATTGGCGCGAAACGGGAAGAGGGAAATTGTCGGCAGAAAAAAAAATGATTGCAGCTACGGATGTTGCGATGGAGAGAGAAGAGAAGAATTTCATGTGAGCAGAGAAAGGGAAGTGATTGGTATTATTCCATAAATGATAATGACATTTCTGATTTGATTGTGGACATGAGATTCACGGATGATAAGAAAGGGTGAATTGAAGTGAGAGCTTCATATCGAGTAAATCGAATTCGGATATTGAACATTCGTGGTGAATTTGAAGTAATTGTATCTGGAATGATTATCTAGATGAGAATTTCAGATATTAATTCCATCAGATTTAGCAACGGCGGTCTACATATATCACGATTTATAGCTCGCTGAACGCCTTGCTGCGAAACTGGAGTGCTTTATAGAAATGAACATTTGGTAGTTACATGATTGATTATATGATATTAAATAATAATATTGTAAAATACACAAAATTATGACTGAATTACACCGATCGGAACAAATGTAACACCGTAAATACTCTTCACCTGTTTTTTTTTAAATATCGTGCCATGATGTTGTCCGAAAAGAATGGAACTCCAATGTGACGTCTACATGCAGATTTTGGGGGATGATGGTCCATGTGATGGTTCTAAGCAGTGTAAATAATTCGATAAATATTAGCAGCAAGATATAACAGTTTAAACTAATCGAAAATACNTGGAAATTTTTTTTTTTTTTTTTGGTGGGGGGGTGGAAATGAGGTTTCGGAGCACTTGTAACTGCAAAAGGAAATTAGAAGTTGATCAAGGCATGGGTGAGAAGCAGGGAGCGTGTGGGTCGAGTGTGGGTAAAGAGAGCTTCCTCTCTGCCTTTGCCCCTTCGTCACCACATAGCACCCTCACATGTGGCCCTCCGAGTGCCCGGCGGCAAGGGCAGCCGACATGAAAGGCGCTGTCGACGTCTGACAAGTGTGCTTTGAAGGCTCACTCGGGTTGCTTGGTTTCCCTTTCAACTCTTGTACCAAAAAAAAAAGCTCTTGTACACACACATATCCGTTGCTTTCTTGTTGTTCTCGACTTCTCAGCTGTCTGGTTTCATACTCGTTTTCTCGTTCGAGACACGTCGATTTCTCTGAGTAAACACGAAATTAATTGCAATGGAAATCTACCTCTACTTACGGAACGCGCGTTTGGAAAGAAAAAGCCAGAAAGAAAGAGTATTCTTAGTTAAAGGAGAAACATAAAACCAATTACCATTAAAGAATTTCACGTTTCTTCTCATTATTGACACGTTTTATAATAAAATAATTATTTATATTGTTTGTAATCAATAATCTTGATGGACATTGATTTCAGACATACCCGGCTGTAGAATTTATAGCAACGCTTCGGTGATATAGGATGGTCACGACATGATACACAGTAGGAATCCTGAGGCAACAGCCTTATGTTATAACTGAGGACAATAATTGAATGGCTTATTCAACTACAAGAGCACACGTCACAAAGTATATGAAAAACATGTGTAGTTTCAATCCATTATATTTGTATACGTGTATTTAATCATTTAGTTTGTGGAAAAGGAAAATTACAATACATTTCATATTAACCATTCTTTTACCGTAAATTTTAAATAATGTAATTTGGTATTAACCATTCTTTTACCGTTAATTTTAAATAATGTAATGCATATTGACCACTCCGTGGTTTTACAGTATTGTGTTTATTTTATTTATGAACTTCACTGTCATTTATTTGTCACCTGGCATCGTTTCCGAGACAGACAGAGTTTCATAATTAAATAACAACTTATTTAAGGTGAGGATAAGCAACGCTAATTATTAAAAACAATCAGAGTTAAGATAAGAATAATTGAAAAGAAATATCAATATATTCCAGTTAATAAGATAAACCATTTAAAGTATTAAGACAAAATATCCAAAATTTTAAGACACAAAAATTATTTTCTTGTTACCTGTTCTCTGTAGCCTGACGTACTCTCTGTGTCACTTAAGTGATCTATATTCGCATTTATAACACCGTATGAAATGATAATTTTATTACTTTTATACACGGTTTTTGTTCGCCGGAATTGCACAATTTCATATTCTTTGTCATGAATTATTTTCTTCTTCAATATTCTCCTTCACTCTGTTAAATTTATCACCAATATTGATATCTTACGTTGACTTCGAAGTAACCTCTCTTCATTTTCTCCTATAACCCGCAAATTAATCATTGCCGATTACCCGTGATGCTTCATGGTAACCAATCATCACATTCAGTGTCCACGGACACTCCGCTTTTATCACCTGACCTCTTCCCGTAAGACAAGCCTTAACGTCAAGGGTTGGCACAATGGAATGCTTCAAGCAGTTCGCACCTCGTGTTGCGATACGCCTCGCTCGCACGGACGCATGGTGTCTGACGGCATTGGGCGGGTGTCCGACCCATGGCGAGACCTGCCTTTCACCTTCAGGTTTGTCGGCTGGCGTCTAATGGATTCACGCCAATTAGACACGGTTAGTGGGAACGTAAGGGTTGAAGAGGTCGTCGAAGGGTACTATATCAATATGGAGTGAAGTATTGTGTTTCAGAGGGGATTACATCTATGTATGTGACATTAACGTGTCTCAAAAAATGTATTCAGCATTACGTGTTCACCAAATTTTTCCTATATGGAATTGTTTTGTCGATATTTTACAGGAGAAGAGAAAACTTCCTTTTGAGGTTTTGTAGAGAAAGTTTTAACAAATGTAATGTGCGGTATAATAATAAGAATGATCATCTATTTAAATATTTTAGTAGATAACCAGTATAATATATTTTAATTAATTTGAACTATAAACAAATCTATCAGTGGGACCAAGTACTACTTTTAATAGAATATCGTTAAAACATGTTGTTATCTCTTCCAATAACAGTTAATACTGTAACTATTTCAATTACTTGTAAAATAAATGTTATTTTTCTTCCAATTTTCAATTTTCATTTAACGCAAGAATGTTAGTATTTTTGATACAGTTGTTTTGTGAATTTAAGGAAGTAAACGTATAACAAGAAAAGTAAATTTTGGACGAACGTAAAATATACTGAGAAAGTAGATGTGAGAAGAAATGGTAATGAAATGTTATGCTTATATGAGTAGGTAATGTTGTAAATTGAGGAGATGAATAGGTATGATAAAAAAATATGAAATTTCTGACAAAAATCTAAATTACAATGATAAATCTATTTTTCGCTTCTTCAGCAAGTGAATCACGTCGACGAGTCTGACGTCAATTCTACGTTAGAAAACGATTGAATTCTAGTTTCACACATCGTTGTAAAATTTTAAATAGATTCTGATAAAACCAATAGACTTGAATTACAGTTTTAAAAAAAATTAAAAATGATTTTAAATTTATAATACCTCGGTATTGTGTGCATTTTAATTGGATATTTTATAAAATGTGTAGAAATGTTTTGTTACTTTTCCAACCACATTGCATGGTCCTGGGTATAATCGTTTAATATTTTTAAATAATGGATCTTCGTCTTTCAAACTTGAGAAAATATCTTCCAAAATATGTTAAAAATCTGGTTGAATGAAAATAAATGAATATGATGTAATTTCTCAGAAAACATGTCTGTTTCAGTTTGATCAACAATTATTGTAATGCAAACGTGTTCTCAAAAATTCCGGTACAGTCAAATTCAATTCAATCAAAGGATATATCAAGAATAGAAGTGTGTATTTGTACCAAGTGAAGTAATGTGGTGCATAATGCTACAGTTGTGTTTTATTTCACTGCAACTGAAACTTTTGAGTTCTTTTTATTCTGAAACTACTTTTTTTGATAATCTTAGGGACTAATAGAACTAGAAATATAAACTGGAGAATGTAGGCTATCAATTATTTTATTTTAAGTTCCTGAACATGATTAAAAAACTTTATTATTCTTTTCAACATTAACTTTTCATTCTTCTTTTATTTAAATTTAAAATAAGTTTAACACAGCAGTTTGCAAGGGTTCTGCGGTTAATTATCTATATTATCAACTTCATAACTTTCTGCATAATGAAAATTTAGTTTCATTTAAGAAAGATTCTTCAAGATTATTCTTCATAAATTTACGTAAAGTTTACAAAGAATAGAGAAAAGAGGCACGTTTTATACCCTTGTTCACCAATTATACTCATTAATGGTCTTCGTCAAATATTACGTGTTGCGGACCAAACTTCATTCCCACTGAACGAAAAATTTCTTATAAACACGATCAGAACTGCTTTTTGTTTCGAAGTTGATTTTCACTCACAAGGAAAACCTCAGAATTTCCCGCATCCAATTTCAATGAAATTAAAATATACCATTATTCAAGACTTGGAAAAATAACAAAAATAGTTAATAGCTTTATCCCCTTGTAGTTACTGAAAGTCTATTGAGTGTTACATTAAATACTTGTGACTTTTTACTTGACTTTGCAAGACATATAACGAGACTATTTTTAGGGTTTCCTTTTAAGTTTTGTGATATCCACTCTATTATCAGTATACTAATGAGAAGTGACTATGAAACTATAACTACTCGATATAAATAAATATTATTTTTCACATTAGCTCTCCATATTTTATCCCACCTTCAGCTAATGCAGCAAATTTAAGAAATGGATTGATACGGAAGTAATGAAATTGACACACTTTTACGGTGAGAATTAGGGAAAATTTGGGGTAAAGCAGAAGTGGATCTCCTTCATAAAAGAACAAATGTCATCATATGTCAACTAGAGAATTCTAAAGAACATCTTAGAGAAGTTTTATGATATATCGGTAAGGATTGATCAAGATAAGGATTGATCGCTTTGTAAAATGAGATATATCTTGAAGCAGAAAATAAAAACCTTATTGACAACTAATATAGCATTTCTCTTATAATAATTTTAATGAATCATAACCTATTTCTAACGTAGATGAGAAAAACTGTGACATTTCATCTAAAAATGTAGAAGTATGGGATATAAATTTCCCTATCACTATTGCTTAAACACGTCAATCTTAATATTACTTGAAATAGTTCGTGTGTTCCAAAATAAGTTGCGTAAATTTTACTGTACAGTCGTGAAAATACTGGAAAATCGTTGATTATTTAAATTAACCACTTCTGTATCTGTTTCATTAATTTCATGCTCGTCTACAGATGCAACTCCAACTAATACCGTCCTGGTAGGCGCGCATCCATAAGTCTCAGAATAACAGAGCATGGTCGTAGAGCGCTGACCGGAACGAGCCGTACCGGCATTGCAAATGAGCGGAACCCCTGCCACCAGGGCTGGAACCGGGTATGGGTGGCTTGACAGAGGGTTGGATCCTGAACGGAAGATGTGTGGGAGGGGAAATGAGCGTGGGAGTTGGAGCGAGAGGGTAACGACCAGAATATGTATTTTAGTTGGAAGAATGACCGGAATGTGGTCCATTGCGGGGAAACCAGGGAGACGTATGGAACCTAGGATGGGCTGATTCAATTATTTGAACATTTACATAAAATAATTAATGAACATAGCAATTAGTTAAGAAAATATTATAAAATTCATTTGTCAGCAATTTTGTGAGGATTGTTTAAAACTCCTTTCAATTTAGTAAAATATGATGATTATTAAGAAAAATAGATTTAATCTAGCTACTGAAAACAGAAGTAACCAAATCAAGGAAAATGTAGCTGTATATATCTGAAAGTAAGTCATCAAGGAACAGTAAAATTTCAGTGAAGCGTTTTAAACGATTTTTTGCATTAAAACGGAAGGTATTAAAAATGATCAATTGAAATTCGAGGAAAGAGGGAACGGAAAAGATGCGTCCTATTGAAAAGCGGAATGAATATCGAGAGTAAATCAGTGAAAAATTACCTGAGATTCGGAAGAGCAAATTTGTCGTTTCTGAGGTCACTGCATGGTTATGGAATAGCTGCTGCTCCTGCGTGGGAAACGTCATCGTGGAAATGGTGTGAGTAGAGAGGATGCGTGGCGGAAGGAACGTTGGTCGGCGACAGTTTCAGTGAGGGGAGGTTCCGGCGGAAACGCGCACAGCCCGCAGCCCGTCGCGTGTCGCTGATTTACAGCCGCGCCCCCTCCAACCACCGGTCTGCCGGGCGGGTATATTTGCGATGGCTCTGCAGAGTGACACTAGGAGGATGCGATCACTGTGGTGTCATGGCAATTGAAATCAGGATCCCTCTACAGATTCTCTCTCTCCGATATTAGTTACCGTTTAGATAATACTACTGCATGGCATACCTTATCAAATGTTGTTCATTCTATTCAAAACATCCTTCGGTATATTTTTCAACACAGAATTTCATATTTATCTCATATGATGTTCTAAAATGTCGAACAAGATAAGGAAAAAAACGATTAGATCCTTTTTCTATGAGTAATTTGGCATTAGTATAAATTGATAACACATGAACACCTACAAAAATTTGTATTCAAAAGCATCGGTATGTCATTTGATTATAAAACAAATATAATTTTGTACTCTTTTCATCGGGACAAATTGCCTTTGAATAATCTTCAGGTTGGCCTGTGTATACGAAATCCTTCCTCGCCATTTAAAATGGTTAGATAAAAATGAGGAAGGTGTGACGTTGTTCAATTACATAATGTGTTTTCGACTCTAAAACATAATAGAATCATCCAATACTCGGATATAGAATTATTCGTACATAGTATTATAGTTGGGAGGATGGGTAACATATCATTGCTATATTTTTGTTGAGAATGATATTTATTAGTACTATGCTACCTATTATGTATCACATATTTTTAGCTATGCAAACTTTTTATGAGCATTTCTATACAAAGACACTTCTTTCACCTTCCCTGCCGTGTATTACTTCGAATAGTGTGACATGATCCCAAAATTACTATGTGCGAGTGAATATTTTTCATATATCTTCAATAATATTCGATTTGGTATATTTGGAGAGGAATCCTCGTGCTGTAGCGACAGGAATTTCTTTCAATGAAATGTGTTCGTCTGACACGATAATGTTTTGACATGGTCGCTGGCTGTTCACGTAATATTGGCAATAAATATTACAATACGACATGCAAGCGAGGAATTAACGTTGCGGAAGAACGTACTGAATGACTTTTCAAAATGTAATATATTTTCAGAAAATAACTATTTATTAAATAAAGTTGATTACTACATTCTAGTAGATGCGGTAATTGACAATCTATTAATTTTAACATTTGCAATTACGAAAAGTTACGGATGATTTAAATGAAATAACATAATGAACATTAAATGTTGTAAAACAGCATATTTATTTATACTTTGAAATTAAAGCTTTGCAAAATACATGGATATAGTCATATATCATATTAATTGGAAAATGTGACATTTCGTGTAAAATACATTAGACCGGAACATCAACAAAAGCGCATTAAAAATAGCAACTCTCTGGAGGTTTAGTTATTTCGTAGGAAACAAAGTGTGTCATTTAACATACATGAGTATTTAATTACAAGATGAATAAATTGTTGAGTAAAACTGCTCGTCATTTCAATACAAGCAAAATCCTTCTTTTTAGGAAAAAAAATGCTCGAAATAACGTAATTCAAGTAGAAAAATTGAAATACAATATTTTTAGATTTGTATTAAGAAGTTTCTACCACTAACACTCTCACCACATATTCAAGTGGTCGTATCTAGATATAAAATAAAGAAATAACTTACGACGACTGTAATAACAGCTCTTCGAAGTGCTCGTATACAGTTCTAAACGATTCAAAATATTATTACTCGACTTTTATTCCATTGCCCTAATATTCTTTTCGCGACCATTCATATTCAGTTTGCGCGATCCGAAATGTACATTTGCGTTCTTATTGGAATTCAACCAAGTGAACATCATACGCTCTCCCTCTTTTTACCAAAATATCCTGGAATGAGATTAAAGATGGAATCTGGGATATTGGTATCGATATTTTAAGCGTTTATTACCCTGCATCATACTCAAAACTACTTCCGCCTGCTTGACTTTCACCAAGCATTTTCTACACTAGGCGACTTCTCATAATGTCATTTATTTTCACTTTTTGTTATAGAAGCATTTTAATTTTCTCCTTCATGTAAAAGCTTTTCTTTTCATTTAATCATTTCATTTCTCAATTTCATTTTCAAATTAATGTAGATGGTTTCTTATTCAACAAATATTTCAATTAGTACCATATACTGCCATTGTTACCGTACGTTATCTAATGCTTTTAAAATACTTTAAGAATCAACTATTATGTATACAAGATATATCTAATAGTTTTCTCTTTCAGTGCAACGCAAGTTAATGATATGTTAGGTTTGTTGCGATCAATTCAGGTGCATTGCTCTACAGATGCTACACATTAATACAATTTGTCAAGTCTCTCATTTATGAGGATACTCTGTGAGAAATATAAAATATTACTTAACGGCACCTTTCCAACATGAAGAGATATACATTTTAATATTTTTACAATATTATATCAACACGCAATGAATTAATGAGCTCGTGTCAACATCGATTTGAACTATCTCATCATGTTTTTACTGTCTTTTTTACAGGATCTATTTTCTTATTGCTTTCCTTTGTAGTTATCATCCTCCGTATGTTTACACTTCATGTGTGTGGCATATATAGTTTGTTGCCTCTCGTGTGTATCGTCCCCCTCCATGCCGAGTGAGGACGCGCGCGTTCGCCCGCGACTCGAGGACGTCCCCGGGAGCAGCGCTACGCTTCGGAAATCAATCGCTAGGCAATGCGCTGGCTCTGTGAACGCTTGTGCTGCGCTTGACACTCCCTCTTCCCTCCCCCACCTCCCTCACCAATCCGACTCCGAATGCCGCTGAAACGGTTGGCAGCAGGCGGGTAGCTTGCAGGCGCGAAGCTGCTGCCTGCAGGCGTGTGATGCGGAACGACTTCGTCTCCAAGGCTGAGAGGACAAGGAGTGACACAGGAAATGAGGCCAATGGGAAGTGCGCAAGTAACCAGACATCCAAAACATGACGAAAACTTGGTTCTTGTTTTGGAAAATGGTTGTTGTTTGGTCTAACAAGATGTGACGTATTCTTCCGGATAATTAAAGAGACCGGTTCCTTCAGTTATTATGACATTATGGTCGTACATAATAATAATAATATAATAATAATAATAATAATAATAGTTTTTTATGAAAAAAGTCGCAACTATGACGATGTATATTGACTGTTCTAAATCTAGAATTTAGTTAAAGAATCTCACATAAGACCACAACTTGAATTTAAAAAAATTGTTGGACGGCGTAAGAAATGCATGTTGTCTTGTTTTTGTTTAGAGGAGGAATAAAGACCCTACATTCTCACTTCAAATAGATCAATTGTGATGATTAGTGTAAGATAAGAAGAGACAAAGAAACTGTGGATATAGTTTTTTTTTTGAAAATGTATTAAACGTGCGCGTACAATTAGTAACAAACATTACATTTTAACAATTAAGCCCCGAAGAAGACATTAAACATGTCAAAACGTTTACAAGTATAAAAGTAGGTATTTTGTAGTTCCTTACCTCAACGGACTCACTAGTAATTACTCAACCAATGGTCAAGAATTGAATATAGAATTAATATGTTTGGTGTGTTTGCCTTACTGGTCGGTTCTTTTATCAACGTAAGAGAAAAATAATTTAGATATAAAGTCAAGATTTCGATTGGATGTTGCTTTTATGATTTAAAGGTTTACTGGGAAATTAATTTTCAAAATTCTAATTTTAAAGGAGCCAGGAAGAAAGAATTAGTAATTTAAAAAGAGTCGATTTGTTGTTAATATCGATCACAACATGATATAGGACTCCCTCTTCATCATTTATAAACACTTGGTGCAAACATTTACTATGAATTAATATGTTCGGTTGTTTTTTGAGTTTTTGCTGGCTTACAATTAATTACATTTCCGCAGCTTTTATCCTGTGAACTTTATTGAGTTCTGTACAACTATTCATTTTTTAATCCCAATGGACGTCGAAAAAGATGTTGGATAATATTGGTTAGGTTGTGTATAATGACTATTCGTTCTTCTAATTACTCATTATTAAAAATGTAATAAAGGAGAAAGAGTGGTTTGGAGCTGCTAACGCATATGAATAAATTATAATTGAGTGAGACAGTCAGTGAACTTACAGTACACATACGGATACCTACATAATTGAATTTTCTCTAAGAAATTCAAAAAGGTTTTTCGTACTTGTCAACAACTACCGTGACGAAATGCGGGTTCAAACCAACATAGATTGGCCAGCAAAGTCTTCCAGAGATAACTGAAATCTGATGGTGAAAAGAGTTTTGTATTAAACACAACATTATGAATTCAAAAGTACAGAGTACTGAATAATAAACCGACGTATTTACGACATACGGAATTCATAAAACGTTTGTATTCAAGTTTATAAATTTACAAAAGAAATGTGCTCTCAAAGTTGCTATTTTGTAAATACGATCTCTAGGTTCGGAGTGTTGGTGAACGTCTTGCATGTATTAGTCTTTTGACAGTGAAAATTACGGGTGAAAATGTAAAATAACGCAGATCTCTTCTTGGTTGTTTCACACAATTTCATCAAATATGAGAAAAGTTCTTCAACAGGTAAAATAGTTCATTATCTTAGACGAACAAACTACGATGATCCTAATATGGATGATGTTAATTTGTCTTGAATGTAATACTTTTATAATTCTGCGTTTCACAAAAGTATATATAGTAAAAAATTATTTTTTTAAAATAACTGTACAATAAACAAATCTATTCCCTAGTGATCTTGTTTTCATTTTAATGGCAATAAATAATACACTTGATCGTATTAGAGTAAATTGTAGTGTAAATTTTCAACTAGTGATGATCCTCTTGCAATTCGCTACATTTATTGCCTGAGGCATTTTGTCAAATTTTTTTTCTCCATGTTGCGACAAGATGTGACAGCATTTTTCGAGCGTCACGCACACTGACAATTCTGACATTTCCACGTTACGAATGTTGAAAAACTTCCCGAATCGACTGGGTTCTCGTAACAAAATTTCCATTCGTGGTTAAAAGTCCATGAACAGTTCGCACTCCTCGGTCAACGAAGTTTGTTTTCACAATGTCTCTGGGGTTACGCCTATTGAAAAATATGGTTACTCGGTATTTCATCAATCAGAACATATCATATACATTCTTCGTTTATTTTGGAAAGACATATTATTAGTCAAAGAATAGTTATGTGTGTCAAGTGAAATTTACATGTATATACACATGCAATGCTAACAATTGATTAAAAAATAATATATTGAGATATAAATTTCTTTTAATTCAGATAAGATATATTACAAGGTGTCGTCAATGGTACTATTAGTTATTACTACTAGTACCCAATATCTGAGTGGCATTTTTTATTACTTTTATTTATTTCACATCTAGAAATCTCCTTCAATCTAAGAAAATCAATGAAACAATATTGAAAACCATACAAGCATGCAATGCTACTTTTTCTTTATGGCAGCAAAGGGTAAATACATCGTTATTTCGAATGGTAATATCAGGTTTAAATTCACTCATTCCTAGAGCAATAATTCGAATTAGGATTCTGCTCTCTCCTTTGCAAAAACCTCTTTTGTGATCATTTACCGATGACTATCAGCTAATCGCCTTCCCACCACGCTGTACCTAATTCTTCATTCTTTCTTCGTTGGCACTGTTTCATTGTGCCAGCAACCTCTAGTCATGTCATACTCCTGTGTTTGCTCACAGATCAAGATCAAATTACTGTCTTTTAAAACGATAGAAAGTCTCCAATTCAACTAACAAGAGCAGTTGAACCAACATCAACAACAACAACAACATGGAACCAAGGCATCCAAATATATCTTCGGAACTGCCTTTAACAATTTGCAGATGTGGTTGGGTAATTATATACTTCAAGTCATGTAACTTTGCCAAAAATAATGCAATATGGCTGCCCAACACGAATTGTCAACTTCTACGAATTCAAGTTAAATCCAAATAAATATTATTAGTATTCACAAAAGCTAATATTTGCTCCAAGGAAATACAAGTTAATAACACAACAAAGTGAGACTCAAGGTAATATTCGTTCCTCACGCTCGATGCAAATGGAACAGAATAGAGCCACGAGGACAAGTGAATTGAATTGATGTCCAAGGATGACAATGGATGGACGATGAAGTTTTGAGAGATTCGAATGTCCTGTCAATATAAAGCGAGGTACAAATATCATCACTCTTATGGACGATGGTGAAGTAAAAGAGTTGACTACACTGTGCACAAGCGCTCTACTAACATCAAACTAATTAGACTGATAAGATAAAGAAATAATTGTCCAGAGAGCTGTTACAAAGATCCAAAGATCACGTTGAGTAATTTCACGATCACGAAAGTAATTTACTACAACTAATTTACAATAAACTAAGAAAAACGGTGCATTTCCGTTCATGATTTTTTTTTCTTAAGTTAGATTTTTCGAAGAAAAGAAACAGAACTTCGAGTATAATCTCCATTTTTGGCGCTTAATGTATCTATTGTTTACTGCTATTCAATAATGTGTTATACCTAAAAGTTGTTATTGTATCCACTATTGAATTAAGAGCTTAATGGTAAAACAATTTTTACTATATAGTGAATATAGTAAAATACAAACAGGTTATCTAAACATGAGATATTTGTTGTTTGATTAAAATAATGATACTAATATATTTTTTAAGTCTTTTAATTAATTTTTCCCCATCCAGTCACAAACTGAGAGGTATTTCATCACTATAGAATGTAATGTGATGTTGCATTTGTCATTGTTGACGATGTTATTTGTCATATTATGATGATTACCAAGTTCAGTTGAGATATTGTATATGAAAATCAGTTTATATGTTACAGAAAAAAGTTCGTCTTCATTTCATCATTTCATTAAATATTTATGTAGAGTAAACTTTCTTATTGCGCTTCAAACAATATTTCCTGTAATTTGTCATTGACTTTTCCCGATACTTTGAGAAGTGTTTGGAAAAAAGAATTACAAACCATTGTAGAATATTTACTTCCTTGAAAAAGAAATCATTGTATTTTTGTTTTGTTTCATTAAAAAAAAGATTAAGTTATGAAATTTTTATTGTTTTTAGTATTGTTTATTTCCGTTGTCAAGGTGAAAATGGTCACACACTTTCATTCACTCACTGGTTTGATTAATTTTCAATGAACTTATTCAAGATATGCGTAGAAACAAAACTGTATATTGGGTTTATCAAATAAGGATATGACAATATCCTTGTCAAGTATATCTGTGATAAAAAACGTTATTTAAAGAAAATGAATACAAATGAGACAAGTGAATCATATCCTTGTAATGTTAAATTAACTTAAAAACGTACATTGAAACGTGTTTGTATTTTTTAGTCAAATATCTGTAATATATCTGACAATTTTGAATAAAGAAAAATATTACTACAACTATATATACTTGCATAATTGACATTGTATCAAATTTGGTGTGTTTAAATTGATTTTTTAAGATACAAAACTGTTGGTTTTAAATAACAGTTATTGAAGGAAAATTGTTTCTTTGAAAATTGTAACAATTCTGTTGTTGAAGGATTAGATGGTTGTCGATGTAACAATTATTTTCTTTTAAGAGCAATTTTAAAATGCCAAAATTTAAGGTGTTACAGCATCTTTATTGCATCTAGAATAGTTCTTTTCTGACGCTACTGATCATAGAACACATGAAATATTTCTTACGCAATAATAAATAGAACTATATTTATAGTGTGTGACTAAGATTTTTCTGTCAACTTAAATATTGACTTCAGCGCATCGATAAAATTATTCTATGTTTCAATTAGCACTATTGATCTAGTGTTAGTTTGTTTTCAATCACTTCGTTCCTATATTAGTCATTGATTACATTGTTCTCTTATAATGAAAGTGAGAGATGGATGCTTAATCCTTTCTTTAAGAACATGCTGTGGGCGAGGGTTTGAGATGATTCCAAATCTTCATCAACCGCAGATTGAGTTATCTGCTGAGTCTTCACAATTCAGCAAAGAAAAAATTGGATAAGTTCTGACGACGGAGGAAAAGAGTTTCATGGATTATTATCAGAAGTTAGAGGAGCTTTTATACCACTTCATTTCTCAGCAAGTCAATGGTTCTTACTACTGGTAAGATCTGCAGAATAATGTATAGTTTTTCCAAATAATTTGCAGACAGTTCACACCAAACTATTTCACGTACATGATTGTCATTCGACAGAGGTTTACTATATTAAACAGAAATTTTACTTTTTGTATCAATGATTTCTTTCATAATTTATCGACTTTAACTGTAATGTTTAAATTCTATTGTCATATTCTATTGTCATATTCTATTTTTGATATGTGATCAATTTTTTATTGTGATTTGCGTTAGAAAAATGAATATTTGTATTTGTTAGCAAGAAAATTATAAGTTTCTAAACTCGAAGTCAGTAATTTCCAAAATCTGATGTGTTTACTGCCAGATATGCATATCTTTTTCGGAATTTCCGTTCCTTCACTACTCCCCTTTTTCGTTCTGTCATTTTCGCCTCTGCGGACTTTGAGACCACGAAACGCGGGCTCCGCCTATAATTTCCCAAGAGCTGTAAGTGGATTAACGGTTGAACGGAGACCTCCGACGCAGCATCGAGACCTTGAGGGAGGATTAACTGGTGGGCGACGAATCCTTCCGAAAGCTCTGCCTCCCCCAAGATCTCTCTCTCTCTTTCTCTCTTCTCAGCAAGCTTCCGAGAAAAATGTAAGTAGATGGATTTACGAGTGCACGATATTGAGCAACAGGTAAAAACAAGCACAGACCACTTTTTTCCTGTTAGCTGTTATCTTAACAAATTGAATATTCTTTTCTGAACAATGAAGGTAAAATATTCTTGGGCATTCACGAGAGAATAAATTGGTAAGAAATGCGCGAGTGTAAAATTCTCTAAACGATGATCCTCCTGCAAGTTCATGCAAACAAACTCATCACGGATGGGGAAGGGTGACCGAGGAGGTGGTTACAGAGCGGGAAAAGATGGAGCGATGAAATATTTAAACAGAAGAGCAGGAAGGCGTTAGTGAAGAAAAGCCGATACGTGCTCGAAGACGCGAGGGTGGAGCCCCCGACGTCGAACGATGGCGGAAGGGGAGGTTGTGGCTTCGCCCGGCATCTCGAGTGTTCGACAAACATTGGGGATGCTTGCTGCCGGCGGGTAAATAAACACTACGCGAGATGGTGGAGGAGACAGGTTTTGGGAGGGGGTGAGTGGGTGGATTCGCAGTGGGTTGGTTTCTACGAGGACACGGACGGCTCCAGATCCTCCAGCCTCCGAAACGAATCATGGAGATACGGAGTAAACTCCGTTATGACACTGGTGTCGGAAGGCGTCAAAGAAACCTCAAAGAGGTTTTCTTCAACGCCTCCGATTCCTTTTGTGGAACTCCAAAATGTGTTTACATTCAAGAAGCGGAGAGTATGGGGTTCAATTTCTTCTCCCTTTAAGAACACTCCCTCTAAACGATACTTAAGTATTAGAATTTTATATTGATCTTTGTTTTCCCTTCCTTTGCTACAAAACACCCCTACCTTTATATTATTTTTTCATAAAAGAGTTCACTGACGTGTTTTTATCTCTCATTTATTGCCGGGCATAATAACCCTGAAATCCGTTTTGAACGGCAATTAGGTATTTGCTGGTGATGCAAATGTAAAATGTTGATCCTCGTTGGAAATCGGAGCTCATTACGAATGGTTGTGAGTAAAGTGCGCGCATTCATCCCATTTGTGAAGGGTTGGAGAATCACCGTGGCAGGCAGTGGATAAGCGGCGAAACCTGGCCCGTTGCCGTGGACCTGCAATTTGAAAGCGGGAAACACCGCCTTCTACGACCTTTAGTGATTTTGGCATAATGCCCGGAAGATGGCCGTGCTATTGGGGAGGGATGCAATACGAGCCGGCCAAAAGTGATTCTCATAAATTGAGCGGGACAACCTCGTTACTATATTTTTCGTCGTAGCCTACGAGATTTAATGGAGGTTAACTTTCGGGAGAAAGGTTTATCACATTACGCAGTTCATACTTCCTTGTGAGAATAACTTTTCGAGGTGATTCTAGCTTTAAAGATATGAGCAACGCTCTGATAAATATGTCGTACAAAAAGAAATATGAGTAAGAAAATAATTTGATGAAATGTACGAATAGGATGTAATGAAAATGTGAATATTTATAAAAACATTAGTTGCTCCACAGTCACTATATTTCAAAAATTGTTTTTTATTTACACAATATTATTTTTTTATATCATTTATACATTATATTTCTTTACACTCGTAATTTTATAAATTAATTTAGAGCTGAAAATACGTTAAATGGCGAATCGGTAACCTTTACCCTGTAAGGAAAAAATCATTTTAAATAATAAAAAGTATTAACAATTTGTAAATAATTGAAAATATTGCCCTGTTTTTGTATATTTGTCATATTTTATTGATAAAATGGGATGGAAATAAAAAATTTAATTCACTTCTTTTATTATGAAAATTGATGTAACTCACCACTTGATATTTCCCTCTCTTTTTATTAGTCACCTATTCGTGAGAAGGATGAATAGATGTGACAGTTACAACCACGGAAAGTAGATACAAGTGGGGATCACGCGCATGTCTTCCCTCTCACTCTAACCCGGTGTGGCGTCACTGGTGCAAATGCCGGAGAGCGCTGCACCGACCGTGTGAAGGAGTCATACCTTTCTGTAGCCTGTATAAAACAACGGTCTCGTATTTTGTAACTCTAATTACTGGACAACTCATATGAAACTATTTATTTATAATATTAATTAATGTTAACTTAAATAGAACTGTAATTTGGAATCCCTGTTCAACTTAAATTTTTATAATGTATGAGACCCATATTTGCAAGAAACATTTTGTGAATTGAAGAGGCGTATTGCAACATATTAATCGATACAGCTTCATAAATTAAGAAAAATTATTACGTACCTCAGTTTATTCAAGTTTATTGAACTTTTCTGCTATCTTCCTCCCGCCATCTGTTTCCTTGTTCCTATAACGTGTTCTTTTTGATGAAATACGAAATCGCAAACTCATCTACATTCCTGTATTTTGTCTTTCTTCAGTACATGCGTCAATGTTTTCATCGCATTTGGAGTCTTTTTAAGCTTTTCAGTGCCGTGTAACTTATTACAATCGTTTTCCATATTCAATACAATATTTAATCAGCCTCAGATTCATAGGAGCTGCTCTTGAGCCAGTCAAATTGTTTGTTAGGGAACAATTTTGTTGGTTGACCATATCCAAAAACTGTTGTTGTTTTTTCTTAACTCTAAATGCCACATAACCACCCAACAGTTTTAGAAGGTCCACTTTTTCATAAGTAAAGATGGAGTTTGTATTGGATTCTGACTTTTCATAATCACAACTGAATTCATTGGAAAACACATTGTCCTCCTCGAATTCAGTCGTCAGAAAATGTGAATCTGCCACTCTTTCTGCTGTAGCATTCATTGCCTGGTGACATTCGTCATTGTCAAGATTATGTGTCAAATCAGCACTTAAGGTTATAAACTCCCCTGAAGTCAAGCAATTCCCAGTACTAATTATTGTGGCTGCATTTTGGCTTAAAAGCAGTGTTGTTATCCTCTGCTTTACTGCTGTTGGCAAAGGGTGGTCGTAAAATCCTCCGATGCCTCTTGTCAGCGAAAATTATGACCCAATGATGTCCTGATTGCACCTAGCACACACTATGTAAAAATAACCTACCTTCATAATTTCCTTGTATAATCTCTGGAGACTGCGGACTGTAATGAGGAAGTCAGTTTGGAAAGAAAGTAAATTCTGTCTTCCTATTACACATATTTTTAGGCATAGTTCATGTAATTTATTTAATGTTTCATCTTGTTGTTTTAATTTTCTTCCATATGCGCTCTTCATTTTATTGCTGTGATCGTTTGGAACTCTAGAATGCAAAACGTCGAATCTATTACTGTGTCGACAAATTCAGCTACATGGGCTTGCCCAGGAACTAAATATCGTATTGCAGAAGTCATAGTGCCTGATAACAACTCTGCCGCTTTTCGTACGTTTTGCCTCTTTGGCCCGGAGAGAATGAAGTGATTTGGTGTTAATTTGTGGGTATATTTTAGGTCATCCTTCTTTGACTGAACTACAGTTTCAAAACAGGTCCAATTTGATCATTACACCATCTGGTAGTACAAAACCCTGGTCAAGCAAATGGTTTCTTAATAGTTTTAATATATGCGGCGCGTCACAGAACACCCATAATTGGCGAGTCTCCGCAGGGTTTTTAACACTACTCTTCTGCGGTGTTATTTTCAACTCAGAAAAAAGGTTTTTGATTTGTGGGTCCTCTGTCGCAAAAAAATCTCCGCACACGAAATCCTGTAGATTCTGCGAGTTTAATTGTCTCATAAAGTAATTCTGTATCCACTGCACGATCAAAATCGAAGAAAAGTGGTTGTCTCCATTTACCTATTAAACACCGAGCAACTATCACCTGCACGTATTTATGAGGACCTCTTATAATATCATGTTCACTGTCAAAGTAAAGATCTGATTTTACCATCATTGCATCAAAACATAAAACTAAATCTTTCTCAAATTTTGATAATTTATTTGAGCTCTTATCGAAGCTCAAATGTTTGAAACTAGGGGCGACTGTAACTGTCTCAGGCGACGTTTAATTGTAATTTCACTTGGAAATGGATATTTTAAAGTCTCGCACACAAAATTGAAAACATTTTTAGCGTTATGGCTTTCGATACATCTGACGACCAGTTTGTACATACACCTTTATGAACGTAATTTATTTGACACTTTGAGAAAAGACACTGAAATTTGCATAGTTTGTTCTTTAGAACCCTATTTTCAACCTTAACTGCTTATACAAAATTCTACAAATATTTTTTTTCATATTTTTCTATCAAAATTAAATTTTCCTCTCTGAAGTCACTTAATTTGTCAGAGTTAATATCACTTTTATCACACGATGTAGTAATATTTTCTATCTCACTAACTTCATAATTTTAGCTTGATACTATCTCATTTTTCAATTCCATTGTGTTCATCATTTTGTGATTTTTTCATGACCGAGGTGGAGATCAAATTTGTCACTATTTGTTTTCTTTATCTTCTATCAGCTCTACGTTTTCTCTCAGTTTCTACAGCTGTAGTCACAGAAGGGATTTTTAAGTGGGGAAAAGCAACTGATTTTAAACATTTTTTTGGACTTTTCTTTCAAAAGCTCAAATTTAAATCTCTTTCAAAATCAGATTCTTCAAAATATTCCGAACACACTCGTGCATATTCAACACAAAATTTATCAGCACGTTTACACGCGTGCACCCACGTATTTTGTAGTTTATTTTTCCTCGGGAACCTATGAAATGAAATGTCTTTACCTTTTCAACTTCTTTCGTTGTTGGAACATCCGGCGACTGCACGACACGGCATATTGAAACACGTGAAAAACACTGAATATCACACCACAACTAAACTGAACACAACGTACAAAGAAATTCGGCGAACTAAAGTAATATGAATCTGTCACAGTGAGCATGCTACAAGCATCAGCACGCGGGTTCAGATGCACCGGTGACGTCATCAGCGCCACTGTCTACTGCGCACCTCCCTCGTGATCCTTACCGTGTTGTTCGTGGTTACAACATTGGTTGTTGAGTTTACTGTCAGTTTAAAGGGCATATTAGTAACAACGTAATTACCTGAAACCATAATAAGATCGGTATTGACAAGTTTGAAGAAGTTTACAAAATAGTCCATGGAATTAGCGAAACCATATTAAACAATGCAGTTATTAATGATTAATTATACATTTATGAATGTACAATGTAGTGTTCCGTAAATTCTTAACTTTCAGAAGTTATCTGTTTCGTATCTATTGAAATAACCCACCTGAATGACAACGATATTTTGTCGTATCTAATGGTTTGTTTCTGTTCAAATGACAAAGGGAATGTAAGAACAAAAATATTCTTATGTGGCTTCATTAATCATATCATGTTTAATTTCTTATTCCTAATTTTGATATTATGTTTATTCATATTTGAGAATGATTAGTGCAAGAAAAACAATAGATTCTGTATAATACGCAAAATACACTTTACCAATTTCTGAATCATAAACGCATCAGAAATTATACCACATACCAGGAAAAAAGCATCAAAAGTATTATAACGGTTTTACTAAAATGGCATTGAATCAAGAGAGTTTATTTTTATTCCTTATTTTCGTTGTTAGTTGTTAATTCATCTATCCAGGATCATATCAGAATGCATATCTTAAAAATTTTAAGTCACGGACACGTGATTGTTCTTTCCATACATTTAAAAAATGAATGTATAATTAAGTTAATTTAAAAGGAATTTATTGAGAAACATTATTTGCAAAAAAAGAAAATTTATTTGAATTTATTTTCCGTTTTAAGCTAAATTTGGAGTTTTAAGCTATATATAGTATTTTTGACACTTGTAAAATATTTGAGAGATGTGAATCACTTGTGAACACTGTAGAATATTTGAAGATTTACTTCTCAAATAATGGTAGGAATCCCTGTTTCCGCTAGTATCATCATTTGTTCATCTTTCGTAATACGTTTTGGCTCAATGAGATCACTCATTTATTTTCAATCTCGCTCACACCGTTGTTTTATGCAAATAAAGCTTATAACTTCGTGATGTGATATTCTGAGCTAGACTTCTTCGCAAGTTGCCACTTCTCCTGCTTTCCAACTTGTGCCCACCTGATGCATAACTTCAAAAGTTCGCTCGGTTTGCATGCCAATTTTCCAAGCCATCTTTGCAAAACTTGAGCAACGAAATGCCTTGAAAATAAGTACACAGAGAGAAAACCGTTTGAATGTATTAGTATACATCTAGAATAAAACTCTTGTAAGATTTTCTGACTAGTAATCTTTTTGTTGTGAATTCCACGACATCGAATTTTGATACACTGAACACAGTTCCTTTTTCTGTATGTATTTCTCTAGGATAAACTGCGACAAAATTTTAGAATGTGAAATAGTAAGTAGTAGGAAGCTTCAGAAATGTTTTTGTGGGCTTAATAGGTTTTAATTTTATGTTTTGAATAATTCAACCGACACTTTCGACAGACTCTGCATTTCACTTATTAAATACATAATTTTCAAATTTATAGTAAATTATTTATTTTTCTAAATTATACTGTCTGTTGAAAAAGTGGCTCCTTACAGTTACCTATACTGACGCATATATAAAGTTAAATTTAAGATTACTTAATTGTAAATAATATTATTATATAAGCATTCCTGGACAAAAATATTTGTATAATTAATTTATATCTATGAAAACCATTTAAAAGTTGTGATGACAGGACACAAAGAGAGGTTATTTACTTGGTTATGAGAACTTTGTAATTATCTCAAGCTGAAGGGAGTTGTTCTATAATTCTCTCCCTTTCTCTCTCAATTTTTAAAGGACGAGTTACAGTCCAAATTTAGTGCATTCTACCCTTGAAGGTAAAAAAATTGTGAAGAATTTTTTGTGAATGCTGCGGTTATAACCGTTAGACGCTTTAATTTGTGGCATTGGGCACAAGTCCATAAAATATTTTCTGTTTATAAGTGAATTAAATCTCTTAGATTGCGGTGAACCTCACCGCCAGGTAACAGATTAATCATGTTACGTCGAATGAAAATGGGAGACGGGACCGGGGATCGAACGCGGGAACTTGAGCTTTGCGCACTCATGCGCCTACCGTGGCGAACGGGATGGCGCAGTCGGTAGGCGCATGAGCGCGCAAAGCTCCAGGTCCCGGGTTCGATCCCCGGTCCCGTCTCCCATTTTCATTCGACGTAACATGATTAAGTGAATTAAAATTAACACTTAACTACATGGATACAAAGCTTTCTTACAATACCAATTTGGATGCTTTACGACCATTCACCGTTGAGATAACTGTGATTCATAGCGTTGTAAAACATTTTGAAGTCAGTAAAAATCTAAAATTTTAAATATATTTTCGAGACAGTTAAAAAAACTGTTTTCAGAAATTCATAATTTTATATAATAAATTTTAGAATTAAGTATCAAATCGTCGAGAAGCTATGTTGTACTTACGTAAAAAATAAGGCAATCATCATAAATATCTTCGCTAAACTATGATCAACGCTGAATAGAATAAAATACATTTATACTTTTCTAGCTTTCATATGGGTCTGCTATTTGAGCACAAAGTTAAGTATGATTTTTATGACCACAGTACATGGTTTAACTTTGTAAATTTGTCTCTATTCTTCAATATTGTTTCACTAAATGAAGTATCTCTATATTATGAAGATATTTCCCTATAAAAGTTTCCTAGATTTATTCTGAAACTTTCAGTTTATGTGAGAAATCAAGAACTAGTAGTGAGTATTAATCACATTAGTTAGTATAGTGATTTTCTTCTAGTTTTGCCGATGTAGGGAACGATTTACACCTATACATATCTCAATGTATGATCCCTTATAGCGTTATTTTATTGCCTACTTGCATTAATCCTTGCTTGATTCAAGGAACGGTAACTCCACACACATTATCGATCTAAATTTCAAATACAAGTTCGTTTAATAAATTAAGGAGATAAAAAACTTTGCCATTTATTTGTAAGCACTGGAAGGGGTTAAAAATAATTTTACATCAACATGAAACAAGTAATCAGTGATGTATTTCGTCCTGTCTCACATCAGTTAAGAAATGCTATAAATGTCGTTCCTGTAAAGAAATATCTATGCAGAGTAATACAGTTAAACGACTTGAATTTACTTGAAAACACAAAGTCAGGTGCGTGAATACTACTTGGCGTGTTTCTGTCCGAATATTTTATTCTGTGTTGTTCTGATAAATCAGATAACAACACGCAAAATTATCAAACGTGATTTAAACAATGTGACACATTTATTTACATTTCTTTCATGAAAATACGCTAAGAATTTAACTAAGAATATTATCGTATAGCATATGCTTGCAGTTCATTACTGCACGTACGTACATCTGTTATTTGCAATACATTGCTTCTGGGTGAGAAATGATGTGGTTCTTATGAGTTGAGATATTAAAAATCAGTGGCTGTAACTCTTTCGATAATCGCGATTCCAGTATCAGCATTATATATATATATATATATATATATATATATATATATATATATATATATATATATATATATATATAAAATTACTATTTCTCTCCTCGTATTATTTTAACACGGAAAATTAAAAACGAACCATACATCTAACATTATCACTTGTGTTTCCCAATATTCTAATGTTAAATTCACGTTATTACTTCTTATTGCATTGCAGTTGTTACTCACTTGCAAAATGTTCTAAAAATATATATAATTTTAAATATTGCATGAGGAAAGATCACTTGATATACTCTTTCATAACATGAAAGTGTTACATTTCCGAATATAGAATACTTTATATAGACGTATAATAGATGATGATAAATTATATATACATACATACACGGAACATTTTTCTTATAATCTCTGATTTTGCAACAATGTTTGCTCATCTCAATCATGTAATAATTGGATGACCCCGTACACACGCTTTATTGGATCATCTTTACACTTGCTTAATTTTCTAAGATCATCATTGACTTTAATGGATTTGAAGTCATAAAGCTGTCTCGAATTATTCCACATTGCAATTTTTGTCTTATCCCATCGCCTGCTTAAGCTATCAACACCTTGCTCTCAGCTCTCCAGTGAGTCTATATAGCCTCCCCATTCCATTCAAATGTATTTTCCTAATCGTGCAAAGCCTTAATGCTTTTTTAAGGAGGCCCAAATTTAGAACTGCTTGCGGCTAGTGTCCGCGTGGTCGGCAGCGTTAATCGCCTTCGTGGACCTTCGCTGACCCGTAATGTCACGAGGAGCAGACGCTGCCATCACCACCATCACCGCCCACACGTTCGCTACGCTGCCCCGGCTATTACCTCAACGTGCGGTGAAATTGCTTCTTTGTAATTTAATCCCGGAGGTTGGATGCCTACACTGCGGACGGGCGATGGGCATCATCCCGCAAGCACACGGACAGGAGATGGCAAGTCTTGTAGGGCGGACGCCGGTTATGATATTCCTGGATTATGTTTTTTACGCTAATCTTTACGAGCAGTGATATAGGCAATTTTCCCTTAAATTTTGTGACTACTTGATTTTTATATGCGATGGTATCACTCTTTTTGCATAAAACGTTGTCCCGCTGCCATTTGTAAGCGAGGATGTTGCGAGATGACGTTTCCCAAAATAACGATCGAAAATGGAACCGCCCCATGATGATAGCAACCAAATTGAAAAAGAGTTGTTGAAAAAGAAGGATTATGAAAACATAGACGTTAGGATGTTTTTGTTATTTCTATTGATGATGTGTTATTATATAAAAATGTCATTGTCTCTCTAGACTCTGCCTTCACGAAGAGTGCGATAATAAATGTATTGTCAAAAACAGTACAAACTGCGTATGACCACGTGGAGGACAATAAACTAATTTACTCTCCGGAAGCAAGCAAGGGACCATCCCATCAATTCCGATCAAGGGCCCTAAGGCAGAGGCGGATTCAATTTTTTTTGCATAAGTTCCTAGATAAGATAAAAAGTTAGCTGCGAGTTATAAAACTAATAGAATGTCAATATGTTTGTAATTTTACGCAAAAAATTACAAATATATTGACATTCTATTTACGCAAAAAAAACAAAAAAAAACGAATCATCATTGCAACTAGAGATACAAATAATATTTTAACAGATGTTTGATATCTTCATCAGTTCTGTATATTGTCTAACAAAACATTTTACCAGTTATTTGAAACTCATTTGACTTTAAGTTACAAAATACATGCATATCTGCATGTTCATGCATTATTTAAAGAACAGGCAGTTAATAAGCTGTTTATTTGTATTGATTAACCTAAGTCTATGAACTACATGGGGTATAAACTTAAACATATTCACAGTGGCGGATCTATGGGGAGGGTGCAGGGGTTTATAGCCACCCCCCCCCCCAATTGGACCTGAACTCTGAACAGATAAAATTGAAGCTGATTAATGACATACTTTGTAATAACGTTACCAGATTAATAATTGTTATTGTTAATTCTTATTATTGTTAATTCTTAATTATTTAATTTATGCATTTTATTTAAAGGTATTATTTATATAATTTATATTGTAAAACCATGATTTTTAAACAAAAATGCTCCCCGGTTAGCCCCTCCTTGATTATGGTCTAGATCCGCAACAATATATCCATTTGAACTAATGGCAGATTAAAGTTACAAATAACATAGCGCATGGTTCTTATTGATTCTTGTTGACGACATCGCGTTGGTCAAGAAAGTACAGAATTCTCAAGTAGAAGTACTGAGCAGGTGATAAGATTCCAAAAAATCATGAAATTCTTCTATTATTGTTTCTTAGAATGTTGATATTTAAAAAAATTCCTGCTTAAATAACTTATTCAAATTGTTTTCCAACTAATTCAAATATATATTCAATAATTCGGTTGCATTTAGGTTATATATATAACCTAAATGCAACCGAAAAAAGTCAACTAGCAGTGCAGTGAAAAATTATCATGAAAGCTTTTTATAGTATTAGTATTGAATTTTCTTATATATAGGTACCCTGAATTAACTCTAACATTGTAGTCTTTCGCTTTGATAGGAATTATGGATAATAAATTATGTTCGAAGATTGTGAGGTGTATATCCTGTAGTACTAGGCTTTTTTATCAAGTGTAGTACTACTCCCTTGACATGCATAAAAAAATATTTCAAATATGGCTTTTTAATTAAGGTTAAATCAGCTCAGAAATAGTAATTGAATCATCACGTCCTCGATGAAATTATTCATACGTAAATTGTTTACATTTGAAAAGAATATAACGTAATTTCACGAATGTCAGTTATTAAAGTTGCTGGTATTAATTAGCTCATGGTAAAATTAAATTACAGATAATACACCACTTTTTCTTTTTTTTCTTCTCAAGATTACACGGAAAGAAATTTATTTGCTTGGTTTTAGAGTACTATGCAAATAGACGTAAATCAAAAACTCGAAACCTTAAAATTATCTTCAGACGCCAACATACCGTATTTTTACATCAAGAGTAGCCAGGTAAACTACACGTAACCACGCATTTCTCATCCTCATTGTTCTACCGCATTACTACGCAATTAGCCGCTTTTAAAGGGTGGCTCAGATTAAAAAATTGCGACCCTTTTGTTTTCCCCGATGCTCGCACAACAAACGAGCGCATGGAGATTGTGTAATGGGGTTGGTCGTTAAATTTTCTTCGAGTTAAAGGGACTTTCACCCAGTCGCTTCTTTGAATTCCAGGTCAAAATAGCACTTAAGATGTACATGAAACGAGGTCTTTTCACTGAAGTTAACTCTCACCTGCACAAGGGAGAGAAGCAGTGAAGGTGCGTTAATATGCTCATTATTGAATTTCTTACAGTAAATACACGAAAAACGTTATGGAATAGGAAGTGCTGTATGTTGCTTTTCATATTGTAAATGATTAGTGACAATTTTCTTTTGAAAGTATATTCACGATTTTTGCCTTAATTTTTTAAAAATGCTTTTAAATAAAAAAATATGCAATACTTTAGTCAGGAGAATACAATAATATATTCAGCACAGACATAGTTTTTTTCTGTTTGTTTTAATACAAAATAGTTTCCCCAAGATATTTATAAGTCGATGTGTCAAAAGCAGTTAAAAATTTATCTATAGTAATTCTTGTTTATGTCATTACATAGAGATCATGTTTCCCGATATTTTTTCACTTTCGCACAATAATGTAAAGATAAAACCAGTATCACGAACCTGATGATTTGACTTCCGGTATAAACCCGGTAATAGTATTATGCAGACTCAATAAGTCTCAGAGTTAGTTCATGAGTTAAATTATAACAAAGAAAATCTCAGGGCATTGCAAGGTTTTGAACGCAAGACATAAGTTCAGTGTTCTATCCAATGATTCCACTAAAGGACATAACGTGAGAAAATACGATGAAACTGAAATTAGCGCAATATTCTGCCTAGCACCTTGTTAATGAGAATGTCCCCTTTAACGTTCTACCTCTCTAGACCTCTGCGTTGGCTGAAAGTAATAAGGTCGTAATATATACTAACATATCTCAGGAGAGGAATGTCTGAGCAGAATAAGGAACAAAACGTTTCCGGGATTGCTGTTCTCTTGTGTGCTATGTTCATCATGCGAGACGGAGTGTTAACTGAGCCACGCAGTCAGAATATATCTCTTGAAAAGTACGCAGAGCGAAGGCACTCTTGTGAGTGAAATGAAATGTTTTGTGTGTATTAGGAATACTTTGTCGTGCTTGCGCATAATATTCACGAAACGAGTCTTATATTCGAAGAGTAAAAGAATAAATATTAATTAAATCTTTCTCAAACTCTCGGGAATAGGTATTTCTTGAGGAAATTCTCTTTTCCTGGTCAGTTTATGGAGTCATATTCGAGTTTTTATTGCGGCGTAAGTGTATAATATATTTTCCCTTGGTGCATCGTTAAGGGAAAGTGAAATTCAGAGTTTGCCCAACTCTTTCGTATTCCATATTTGGTTAAACTTGCTAATATGAAGATATACAAGCAATAAATAACAAACATAATGGTTAAAATCCTTTCTAAAATAAATCTTCAAATTTTCCAGCGAATTCATAATAAAATTTATAAATTAATTATTATCTTTTACGATACTTTCATGTACAAATAAATTTATTTCACTCACAAAGTTTCTGCCTGGAAGTTTGCCTTCGTCTCGTTATACATAAATAATATACACAAGGAAAAATGTACAAAATTATCACAATATTGATAAATAAATACCCGACAATTCCTCTGTTTCCCATTATAAGTTCAAACTATGGTGGATCATCCATAGTTGATTTTACGAGTATCATTTCGGACATGAAGCGTTTGTAATAACATCTTCCCCTGTCTATCATTACGATATCTTCCCAATACATCAATTGGGAAAATAATGTGATCCGTTGTTAGAATACTGTACTATTTATGTATCACCTAACGAAAGTTATAATTCTGGCAGAAATTTTTTGAATGATATATAGTTATTTCTAGATTCAAAGGTTTATAATTATTAGAGTTTTTAGTACAGTACGCTAATATGTACGTAATCACGAATTATTTTAAAATACAAACGGAAGACAATTACACTTTACTCACAATGCTTGATAAACAAAGCGCATAGTTAAGATCTCTGATACCTTTGGTTTTCATATCACTTTTAGGTTATGGTTTTGAAAACAATATTTGTCACAGCCTTTGTATTATTTTACTTCTACGATTCGGTCACTTACATTATACGTCCAGTGGATTTTTAGCCTCACGTAACTCAATTCTGGTGGACACATTAGTAAGCTTTATTGTCATGCGAGTGAAGATTATCTACTGATTAGAAGTTAATTTTAATTGTTTTTCTGCTCTTGCAATTCATCAATATTAACCATACATTACATTCTAATTTCAGAAACCCTTATGACGAGTTCTTTGAAATTTCAAATAATTCCATGGATTAATTTTTCCAATTTACATGTAATAGTTATGTGAAACAATTCACTTTTATTAATGGATATTTATTGTTTTATTTTTAGTTTGGTTATACCAATTGGTTGCTCTTGCTTAGTAAATCGGTTGCATTCTATCTATTTAAACAGAATTTTACATATTTCATTTACTGTTAATTAGTTAAGTGTTTACTTTGTGCTTTTCTCTTTTTCTTTCAAATTTTGAAAGCTATTTTGAGATTTAGTATTAGGGTAACATCAATAAAAAAAATTAAGTACGTGTAATAAAATGTTCTTGCTGAGGATGAGTTTCTGTGACGCCATGAAACACAGATCAGTACTTGTATTTTTACTCGTGATCATGTACTCGTGTAGTTAATGAGAATTAACAGGGACCACAGTAACCTTCCTCTCACAAGTGGGGTAGGGGAGAAAATCGATATTGTCGCCACTCAATCTCCTCATCTTTCACTCCTTCCTCAGCTCGCATCATCTTATCCAGCATTACAAGCTATTTTTTTTCTATTGATGCCGTCAGTCACTATTACATCTTTTCATTATCTATCAATATGTTCACTTACTTACCGGATTATACATAATTACAATTGTTTTATTAAAGTCTGGTTAAAGTGCAAATTCAGTACTTAAATAAAACTTTATCTATCAAGTATTTTTGTTTAAAACTTGAAATGGTTAAAATCGTAAAATCAATAGATTATAATAATGTTGCGATTATGAAGTAAGTCGATGTAAATTATTGTTGCACCAGATATTTAGTCATTTTAATTGCAATTAATTAGAAAAACATATTAATGAGAGTGTATTTTATATTTTGGAAGCAACATTTATAAAAAATGTACATTCTTATATTGAATGATTCAGGTGTCTGCAAAGTGTAACTTCTGAGTGTACAGCGCACATTTGTCGTTGTTAAAACATTTTTTTTTAAATTAAAGATTAGATTTTGAAATATATTTTACGTTGCTTTTAAGTATAAACTTGCCTTTCAAAAAGGGTTTCTCCAGGGTACATAACTAACTTCTCTCTCGTCACCCTCTCGAGGCGGAGTGAACGTCTCAAAGTAAACTGAGCGTGCGCGAGGTTTATGAGGGCCGTTCGCTCTGCATGTGGACCGAAGTTTCGGGGACGGGAAGCCTGTAATGCTAAAAATTAAATTTGCTGGAAATCCGATAGCTACCGCTGATATTAGCATCTCCACCAGGCTATAAAACGGCGAAAGCAGTGACGCCAGTGGTAGTCCCAACGGACGCTGGCTAGTGCTCTTGCCCCGGAAGTTGGGCAAAATCCAATGACCGGATCAGGAGTTATACGGCTTGGTCAACCCTCTTGGTGACCTCTTCTAAAATCGGAGTTTTAGGCGGTGATATCCTTATTGGTATATCATTATATCATCGTCTCTTTTGCGTAGGTGCGATCCGTTGAGAACTATCGTAGCTTTATTCGTCGCATCCAAGTGGCTCAACGTAAGAGTGTTATGGAACTCTATCTTGCCGAAGATGTTTTCGATGAAGCACGACAAAAGAGATATCGAATCCATCCTGTTCTTCCTACATCCACTTCCGTAGGAGACTGGATGCTATATACCGGCTTCTTTTTTTTTGCACTACGTCCTATACCCACGAAAATGGTCCCTCGGCTATCCTTCGGCATATATTGGAAAAGTTGATGATGTCTTCTTTTACGGTCGCGAACTCTATGAGATGGGTCAATGTTGCGAAGAGTTAGCACATTGTATGCTTGAACTCTATTGAGTATACACAGGGTTGAGTACCGGCGTAAAATGATAACATTATAATGTTACAGAAATTAGTATGGTTAAATATAGATTTTTGCAAAATGTAGACATATAACTTAATAAATAAAACTATTTTCTTTCCACGCATTTTATGAGACGATAAGAATACATATGAGAAGATATTTTTAGTGGTAAAAATTTCTATTTTATTATTTCTGACTGTATCAATATGGAAGTTTTTGTCATGTGATTACGAATTGTAGAATATTAACCTTTGACTTCTGAGTTACTACTCGTGGAAGGAGTATTTGCATCGTCAACTGGCAGGTGGAAATTGCGACGAAGCAGGACTCGAACTCGGGAATTCCTGCTCAAGCCTCAGATGTGCTGATGTGCTGCGCACTGCACCACCCGCCTCGACTCCCGAAGCCCGTACACAACATCCATCTGGTTTGTTCCTTTGAACCTGGGTCACACCCCCATTCAGGGGGATAAGTGAGCACAGGCGTCTCCTACTTAAACCCGGTTTTCCACGTACCTACGTGTCAGATGTCAACTTCCGGGTACCTACTGCCACCTGCAGCCAGAACCGGAGTTCCGGGTTCGAGTCCCTGTCCTGGCCGTTGACGATGCGATATTAATAATTGTTTTTCACTTTTCCAGGGATTTTCTCGATATTTGCATTACTATATAAAAAAGAGTGGCATTAATATAAATTTAATAATTTTTATACATGTGAACTGAATTTTACGTTTTCTGGTAAGACATTAATAAAAGATGCGCTTGAGTAAAAACTTTACTTTGACATTTGTTTCAGTTAATTTTGTTAGTTGTCGAGCGCTCATCCGAGTGAATTTCCATCGTGGTAACGCGAGTCAGATTTCAAAATTATATAAATTAAATCATTTTTTTTTGTTATTATAAAGATTTTATTTTTATTTTATGTCACTATTTCATGTCAATGTTTAATATTTTAATTCATTTGATTAATTATTGCCACTATTTTATACTGTAAATGTATTCACAATTTTATATCAATGTGATTGTATTCCGTTACTCACCTTTATCTATCATTTATGTCCTCTCCTTTATATTGTGTGTCTCACTTTTTATAAATTTTATGTCGTGTTTACATTATATTTTTCGGACTGATGATAACTGATATAAAGTCAAAAGAGAGCTCTCTTTCATATACTAAGAAAATTTAATGTCTAATGAAAACAAAATATCAAACCAGAGCTTTCTTTCTCACTGAATGTTTATTAATGTTATCTTTTGTTGTTTATGGTCTCTTTTAAAAGAGCCTTTGTACTCTGTCTAATGTGGTAATTAATTTTCCACGTCTCTATCGTAGTCCTCGGATCACACACTTCACCAAGTAAAAAAATTGGGAAATAAATTGTTAGAGCTATTGCAACCTACGGATCTACGGTTGGCCTTTACTATTGTTTGTTTACTATTCCTGTTGGAGTATTTGTGAACTCGTATCGACTAACTGCGTTGAAATAAATCCTAAGAAATCTGTGCGTGACTGTAGAGCCATAAAGCAAGCCAGCGGTTCCTTCTTGGAAGAAAAAGCTGTTGAGAGGGATTGAACCGAATCTCTAATTTATGAGAACAATAAACTTCATAACATTTTGGAATTCTACCAGCATATCGATTCAATAACACGGACGAGTGAATCAGAAATGGAACTCACAAAAAGATAAATTCAACGTAAATATAAAATTGAGAAGAAAAGTTCAATATTTGTCTGGAAACAGATACTAGGATTGTACATTCTTTAAAGATAAAGATGATACACACTGTTTACTATAGTCGTTATATTGATTATTATTGTCTGTGTCTTATGTTAATTAAAGGCTATTTCCATTCTTTTCTTCCCAATCATCCAGTATATGCAAGGAAAGTATTGTAACCGGACCAAAAAAAATCAAAATATATTCAAAACTTTAGGAATTGTCTTCTGGTGACTCTTTTGTCAATTTTTCCTGTTTTTATTTCTCTGAAATTTTGTTTGTTTTTCTTCAGTTTTCAGTAGAAAATTTATTTTATATTTCTCAGCAAATAAACTGTGATTTTTTTAAATAATATAAAAAGAGAAAAAATGTTTTAAATGTTTAAGTTTTTGTGAATATATTTTTATTTATTTGTTTATTTAATTATTTATTTACTTATATAATAAACATAGTTTACACACACTCAAACATATTCCACGGGATGTTAAAAGTAACCTGTACGTGGACCTGCAATCCAAAATTAGTTTACAAAAAACAAAAAAACTAAAACTTAGCACTAAACTGTATGAAATACAGAGGATCTGCAGGAAGTAACGTAAAACAAATCATGAAATAAAAAATATAAATTTACTTAATCATGTAAAATTAGTAGTTAATTACAATATTTTATTTTATCATGTACGATTTTTCTACGTTTTCGTGAAAAGGTTTACGAAGACGATAACAGTGCATTGCATTTCAAAAGAAAAAAAATTGAAAGCGTTTTTTGTGTGAATTACATCTCTTCAATTCCGTTTAAACTGATATTCGGAGATCCCGTGACTGGAAACGAGAATTCCGTGAAATTCCGATTGTAACTTCCACTCACTATTGATAGCGACCTTATACATCTCGATTAAATGAAAGTCGCCGTTGATGGATACAAATGTGAACCACTTTGTGTACTCCTCATATTGAAACCATTTTTCTCAATCAGAGTGATAACCGTTGGGGAGGGTCAGATAAAATCTTCAATGATAAACTTTATTTTCTGCAATATAACACTTGACTCTCACAATCACTTAACTCATTCTCGTCAATGTTACATATTTGTTAGGTCTTTTCAGTTAGCCGAACCTTACTTTTGCAAATAATATCATTAGCTTCCAGCTGAACTTACCTAGCGTTTCCAGGGAGTTTGAAATGTTCTTTTTCTGCCAGTTTCATACAATTTAACGATATTTAATGAGTATAATTTATTATATAAATGGACTTAAGTTTTAATATTATATATTTAAGTCTATATTTAAGTATTGTAAAGGTTACTGTGGTATGTCTAACGATGAAAACACGACATAAATAAATGAAAATACAAGTAAATAGAAATCACTCAGAATAAAGTATTAACATTAGCAAGGCATTAACTGATTATTATAAAATATTTAAATTATTCAAAATTATATGAAATTGTGATGTGATAATTTTCTTTAAATGACGATACATGAAGGTATATGAAGATAACCATTAAGAAGGACCAAATAAATGGAGATGGCAGTAAAAGTAGCTAAATAAAGTGAAATATTTTATAGAGATTTTTTTTATGCCTTGTCCACTTGTCATTTATTGTTAACTTTAATAGCCGCTCCCATCCCCTGGGTGACATCCATGCTTCGTAGGGCTCTCCCGGATATTGCTTGTGTTCCCTTTTGAGACAAACTGGTAAAATAATAAAATAGGGTATGGTATTTTCTATAGCGTTTCACACAATTTTTCGAAGTTTAATAAATATCCATCGAATAGTATGGTTTAGCATTGCATACAAGCATTCAAAAATTTTAAAATATTACATGCTTTTTACACTTTTTGTCAGAATCCTTTTTATTTAACCTTCTTTGCTAGACTGTAAATATGAGATTTGTTATTGCAATTATCGTGAATTAGAAATAAATATGAGTTTCTCTTACTTACGTTTGCATTGCAATGTGATATAAGATGACGTAATTAAAACAGTCGACATGTTCAATTTCTGCATGCTTAATTTTGTCACTTATCACATAATGGAATTCACGGAGTAATTATTATCCATGAGCTCTGTGTGATTTTGAAAATAAGCTGCTGTCATTGAATTCAATTTTATTTGTACTTTAAAAATTCCCTAAAATTAAAAAAGACAGAAAATCGAACTCTAATTTCTAGTATTGTATGTGAAGACGCTGTCAATTAGACTACTCGGTTCTACCATCTTCGTCAAATGAATGATAGAATTTGTTAGGTCTAGCTCAAGCCTTAGAAGTTGTAAGAACTTAGACACGTGAAACTATCCGATGACTTCTTTGTACAACCCTCCTCTTTTTTTATTTTACACGCATACGTGACATCAACCAAAAATACTCTTCTAAACACAATAATTCTCTTGAAAACACGCATTAAAGATAACCTTTCTAAATTTCTTCCGTTGACAGTGAAAAGAGCAAATTAATTATTATTCATCGGAGCACTATATTGTTATAACCATTAAGAACATTTACCAGGAACTCATGGACGAACTCAAATATTTTACTTTTTGATATAAACTTCCATGATTGTGATTTCAGTGAAATAAATGAAAGGTAATTGTTTTGTTAATTTGTTCTTGATATTTTTAATGAGTGACAAATATTTTAATAAAACTACAAGTGATTTAACTTATTCAAAGTTGTGACAGTGTTTATTCAATAAATAATACAAAATAATTCACTACCCATGAGTTGAATATATAAAAGATTTTATTTCAGCTTGCATGTAATAAAATAATTCTTATTTTATTAAAATGTATTCATTCGAAGGACTCTAATGACCTCGTTGTAAGTGAGCACTAAAGCCCCAATTTAAAAAAAAATGTGTTCAAAGATTTTTAATGTGAATATTTTTTTCACATGTGAAAATTTAAGCAGCATTTCTTTACCAGACAAAGAGGTACTTAGTATTCTTTTCTGTTCTCGTTCACATCCTTTTATCTGCCATCAATATGTTTTAACTTCTTGGTTTTCTAGCCACGGTGTACCTTAATGAGGCGAGAATTTTGAGACGACGAGGCTGAGCTCCCTACTCAGAAAATTTGTACCAACTCCTAAGACTTTTAAGAAACGAGACAAGTATTGAAGTATTGATTTAGCGATTACGAGGATATAACATCGTTGCAAACTTTGTGGGCATATTTGGTGGTCCGTCAAAAACGATTCAGTGACTTAAGAACTTTCTGGCACTTATTTAAAAATAGGATGATCTTGCGGAAGGTTATAAGAATTTTTAATGAACTTCACTGATGTGCGGAGATTATCATGAAGTTTCTTATTTGATTGAGGGATGAGAGATCTCAAGGATGAGGGTCCAAAACGACGTAATAAAACTTTTTTATTAATAAATATAATTATCTCGCTCAAATGGTCGAGGACAAATTGAGAACAAAAATTTCATTAGATGAGAAAGATATAGTAAAATAAATAGTACCAACAATATTGATTTTGTTGGCAATATATTTATATAAAATGTGAATGTATGTAATATGATAAATATTTGTAATCATGAATATAACTTCACCTGTTAAGATGTGTTGAAGTTCAAAAGGCATGGTCTTTCTGAATTATATACGGAAGATTAGAAATTTACAGGTATAATGAATAAGGAGTTGGTATCTATTGTGTTGTCTGATGTCTTAACAATTTCTATTTGAAGAAAACCAAAATTATGTCTCCTAGACACCTTGAAAACTTCATATTTTGGATATATCAGGGTCAATAGTGTGGATGCAAATGACATATTAGAAATCGTGGTATCGTGTGACGTAAGATATTATTAGGATCTTCGTATTAGGAGAAACATAATTGTTTGCTATATTTGTCTTAATATAATTGTGCTATATTTGTCTTAATGCAATGATGTCTTGTACATCAAATAAATATTAATTGGTAATATGTCATTAATATGATCGATCAAGAAAGATATAGGTATTTGTCTATATTAAATATTTTATTTCTTGCTTTCATTAATTTTAACTTCACAGAAACTCTGTTTACGGTCACGTAGAGGAAATTAAGCTAATTTACTCTCCGGAAGTAATCAAAAGACCATTCGATCCATTTTACGCTATGTTGCATGAGCCGATGGTGACAGTACAGCTCGTGGAAGTACTAATTTGAAAATATATAACTGGTTCGTGCTCATCCGTAAACATACCAGTTGCTGTAAACACATTATTGTTGAAGGCGAACGCAGTTTTCTATAGGGATTTTTTATCACCGATGTTTAAGCAAGTGATTGAGACGTGGAGGTGTAGGAGGTGTAGGAGGGTGGCGCTCGTGGCGGCGGTGACAGCGAGAGTTTGTGACGGTGGCGGGTCTCGCGATGGTTTTTCGCAACGTGCAGCGCGGAGTAGCGCAACGCTGACTGCACCACCCAGGGGCCCATACATCACCGGCGCCTGTGCCTGTGCTTCAAAGACACCCGCTGCAGTAATTCACGGTGTAATGCAATTTATCACGACACAGACGGCACACATGCAAGCTTGCTATTGAATCCAGAAAGGCTCTTTTGGAAATGAATCTACAAGTACTTGTTGGTGACAGTTGATATGCAGAATAATAGTGTATCTTGCTTCCACCCCCCCTTTTTTTGGTTCCGTGCTGATTCAGGAAAATTATATTGTGACGTGGCACACTTTGCACCAATTCTAACATATAGTGTTTCTTTTCATCTACGATTGTTTTTCCAAATTAATTTTTTGTCATTTTTGTTGCAGGTACGAACTGAAATATTACTCTTCAGTATAAAAGTACTTGGTGAGTTGATAACTTAATCCTCTTTCTTTCTGACTTTTGCTTCACTCATTTTACCGAGTAGCATTTACATTCTGTGAATATTCATGAACTAATTTTTCTAAAATTTTAGAGTTTATTTTCGAAATATTTTAACTTTTCCCTTCTAGAGATTAAAAACGAAGTATATTTTATCAAGTGATACTAACTCTAATAAGAATCGTATCAAAATCTTTGCTTAAAAATTTCAGAATGTATTCAGAAAATTTATAAAAATTGCGTAGGATACAACCAAATTGAATAATATCTGAGTTCAAGAAAATTTTTAATGATGCCTAATTTTGATTCGTCTTTTTCTCTTTTTTATTTCTTACAATTTTTGGGTAAGCTACTGAACATAAAACAAATGGAATCCGAAAAATTGTACCTATTAGTAAGCGTACAAAACTGTTTAATTGAAATAGAAATTTATCATAAAAATTTAATATTATAAGCTCAATTATAAAGCATTTACAGTTGTGCTCTGAAAATAAAATTTACTGTTCTGGTTATTTTTATAGTCTTTATGGTTATGAAAATGAATTTTTTTTGATGCAATAGATTATGAACTTGAAAGTGGAACCTAAAAGTGGATGAAGAAAACTCCAAGTCATTAAATTACGTACTTTAGAGAACACTCAAGCATGTATTACTTTCGACCAATATTTCTTATGATTTCCTATAGATTAAAGATTGATTAAATATATAATGTGTTTAAAAATAAAAATGGAGATTTCTTTCTTTTAAATTGTTTTACTTTTACCTTAACATAATTTAAAAAATGAGTTATTATTTTCATGTGAGACTCCAGAACTATTACATGTTTAGTAATTTTGAATATATTTTATCTTACGGTGATTACTTTCTTGTGTTGTAGATAATATTTCCAAATTCGAGATTGTATTCTATTAACTTTTAATTATATTCATGCATTTAGATTACTTCTCTTTCTTTTGTTTATTCATTAAAGCGTAAGATTACAAGTATTAGTGTAATAAAATAGTAAATTAAAAAAAACTGTTTAAAAAAAGCTCTTATTTACGCTTTGTACAAATACGAATAAAAACGTTTAGGTTTGTATTACAGCAATGCAATGACAAATGCTAAATACTTCATAAATATTTCCCATTAGTAGATCGTAATACAAATAAACGTACTTTCTATCTCTATCTCTGAAAATGATTTTATTATTTTATGTTTAATTATTTGTCTTCAAAAACCTTGTCGCCCAAGTGTTCATAAAAGTAGATACCGATTAATTCCATGGGACAGTGATTGGTTGGTAACTTAGCACTTGCCGATATATGTATTTTCTTTTCAATTGACGCAATGGAGATATTAGGCATTTGATATTGCATTACCTTAATACAAAACTTAACATATTTTCTTCGTTTTACAACATGGCGTAAATATAAGATTTCTTTTTGGAATGTTTTATTTATTTAGTGTTAGAATTTATTTTTATGTCGTTATAATTAATTTAACTGGTTCACAGGTGCACAGTACTAAAAAAATAAACACAAACTTTTATTTAATATAAGTAAATAACAAAATTTTCCGCGTGATGCACCTTCCGTTAGCATAAATATCCCTTTGAGAAGCGATCGTAATGATAAGATAAGAAGTTCCTCCGCTGTTCGTAATAAGTTATAGAGAAAAGGTGGTAATGCAATTTTTAAAAATTATTTGTATGAAGAAACGGATTGTAAGTCAGGGCATTATTCCCGGAAATAAACCGCCACGAGGTCTCTCTGAATAAAAAATAGGTGAAGTTAAATAAATGCTTGTATACAATAATTTCTCGCTACTATTTTCAGTTAGCCGAGTTACACCTGAGTGTGGCGCGTTGCATACGCATCGAAAAAATCTCCGCTTCGTGGCTGAAACTATATAAGTTTAAAAATAAGTAAAAACTAAATAGAATTTTCAAAAGGATTATCTAGTTGTTCTCATCTGTTACGAATTTAAAGACAAAAATTAAACAATAAATAATAAAAATGTATTGTGTTAGTTTGTCTGAATATAATATGCAAAATGATCTCTTTTAAGAGAAGCTACTTGGTATTTCGTATCCTAAATGAATATCATCGAAAAACTCCGATTTTTCGTAAACATTATTCTCACTTGCTTAAATTTACTTCGTTAATTACTTGGGGGTCAGTAGAAGGACAATTGTGCTCGGGATGTTGGGTCGGAACGGAAGTGAGGCGTCCATTTAATTACCTACACAACGCGAAGCGACCCGTCCCCCTTCACGACCAGCTGCCCTTGGGCCAACAGGAACCTGCAGATGCAGAGTCCGTGCGCTTCCAAAGTGGTGGTAGTGATGGAGGCAGAATAGACACCGACTATGGGCGACGGTCGCTGTCGCCAGAAAAGGTAACTCGGTTACTGAGGAATTAGAGTTTGCGACGGAGTTATGTGTGGCACAGGCCAGGATAGTATACGGAAAGGAAAGCGGGTCTCGGACGCCCTGGGAGTTGGTAGAAAATTTTTGGAGTAGTCTCGTTAGTATCATATAGTTAGGCTCTGAAGTATCAGCGGTTGATAGTTTCCGAATTTCATCCCTCTTCGTATATATGATTTAAAGGAAAGTAAATTACTCACGCCGATTTGACATTTAAGTTACCTTCCCACATTTCTACCGACTGACGTACTCTTTGAAAACATGTACGAGTATCGTTACCAGCATATTCATACAAAAGTTTCTTTTTATTATAAACCGACAAATTTATTTCCATTGAATGCTATTTACGACTGGATTTAGTTTAACCACTAGGATTTAATTTCTCTTTCGACTATAGCATTATAGCATTTGTACCTAATTGTAAGCACCACGTGTGGTATCATAAAAATGCATTAAAATATGAGCAAGAACATATGATATGTGTTATATTGACCCAATAACATTCATGCATTTTTTATTTATATTTTTAATTTGATTTAATCTGATATTTTTTTCAAATATTTTTTAAATTTGTGATCCTAAAATATAGTCACGGGGTAAGTAAAATGAATTAATTAATTAGTTACTTGACATGGAAAAATCAAGAAAATGTCCTTGCATTTTAATGTCACTAGAATCTATAGAGGAGATTTTGTGTAACATTGCAATTTTTGTTTAAAATAATACTTATCGTAGGAAAATAATATTGTATAAAAATATTCTTGTTAAAAATTGTTATGTTTGAAATGTTGAAATATTTTTGAAGGATTTATTACTGTAACCCGCGAACTAAAATAGAAAGGTTTTTTATTAATTTTTGTCTGCACCACATGATATATCGTACATAACAACAAAAACTCCAGTGTGAAATCGGGCAAGGATGGCGAGGCAAATATAATTCTCATATTCCTGTGCGGGTTCATATTTTTTCTCTCTTACACCTATTTCTAAGACAATGATCGATTGTTGGTGTTCCTTCTTATGTAGCCGACAAAGGCCATCCATCGCTTCTTCTCCCCTCACAGTGTTGTGCTTGTGCTCATCTCCTTTGCTTGCAGCTGTTCCCCTGCGTGAGGATTTCGTAACAGGATTACCGCGAGCACAATGCCACGGTGGTAGGGGCCGCATCCACAGCGTCGGAGCAACTTTCCGGTCGCACACTCTCTGCAATGAGACGCAGCATTAAGCTCTTCTCCTCTTTACCACGGGTGTATTCTTGTTGAATATGTACAAAAGGGAGGAAAATGTATCGTATCTCTGAGAGACTAATTTTCCTTGGATATTACAGAAAAGTAAAATATGCATTGCGTTAGGACCCAAAATAAAAGTGATTTTACTCAGTTGCATGTAAAAGTCATCCATCAGTCTCACATTTTATTACTTTTAAATCAATTCAAAACTGATGTTATTCGAAAGAACTAATACTCATTAACTTTATTTTTATCAATATCCTCGTGGGCATCATCCATCATCTTCTGCTATTTAAACGTTTCAACGGGATAATGCCAAAATGTTCCAACCAATATTGTATTTTGTCCTCAAAAACTTATAAAATCAAAATGTAAGAATAATATGGGGATTCACGTCACATCCTAATTTTTTTTCTATTTTAAGTGTGGCAGTGGGGTAATGTAGAGATATCGAATAATTATATTACAAAAAATTATATAAAGAAATATTATTCTTGTGCTCATCGGTTTGTGAAAATTAATAATCATATAAAATACTTTCTTTTAAATTTAAAAACTTCTAAAAAATATATTTTTGACCTCAAGTTGAAATTTTCACGATTCAGAAGAATATCTACTGCCACTGAAGAGCCAATGATCCACCTACCACTGAATTTAGTCGTAGTTCGTAGAAAGATCCTTTGCAAATGCAGTAAAGCCACACAAAGGCTTGAGAGGGCCTCGGCAGAGGGCATCTGCTCTCAATTTCCTCTGCTCTTATGAAGTCAGTATTGTCTTGGTTGCCAACGTAAGAGGGAAAGTCCCAGAAGTATTATAAAACCAAGTTGAGGGTTCTTCGTTCTAACTTCTAATTTATATATACTACAAGAAATATCAGTTTATATATTAATGAATATTATAATCCATTCGCTGGTCCCCCAATGAATGTAGATTACTGTTTGTGAGTTATACAAACAGTTGGCGAAACAAAAAACACTATCTTGATCATTACCGAGAAATACTTTACCTTATTTGTTAATAATATATTTTTATGTATTAATTTGCTTATTTTCTTTGTTTTATAATGTTCGTTATAGAGATAAGATTTATTACAATTGATTTAATACGTTCTGTTACTTTATTTATAATATTATTATTCTTAATAAAATATATTTATTATTCTTAATAAATCCATGTGAGCTTAGCTATCATAATTTTTATCAGGCACTTTGAGAGAGAAATTGCGTATTAAAAAACAACTGCTTTTTTATGGAAACGAAATTTAACATGAATAAGACATGAAAAGAACGGTGAATTTCAAATGTTTTCTATGCAATCTTTGAGTAAATTTTATTTCTTTGGTTGTTATTTATTTTATTAAATAGAATATTCCACTGAAAAACGTCTTTTCATTTTCATTATTTATGTGTGTTGCTGTGAATACGCAGAACATACAAATCGATAGTCGAGCGCAACAGTGGGGCGTGAATGCTACTGCCTATTCGGTTGAGATTTAGCGTAACTGATGTAATGTATGCGGTTGTATATGAGGAAAGGAGAATAGAAGTGAGAAGTGAAGAAAGGATGACTAGAATATAACATTTAATATTGATATAATTAACCCCTGTATTAGTGTTAGTATTACTCTCGGCCTGATAGGAGAACAAGTAGTTTTGATCGCAGACCGCATCATTACGAAAGTATTACGGAAAAGTTGATCGTCAACTGCTGGTTGATATCATACACGTGGTTCTATTAAAATTAGATTGTCAAGATGTGTCATGATAATTTTGAATGTGGAACTCCAGATAGTAAGTTACATGGAGCCTTAATTTTTAATGTTCGATGGATAATAAAAAACCAAAATGAAAAATTACAATCCTTTAAAAAAAGATATTTGTTTCAGTTTAATTTACATAATCAATGTAGAAACCCTACTATATTTATTGAATCATACATGTAAACTTGTAGTTTTGTTTGTGTTTTTTGTTCCGTGTACATTTAACAATTCGCTAAATTTAACAATTCACTACATTTATGAAATAAAACTTATTAAATTGGGAGTTAATCTGATTCTTCGGAACTTAGGACATCTTCTTCATTCTTGTTCTGTAGATTGCTTATAGATTGTATTGAGAGATACTGAAATTGTTTGATGTCACGAAAACTATTATCGTGTATAAGGAAAAAAATGATCGATGATGATGATGATGAATTTCTGAACTTACCCCTGGGAATGGTTGCACAATTAACAAAGAATAAACTATACAGCTCTCGTTGAACAGTATTCAAATATTATTTAAAATGTTCACTTCAGAAAATGAATTTCACTTAATAACCAAACTCCTCAATTTATCTCAAAGCACGCAAAAACTTGGTACACACGTAGGAAGTGCTCTGCTGAATATGTATACACTACGCAGGCTTTCCTCTCAGTAATACCACTGAATTCGTCTTCTGGGCATAACTTCGCCCTTAGGACATTGTACCGATCCAAGACATTCTAGCGATTTGTGAAATATTAATATTTCTTCGCTTTTCACAAGCCGAATACTGTTAAGCAGTTTACAGAAAGTGGCCGATCGTTGTTAATGCGGAAGGGCAACGAACTTGAGACCCACCCTAAGCCTCTTCAGTTATTGAGGTATTGTTTTAACGTACACCTTTCACTTCTAAGCAAGGTACAATTGTTCTCGGAGAATGCGGCTTGCGACGTTGACCCATGCGAGGTCCACTGGAATTTCGGTGAACCTCATAAAAGCAGAATTTTAAGACGAAGTGAGTGAAGTACAATGAGATACTCTGAAAAAGGTGCTTGCGAGCGCCTAGATGACGTCCATGGCGGTTCGTCTTCACGGCGCAGTCCCTGCGTTCCTAGAAGCCGAGGGGTGAACAAGAAGAGTACTTGCACGGTGGTGGCGAAGGCGTGGTTATTTGCTGATCACGTGACTTCTACTGTATACATTGGGAAGAGTGAAGATCCTCGAGGACTTTTACGTGGGAGTAGAGTTCGCCGGCACTAAGATGTGACCGGGCTAGCATTGGTCGCGGTGACCAGATGTTTGTTAGGCTGCTGTGGTAGTCTTGAATAAGTCATTACTAGTTGCGAGTGTCGCAACTTGTAATAGTTTTTGGCGAAAACAACTTGTAATTTTGGAGATTCTTATAACCTAGAGGGTTTACTATTTTGTTGTCTTCAACTAAATTTATCTAAGTATAATTAATGCTTTCTGATAGCATTACTGGTGTAATAACAGATTGTTATATGTATTAATGATTTTGGGAGTTTGTCTCCGTTTGTAAATTCAGATTTCTAGTTAATTTGTATTAAATCATTATTTATTGTTATTACACGTGTGTTTGATTGCTCGGGAAACCGAGCTGGTGGCAGAGACCTCTACCATAAGGGTTGTATATATGAGTGAATCCCGCTTCTACCAAAAAATACTAACATCGCATCAGGGCTTGGGGTGTGATGTTACAGACATTATGGAATTTATGGTTTGACATATACGAAACGTGCTTCATGTTTTCAACAAACGATCTTTGTCGAAGTGATAATATTGTTGACACTTCTTCTCAAAGGGAACTCCCTGGAAGCAGTGAAGGGCATTAAATGGTTGCTGAATGGAAGGGTCCGCTGATAATTCTGAACTTTTACCGTGAGTGAGTGTTGAACAAGTAGCACAAAATATTCAAATAATTCTTTCAATATCTTTAAGTTCTCAAAATTCATCACACAAAATAAAATCCTTTCTGTCTCTGATATTTGTACAGTTCACCTTAATGCAAATCCCGCCAACCTCCAAGGGGGTCTATTTCAATTTTCACTACCCTCTCCCAATGATGGAGGTGGACTGTCAAATGTTCCAAATTAATTAAATGAATAAAAATGACTTACATTATGCTCATAATGTTGTTCATAAGAACGGGGTGTTTAACTTCTCTATTTTCAAGCACTCTTCATGAACGTAATCAAGCGCATATTTTTTTTAAATATTCATAAAAAAGCGTTGGGTAACTTTGGGCATTTTTTTTCTTTTCTGATCTATCTACATACTTCATATATTGATGCAGTGACCTCAGAGTTGCGCGACAGGCCCGACACACATTTACAGATCTACGTTTAATTTAAGTGTCCGAAAGAATTATTCAAAAAATATCTTTCACGTAAAGATACCAAATAAACCTGTTAATTTAATTCGAATTATAATAAAAATAGTAACAACAAAAGAATATATCTTCATTTATCCCTGTGTAAAATTCGAAGTCAGTCTAGAGAACCGTACGAGAAATATAAAATTATTTCTGAAACGTTACAAACGCTAAAACTTCAATTTAAGGAATTAATAACATACAAACCTTACATTCAATCCGCGATAGCAGACGCTAGAGTGAACCAATTTTTCATAAATTAACATCATTAGACGTACCAGTTAATCAGCTATTCGGTGATATAAAATTTAATGTTGTGAAACAATTTTGATTTCTTTTCCTTTTTGTCCGGGTTTCGTCTCAAATACTTCACTGTGCACCGGCTTCTTGCATGAGTTTTTATCCTTTTAATTAGTATCGCACTGTTGTCACGCTTGAAGCTCAATGTTCATAAAAGGTACATCACTCAATGTCATTTATGATTGTTTACCATTACATGCTTGAGGTAAAGTTCAAGTACCCTTAGAGTCATTTCTCACAGTGCGAGACGAGTGCAACTTGCTAGCGCCTTGAACTTCTCTAAAATGACTAACCGTTACAAGTAATGGGATTTGGAAGGTGATTTGGATTGGAAATATGCTAAAAGTAAATTGCTTATTCAACGCTTTGGGAATTTTCTCAGATAATTTGGTGAACATAATTATAAATTGTATTTGTAAATATGTATTTGTAAATATAGTGTGTCGCATTGTTGACTATAATTAATTTGTAAGTCGTGTTCTCATTGGTACTGAGTCATAAGCTTTTGAAATATGGGATTTTAGAAGATAATTAACGTTTCCTTAATTTTTATATTAAAGTACTGGCATATTTTATTGGAATTCCGAAGTGACATGGTCGAATATTACTTAACAATCTTACCTTCATACCAATGTAATTTAATCACTATTATGATATATTTTATGTTTTATTTGCCATTTGTTAATCTTATGATTTTCCTTTTATGCAAAAGGTTGGATTTTATTTTCATTATATCTTGTTTTTTAAGTTCTAAATATGACTAATGATGTCTTTGAGATAGCGGCTGTTCTTGAGTCCATCTTAGAAGATTCATCGTCTTGACGTATGGACCAAGGTTTTGTGACTACGTCGGTATGATTTTTACGGTTTCAATGCAAATTAGAAGACCTATATTTAAATCAAAGAGCTTATGATGTATCATGAATTTACCCGATTAATAAAAAAACTGAATGACACTTTTTTGTACCAAAACCGTAATGTATAGAAACTGTCAGTAGAAAACGGGAACCCCGTAAGAAATTTAGTGCTAGTGAGCTATTCACTAAAAAATCTGTATTTCCAACGCGATTAATTTCTCAGGTTTCCATCCGTTGATTTTTTACAACTGGAAGAAAACCTTATTTGCATATGATACCCGGCATGAACTCCAAACGGAAAAAAGATGGTCTAGTAAACTATTGAAGTGAACACTTTTTTAAAAAGTCGATTACACTTTTTAATTTGCATATAAAATAAGTAATGGGAAAAACAATCTCAAATATCTCTATTTGATATATGACGCTTCAGTCGGTAACTTCCTCACATCACAAAACAAAATGATACAAATTTATTTAATTTAATATAATATGTATTATTATTGTTATCAACATATCCTCAGGGTGTTTTTCTTGACTTATCCAAAGCATTCGATGTCATCGATCACGGAATTCTCCTTACCAAATTGCATTCTTTAGGCATTCGTGGACTTCCACATCAATGGCTAACTTCTTATTTAAAAGATAGATATCAACAAGTAGAAATATCCTATACTAAAAATAAAATACTTGAGCGTTGTCTTTCAGAAACAAAGCCACTTACTTGCGGAGTACCCCAAGGATCAATTCTCGGCCCTATACTCTTTTTATTGTATGTGAACGACATGTCATCATCCACATCAGATTGCAAAATGGTTCTTTTTGCTGATGACACTAATTTACTATGTAAACACGCCAATGCTCAAAAAGTTTTGTCTAACCTTTCGACTTGGTTCCATGCAAATCGTCTCATTGTAAACACTGACAAAACAGTGTCTATGTCATTTCACAATAGTATCACAAAATCTTTACCCCAGGTTTCTCTTTCTTTAAACGGAACACAATTAAAAACTGTTACAAATACAAAATTCTTAGGTCTCCATATTCAAGACAACCTCAAATGGAATTGTCACATTGACAATCTTAATTCCCAATTAAGCAAATTGTGTTACGCATTCCGAATCTTAGTTAACGCAGTTAGTCCACGTATTTCCCGTTGCGTATATTTTGCAAACGTTTACTCCCATTTACGTTACGGCATTACCTTCTGGGGTAATTCCGGTCAGAGTATTCAAACTTTCAGAATTCAGAAGAGGATAGTTCGGATAATTTGTAAATCTCACCCCCGAAACTCTTGTAAACCTTTATTCAAGGAATTAAATATCTTAACACTTCCCTGCATTTATATTTATGAAACAGTCGTGTTTGTTAAGACCGAATTACTGAAGTGCCACCCTTTCTTTATACGAAACAGTCTCGTTCACGAACACTATACACGCAATAGTAGTAATATTCATCGCCCTAGAGTGTCAACCACTCTTTGCCAAAAGGGACCATACCATTCGGGAATCGTTCTATATAATTCCCTGCCCAAGAATATAAAAGATATTATGAAATTGAATATCTTCAAATCCGCGGTTAAAAACTACCTCCTGCACCAGTGCTTCTACACTGTAAAAGAATTTATTGATTTTAACAAAAGTTAAATTCGTCTTGTGCTTTATCACGCCATTGCTGTAGTACTTTTTAAACAACTTATAACAATTTCAAAAACTATTTTCTTGCATGATTGTGTTGTCTTATGGCTCATATTAATTTAGTTTTATGTGTACTCAACATTGGCACGTTTGTGTACATAAATTCTGTAGCCCCATCCTGGCCCGGGTTTTTCTCCGGTTTTCCTTCGGGTAGAGGCGGATTTATCATACAGGTTCTCTAGGCTTTGTCTAGGGGCGGGTCTATTGTAACAATAAATCGTGAATTTAGTGTTATTTCAATTTTTAAGCACTATACTCAGAATAATCTATAGTTCGATAATAACTTACATGTAATTTTTTGCTTAAAATTACAAACATATTGACATTCTATTAGTATTATAACTCGCAGCTAACTTTTTATCTTATCTAGGAATTTTTGCTGAATTTTTTGAATCCGCCTCTGCCTTAGGGCCCTTGATCGGAATTGATGGGATGGTCCCATGCTTGCTTCCGGAGAGTAAATTAGTTTTTTTTCCCTCCGCGTGGTCATACGCGGTTTGTACTGTTTTTTGACAATAAATTTATTTATTTATTTATTTATTCATCATGTTGACATACGTTTAATTCTGGAGTGTTTTAAGTCATAGTTTCTTTGTTATATCCTGTCAGCTATAGTATCTTTTTAAATAACTTGTATAACAATCAATCTTTTTAATTATTAGTATTTATCCTTTCATACCTCACGCTTAAGTTATATCACTTTTATTCAGACAAATCAGATAATTTAAATTTAGTATATGTCTCATACATACACCGTGTCCTTGACACACACAGTTTGGGAAAGTACTTGCTAGCCTGTCAATATGAAAAATATAGCTTTTTCTGTCGTGCGTCGAACAAGTCGATTAATCGTTATGTGATAGCATCTGCTCGGACTGGAGATACTGCGGCTGAGGTTGGTCACACTGCTCTTCCGTTCTCCACTGTCCGCCTGCAGGATACCATGTACCGAGATACGCCAACGCAGGAGTGTTCAATGGTGATATGATCTTCGCGCCCATTATACGCATGCCACAAAGTTTCTGTTCCACTAAACCTATTGTGAAGTTTGAACGAACAGAACTATCGACTTAATTTTGGTGCAGTGGCAACGTAAGTTTCTTTTCGTTTGTGTGACCAGAGTGAAACCCAATGTATTTGATTGAGAGTTTCCATCTTCATGTTTTATACATTTCTTTTCACTCAAAATTTTGATGCAAAATAACGGTATTGATTTCAATATAATGGAGAAATGATTGCTGTACCGAACGAATATTTTTCAGTTTTGATTAATGCATTTTATGTTTTGAACAACCATCACATTTTGTATGATGTATGTGAATGAAATTGGTGTGGGTATTGTAAGTTCGATAAAATCACCATCTGTGGTTGATTGAATAAATTATTGTGGGCATTTACGTGGTTTTGTAACTTAGAAAATTAACTTTATTAAATAAAATTGTTTTCATTAAAATAAAGAGTTAGCATCGTTTTCCGTAATAAATTTCAGTATAAAATTACTTTATGAAATAAAACGTATTTTATGTACTGTTTTTTGTGTGTAAATAAATTGACACCTAATTATCTCATGCTATTGTATTATTATATTAATGAATTATAATAGCTTTTACGCATACACTTATTCATGCGTGCTTAATTGTAAATAAGTTTTATATATTTTGTGATTAATATATTATCTGATAATAGAATTTAATTTGTTCTTTTATTCTCAACTTTATAATCAATGTAATAATTTAAATTTATTTTAAAAAGTAATAAGAACACGGTATATCTACATCTATAGTTAAAAAGTAAATCAGTGTAGTGGATGCCAAATGAAGAAAATAATTCGTAATATTATTACAGTTTAAAAAATAATTAAAACATTTTAAGATAAAAGACAGTATTTTGTGCGTGTTATCATACATAACCTCTCGTATCCCGCTGTGCCCTCTACGAGTTAGGTGCATTTAGCAAAGAGTGTGCGTATCAGCGTATATTGATGATATTGTTAGACCTAAAGTGGTTTCAATAAACTCATTAGTGTGAAAGTAACCTTTTTTCTAGTAATTAAACAAATATTCTAAAAAATAGAAAAATGTCGTTCGTTTACACAGTTTCATAGAAAATTAAATTTATATTTACGGCACAAACGAGTTTTTGTGAGTTACATTCCATGATGAAATATATCAAACGAAACGTATCGTTACAAATGTTGCTGTGAAAATAAAAGTAAAAGAAGCTTTTATTGAAACGGAAAATAAATTGTTGATCAATTCATGTATTGTAATATACTTAAATTTCAGAGGCCGAAAATTGGGACGCCATTTTGTAATAAACTTGAATTTTAAACGACAAACAAACAAATGAAGGAGACATCTAACGCTCACTTGCCTAACCCATTCGGCGTAGTAATGACTGATGCCTAGCTGTCAGAGAGCTTAAATATAAAGATAGGAAAATAGGTTCGGCCGACTCATTAGCGTGAAACACACATTAATCCTTCTCGAAGGCAACACATTGTTCATAAAAAATTAATATAATTACAACAAAACAAATACAAAGTTTTTATGACTACAAATGCTTTCCTTACAACATTTCCCCCAAAACAAGAATTCAACATGCAATTGTTCACTAACACACATTACAAATCTTAAACTAACACTGAGTTTACACAATTGGTTATTCTCTGACATACAACAACGGAACTTGTCCGTTGAAACACTTTGTACGAGCTGTAGGTTTATTGGACATCATAACTGTTTATGAATAATGTTCGTCGAATCGGATAGCAGCACAGCCGCGACCAATGAGGTTACATGTATCATTTACCAATTGTCTTTCGCAATACAATTAGACACAAGTCACTAATCAAACCACACACTGTTTTGAAAATGGAGAGCCATTGGCTCCTCAAAAATGATTACCTCGGTATTGGCGAATCGATGCCAGACGTCATTTGTAGTAAAAGTAGCAGAGGGGGGCTACTAAGATGAGACGTCTAATGGAGTCGTCTCATTGGCGTGTTTAATTACGTCCAGGTGCCCAATCAGGTGCTCTCCAATCAGCATCTCCCAGGAAGCCTCGTAGACTCCAGCTAAGGTCCACTCCACGTTCACGGTATCGATAGTGTCTCGGTTGTTTCGATATCTTAATTTATCTTGGATACGAGTGTCCCGAGGTTGCATTTCGCGGTTAATTTTTTTAAGTACTATTGATAATCATTATCAAATGCCGAAATTATGACAGTCGAGTATCAACTAAAAGAAACACGATGAATGTCGATCGAATCCTCGCGATCTAAGAGGGCGTCTGCCTCTGTCGAAAAATATCGACGATTACCATGATCACAGTCATAGCAAAATTAATCTCCGTGTCTCTCTAACTCTGATATCTCTGATATGATCTCGTTGTCTTGAAAGAACACGAATGTGTGTTTAAATATCTTAATCCCCTCTTATTCTACTTTGTAAAATCAGTTTGACTCCGCCCATCGCATACGTCACGAACATTTTTATCCAATAATATCTAAAAGTTTATTTCACGTGATCTCTGACGATTGGTTACGGTCATTTGACGTTGTCGGCTCAATCAGCCTATCTCTGATCGTTCTCTAATCACGTGATGTCTCGTCTCGTGATGTGTTTTCGCTGAAGGTAGTCTGCGTAACCTGAAAAATTGAGGTCACCAATTCTACACAAAAGGTCCCTCACTGGGACAGAAAGCCGTCCCCTCTTCGTCACCGCTACTAACTTTCTAAAATTGTACGAAAACTAGAAGTCGTAGACAGCTCTTACGCATTTACCAGAAGTACACTTGGCGAAGGGTCACCCCTTCCCCTTCTTTTGTTATACTTGACAGACCTCACTTTCTCTTTTAAACTCATTGAAACACGTATCACTGTACAATGGCTCTACTTTAAAGCGTAATATTTTCGCAGCTCCGTTCTCCCGCGAATATTTATTCCTTCCAATTTATTATGAAACTTAAAAAATTGCTAAAACGAAATATTTACTACAGTGTTAGCATCACTAACGATATGCAATGTCTATAAATTGGAATAAATAACTGAATGTTTAAGTTAAATAAGTAAATGAAGTGCTACGATTGGCACACCGATCAAAAGTACGATGCGACTATTGGTACACGGGTACTTATTCATTAAATGATGAAAAAAAAATTAATAACACAAAACATTGCATGACATTGTGGAAATCATTAGACAAGACTAGAAGCTGCGTCTGCGAACACAGAGCGGTAACCACTATATTACCAGGGTACTGAAGATGTTTGAATCCAGCATGAAACTTTAATGACCTCAGATGTGGGGCATTACTAGCCGAGTATCCGTGATTTTGCTCCAGAAAATTTTCGATAAAATTTGGATGTGTTAATCCGTCTCGAGTCTTGACATATTGCTGCTGAACACATGGCAACATCATTTTGCAATATGCAAGATTTCAAAAACATTGTTCATACTTTATGATGATTTAAAAATAACATTTATATCTCACCATCACGAAACGATTTTTTACAATCGTAAAAACAGAATTTAGTAATATGTCAAAATTGTGCATTTTTTATATCTTTTGAGGCCATTGTTTTAGAAACTGATAAATCATTACGAGATATACCCATTTGAAACACTGTTTGAGATGTTGAGAAGTTTTCCGGTTGTCTTAAGATTTTCTGTTTGCATACATTTGATTATGCATACATTTCTTCGTCGCGATTTTCACCTGACTGAAAGTTATCATGTAGTAGTGTTGTAGTTAAAAAGCGACAGTGTTAGATAACACATTCCAAAGGCGTACTATGTATATTTCGGTATTCAGCTTAAAGATCGGGACAAAAAGTGGACCACTCATTAAGTCTGACGCATGAATGTTATTGTCAGAAGTTGGAATCAAAAGTGTTGGTTGACCGTAATATTCTGCACTCTGCGTGACAATTTCCTCTACAATATTTGTTCTTTTGTAGATATGAGCGTGGAGGGAGATTCCATCATACCTTGTTTTACGTATCATTTTTGACTTTTGTTTCATAAGAATTTTTTGTCTATTTAATGCTCATTTTATTTACATTTTTTAAAATATTACCAACGTACCAAAGCTTTCACATTGCATGAAGTGTTATAGAAATAGCCGAAATTTGACAATTCCGTAAATTTTGTTTTTACGGTTGTAAAATATCCTGACGTGATAGAGAAAAATAAAAGCTATTTTTAAATTCCACACTTCAATTTTATTCTTAATCACCTAACTTAATACATAGTTCGGATGGGCTCTAATGACCTCGATGTTGACGAGCCCTAAAGCCCCACAAAAAAAATCGTTCGGAGGAGACGTTAAAACTTTGTAGGCTTGTGTAATGTATCACGTACATTTATTTTTTTTCACTTTGTGGTCCTCGTATTCTTTGTGGTCTATATTACACTGAGAAAACACTATGAATATGAGTGTCCTAGGATTGGACGGGTTTTGTATTTTAAATTTTTTTAGACATTTATTGTATTTATTTTTTCAAATTTTAGGCATTATTATTATTATTATTATTATTTAAATCTCCCAACAAAACCTTGAGATATGTTTGTCAGTAATATCTCAGTGAAATACTCCCACACCATATAAGAATAGTTACCTCTCCCTAACATAAGAATAGTTAAATAATAATAATTATTTTTATTTCAAAAGTTTTCAATGTTTTTCAATATTTTTCGCTTTCATTAAATACTTTGTAACAGTTCACTTTACTCCAGCTGTGTCTATTATTAGGATACATATTGCACTTTGCGTCACACACAAAACCCCAAAAAAAACATGAAATGAAATATTCTGGTATGTATTTAATATAATTCAATTTTATATTTTGGCACGTGGAATAAATAAGGAAGTTTGAATACCACTATTCACTTTTGCCAATAATGATTTCTCCGTCGCCAATCTCAGTTGGATGTAAATATCCGCTGCATTTTCATTTCAAAACGCAAACTTCCTCCTCGAAAGAAATCCAAGTAGAGAGGAGCGAGTGAGTTTCCGTGACATAAGAATCCTTCCGCAATCCATTCCTTATACTCATGGTCCATTTGCCCAGCGTTGCTGCCAACTTCGCGTCATCCCCGTCAAGAGGCTTCCGTGCAAACAGCTCTGCAAACCTCCGCCACTCAAATATAATTCACCGCATGTGTACTCAGTTCTGGGCGCAAGTTCCTGGCATCGCGCTCCTCCTCGTTCGCCTTCCTCCTGTTTCCTTCACGGCGGGGGCGTGTACGTGAGAGCATCTCATTGCGAGCGAGGTGTAGGAGATGTAAACACACGACTTCCTCTGTTTGTTTAGTTTATTGAGCGAGATGGAATTACAATTTGAGATGGATTACTGTTGCGTCAAAGCCAATCTACCGGTTCAGTTGTCTAATTACCGTCATTTGTACAACATACGTCTCCTAAGAAATTGCACAATATATTTAAATATTTTACTGTATAAAAATAATGAGAGTAGTGTTTACTGCTTGAGAAAGTTCGATGAGAGAGGTAATTAACTTGAACCTAATGAAACAGCAATCTGACTCTAAATTTAAAAACTGTATTATTGGTACGGTGAAATAGTTTTGAATTTTTATTTTGCGTAAAGCTCCTTAGTGAAAACATAACTGATAAATTTAACTTGTTACGTTTACTCAAGTAGGTGGGAAGATAAATGTTTACATTACGATAAATAAAGATTTACATTCGATTTTCCAGTTACGTAACACAAGTGTGGAATATGAAAAAGAAAAATTACTTTCATAAAATTGAAAGAAAATCGAAAAAACACTTGACGGTGAGAGGATTGGAAAATTGCTTTGGTTTCATCTCGTGATATCTTCACTTAATATGAATATATCTCTTTCTCGATTTTAGTGTGTAATTTTAAATTAATATTACAGAAACGAAAATGTCCCAAATTCTGAAACATTACCTCTCGACGTGGGTTCTGTTTCTAATATATTTATATGACGATTTATGGCTTAAGGCATTCAGTTGTGCAACACGTGTTACAAGATTTCAAATTAAGGGGACGTTCCATTCTAATGCTGAGTGCGTCCATAAGTGACCTACTTGAAGAACATTTCTGAGAAGTAATTTTAATATAAATTAATAGATTTATTCTTATTTATGTTTTAATTCTCATTAGTCTCAGAGACAAAATATTCAAAAACAATAAAAAATACATCAATAAATCTTTTGAAAAATAAATTTTTGAGATAGAATAGATTTGTTTAAAAATTGTTTGTTTAAAAATTGCAAAAAATGGAAGAAGAAGAAGAAAAGACAAAGGAAAAACCAAAACCCAGCTATAAATTCAGTGACTTATTTATGTTTGAAGGCGACGAGACACCGAAAACCAGGGGGCAAAGAAAGAAGAAAGGGATGACTTTTGAAAAAATAGAAGAAATAGAACGAAAAGGAGTTAAGAAGGAAAAGCTACTGAAGTAAGTAAAAAAACTACAAGAAATATTCAAGGGGGAGAAATTCAAAATAATATATGGTAGTTTACAAGGTATAATAACGGAAGGGATGATGAATTGTGCCGGGCAATTATTAAAAAAAATATATGATAAATTAAGATTTCAAAAATGAAGTGAATTTCAAGAACACGCAAATAGACTTGACGAGATATCTCTGATAGACGCCCATTGAAAGAGAATGTAGACAATAAAATAAAAACAAGTTTCCACACATTACAGAACTAAAAGAAACAATAGTTTTATCAAATTAAAATGACACAAAATAAACATGTGCTATAAATAATTTATTTATGTAATACTTCTCACATATATTTTGTATAACGTTGTTAGATTTTATGAGAGGATGAATTTAGTAATCCCGGAATATAACAAATACATTATTTACCAATAGAATTATCATAAAGCTACTAATACCAACACGAATGTTCTAATTTTTTTTTATGGGGCTTTAGGGCTCGTCAACATCGAAGGTTATTAGAACCCATGCAAGTAGGGAAAAATGCAGTTTCGCACTATAGAGAAGAGCCGTAGTGACTCTTCCCCGTGTGTGGGACTCGCCGAATATCTCGACCATACCCACTAAAAAACCCTCCTGAAATCAACAAATATCTAAATTGTAAGATGAAAGAAAAAAAAACAGAAAAAATACATTAAATCACAAAAAAAAGGGAAAATAATTTTTAAATATTATATTTTCGAATAACAAAACCGAACGTTGAAAACAAAAAAGACAGTAAAGATGAAAAAGGAATGCTAATTTTAAACCCTCCCGAGAACTTGTGGGAGGAGCCCCGATCTAATCATAAAATTCAATAGTTTGTTAACATTAACCGTTTCATTTCCGAGAATTGTTGGTAAATCTGCAGCCAGACCAATTTGTCTCCGTATACTTAAGTATCTTCTGCAATCAGTTAGTAGGTGACGCACTGTCAGAGAACAGCCACAC
>NNCF01128071.1:289513-304953 GCA_002313205.1 Laupala kohalensis | reverse complement strand
GGAATGGATTCTTCAGCGGCGTGATGAATCATCTGGGTCAGATGGTCGACCCTCTCTTGGACACTACCAGTTTCTCTGAAGACAGACAGAGAACGGTACTGTGTCCAATTAGCCTTACTGATAATCCATTTCTGTGGCTTGCATTCGGAAATAGTCGCACGTTCCTGCAACGACAACCAGATAGGATGATGGTCGCTACCATGCAGATAATCTTCTACCTTCCATTGAAAGATATCAGCAACTTCAGGGGTGCAAATTGATAGGTCTATAGCAGTCCATGACCCAGTGGCAAATGCAAAGTGGGTCATGTCCCCGGTGTTAATTAAGCATAAGTCTTCTCCCTCAAAGAGACAATTCAGCAGTCGGCCCCTGGGGCAATCGCTCGACGAGCCCCACAGTACACTGTGGGCATTGAAATCTCCGAGGAGAAGGAATGGTCGAGGAAGCTGATAAATTAAATCTCTGAGGGAGTTCTCCGAAAAATCTCGTGTCGGAGGAAAATATATAGAACACACGGTCATAGATGGTATACTGTGAATTTTGACTGCTATAGCCTGGATGTGGGTTTGTAGGAGAACAGGTGAGCAGAGGATTGTGTTTTTAACAAACACGGCAACTCCTCCTCTTGCTCGATCTCCCGTGGTGTCGTCATATCTGAAGCTGCTGTATCCTCGCAGAGAGGGTGAGTGTTCTGGTAAAAGGTGTGTCTCTTGTAGGCAAATACAGATCGGACTACGACGCGCTAAGAGTTGTAACTCTTCACGTTGCGTCCTATAACCATTAAGGTTCCACTGAAGTATGGAAGCCATTACTTTTTGGAACCTCCGGGGTCAGGCTCTTGAATGTGCATTTCCGCGTCACCGTCGGACAATGCACATTCCGACTCGGAGGTAGGACGAACAGAGATATTCTTCATTCGTCTCCCGGACTTCTTTGTTCTAAAGATTCTTCTAAAGATGTTCTAAAGATTAAAATAGAAAATGTATCAAAATATTCTGTTACGTTTATATTACTTTGTTACCTGATTTAGAATGATAATTGAGTTATTGCAAAGGCAAATTATTTTCGTACTTGCGATGCAGATTTACGGAACACACAGTAACTCAGGAAGATAGTACTCATTTCCTGTCATATTTTCCCTTCTCAAATCTATAGTAGGATTTAAACAAGTGAATTATGACAACAAATCATGGAATTTGAAAATACGATACATGTTATCAGATCAACGCTAATTTCAAGTAAATGCCTGTAAGTTAAGATAGTGAATATTGTTATAAATGATGAAAGAGATATTTCACCTTAAATCATGTGTATTGTCTAATCATATCTACTTTGTTATACTTGGTTGAAAAATTTGATATGACAAAAAATTAAAACCATTTTAATCAGTTTTATTGTAAGCATGATGCTCTGTTAATTTTACTCTTTCGGGGTCCGTAAAACAGTTGTTCAGGTACTAGAGTAAACTTTGATGTATTATAGCCTTTAAACACAAAACAATCAGTCACAACAAATTCATTCTTGTTTTGGGGGATGCCATTCATCTTTAGATATTGGAGAAAACGAGTAACACAAAGAACACAAACAATTTTTGCTGGATCGAGCATATCTCTGAAAAAGATAAAACTTACACTGTTATTTATCAATTCCATCAAATACTAAGCGTATAGATAGATGGTGTAGAAATCCTGTTTACCCCAATCTCTTTCGTTACTGTGAATAAATTAACTAAGGAATTAAATAAATGAAAATGTATAACCTTTTCGCTCAGATTTGTGAAATAATACAATACAATAACATGATACTACAACATTACACACACAATGCAATAGCAGTTAAGTATAGTACTTGTAATTTTATTCACCGCAAAGTAATTAGAAATAAGTGTTTTTGAGTGGAAATTTGAGATATGCTCCTCTGTCTGCGGACAGTACTTAAAATAGCACTCAGATGGTAGAGTAGGGCTGAGTGCAGCGAGACGGCTGCTCCGCGTGCCTGGAAGGCGTGCGTGGTGGCCTGAGGAGCTGCCCGCGTCCGGTGAGACCACCATTGCCGACGAGGCTGGCTGCCGGAACGACCCCGCACGGAGCTGTAAACCTCGACGCCCAGCGCCCGTCCGTCGGCGGCAAGCGGCGTGGCGGCGAGGCGGCAGCAGCGGACGTGGGAGGCGCGTATAAGCGCTTCATTTTGGACTGGCCGCCACGTCACGCATCCGACCCGCAGAGGTTTCTTCCGCTTCACGCATCTCCCGATCATGCTCTCCTTCCTCACGGATGCGTCTTCAACGTTTTATCTTATTTTTCATTGCCCTGGAATATTTATCAATGAGTTTCGCTCACTCTCAATTTTTAAGTAACTTAGACATTCATAGATACAGCTTAATTTTTTCGTGAGGAATAAGAAAAGTTTACCTCTGAATTTATTCTAATGCAGAAGAATTTCTTCTCATTTTCAGAAATAGTTTTCAAATATGCTCGTTTATAAATTTGGCAAACACTCTTTTGCACACAAATTTGGCAAGTTTATTGCCTTATAGGTCATTATCTAGAATAAAGTTTATTAGTTATAAATTTGTATAAAGATTATAGTATATTCAAAATCAGCAGCATTTTTCAGAAAATGTATTTGCCAGTTGAATTTGATTCTTTTTAACAATCCAATCCAACAATGCGGAGTTAAATTGCACGATTTCTATCCGCTGGAGATTTTGTAGAATTTTCCCCTCGCTAAGTCGTTGCAATTATCAAATCCATAAATCTTTGTGACTGCACCGACACCTCTGTAAGTATCATTGTCTCATGCAAACATTAGGCAGACAACCAGTTCTCTTCAAAGATAATTGTAAATTCAAACTTAACAGTTTAATCTTGGTAGTAGCAAAGGCATATTAAATATTACAAGGATGTATAAACCTTCTTGACAATCAAAAGAGTTTCACAAAATCTGCAGCATCAATTTGAGAAAAATTTCAAGACTGAATTCATTTATATTCGAGATATCAAAGACTTAGAAACTATTTTTTACGTGTTCAAGTGACTTCACGTTATCATTAGTCGACATGAAAATATCACAAGAAACATATTTGATTCACCCAATTTGGATATGTCGAAAGCGTTAACAATTATATGCATGTAATATAGAATGTATATTTATTTAAAGAATGTATAGAAATATAGAATGTACATTTATTTGAATGTTAGAAAATGATAGTGCGCTTCCAATATTCTGTATATGGCAGACTTACTAGCAAATGTAAATGCAAATATAATTTTTAATTGAAAAAATTTTCTCATTCCCATTTTTTTAATAATGAAAATTAATTACTTTTATTCATTTTTTTTCGTATGAATTGATTATACGGATTCTGTTATTTCGTTGTGGATAACAATATCATTTATCGAGAGATACATTTGAAATTAATTCAGGAATTATCTATGCTCTTAGTTCAACTCATGAGCGCGTCCATACATTACCTAACGCGCTAATGCATTTACATATTTTAACCAAATAAGGCAATTCGCGAACGATACGTACGCATGGGGAATGGTCCACGTTTTGTGCATCTTTCACCAGGGTGCTTAACGATCTTTTCTGCGAAGAGCAGAGCCGGTGTTATCTTTCGTGACGCGTCTGCGTCTTTCGGTGTGCTCCAACCATATGTCGCTTGCTTACGCAGCCTTACGCTCGTCCTCGCTCGGTCCACTCGTGTGCGGCGGACTGTCGGGCAATGCACATCTACATGTTTTTCTGCCGTACCCTGAGGACACTTTCCATTTGGGAGACTTCGCAGCAACAGCTTTCGGACATGCCAGTAGCTCTGACGCGTGAAATTACTTTGAGTATACTCCATTGTATGGTAAATATCTCTAACACCTTTTTCTACTTGACCCTCTTTTATATTTCCTCGTACTAAATTGCAGAATTCATCACATTACACTAGTAGTATTGAATAGGTTTTTTTAAATTTCAATACGTACGCCATGTAGTTATATAATATTTGAACTGTTTTTAAATTTTTAGTTATATTTTCGTCATTCTATTATTTAGAAAATTGTGTATGCTTTCAAATATTTTAATCGTCTTTTTACTCATTCATAAAATTATTATTATTTTAGTCGTTTTTACAAATCCGAGCTCGATTAAACATCCCATCATCATAATGAAGGTTCCATAAAATTCAACTCGTTTGTTTAAAATACATTGGAATCAGGGACTACATTAAATGTGTTTTATGCAGTGTTTTTATTCTGAGAAGAAACGTAATGGTGTAGTTGACGATTGCTATATCCTGAAGTCCATCCGTCAAATTCTATCAATTATTAACGGCTTATTTCAAGTGATAGAATTAAAGATAATAGAGGATTAATTTCCATGAGTTTGAGTTCGTCTGTTGTTTGAAAGGTCAAGGAAGAGAAGAAACATTTATCGTGGAATATATTCATTAATGTGAAAAAATAGATACATAAAAACTAATTATACCATCTATTACTACTGTACATTCTACGCTAGTCACAACAGTATGAACTCTTTGAATCAACTACTTTTTTATGAAGTCTAATATCAAGTTATAGGAAATAAAACTATTATTATTTTCTGATTTGAATAAATCGTTTATCTGAATATCGATTCTGTATTTTATCCATTTAAAAATATTTAAAGTTATACTTAGTATTTCCAAAATTCTTTTGATTTGAATTGGCTTAACTCTCCCTTCTATCTTAATTCTGACAAATTGAACAGAATAAACTAATTTCAGAACATACCATGAATTGTTGCAGTTGTTTCATTGTTCATGTTCTCTTCCCATCATTCCTATTCTCTCCATATCTTTGTCGACCTGCTTCACCTCTTGCTGATGCCCTCACGCCTGCAAGCATTGTCGTACTTCGCCTGGTGGTTACGCATCTCACGTCTCCGAATTTCCTTCCCCTCCTTCGTCGGCAACTGGGGTTTGTATGCGGCACAATCCGACAACAGAACCGCTGCGGAACTTCGCCATGGTCTGTTTTCCTCAGGCAGGCGCCAATGCGGTCGGTGGCAGTGTGCTCTGTCGGAGGATGAGGGAACTGCAACCGAAGGAAGTGCTGGACGGAGTGGTAGGCACGCGATGTGGAAGGAAAATCAGTTTCTGAAATGGAAGCGAAACAGTATTATTAGAAATAGAAATTTTGAGTTAACATTGTTGTCGATTATACGAATTGCAACATGAACGGACTTCCTCTCGAATTTAACTCGTAAAGTGAGTAAATTTAACTTGTGCGATCAAAATAAATGACATAATTAGTTCAATTAATCTTTTTACATCAATTAAATTAATTGAGGTGTTGGAAATATCAACCTACTCGATTTGCAAATGAGATTGTGTGCTGTATATTTTCAATTTGTGGTTGTTTGTGTCTCACCTTGCGTCAAGTTTTAAATGACATGACTTTCCTAAGCATTATGTTGACAAGTCACGATTTAGTGTAGCCAATGAACATCCACTCAGTTTTGTGTTTTGTAAAGTTTTTAATTTGATTCGACGATGTTACCTCCATTGACTACTCACTGAATATTACTTATCTAGCAAATGTTTTAGTTTATTATCTTATTTTTCAAAATGTTCCGATATGAATTATTTTTCTTAAAGGAAATGGTATGAACGTACGTATTTGTTGATTATATATTTATAAAATATTTCTATGGTATTCCAGTGTCTAAAAATTTGACAATGTTTATCAATATTTTGAAAATCTAAAAATATCAAACTATATCATTTGAGATCCTTAAGAAAGGATCGACTCATACCGTGAAGTTAAAATCCAATAACTAAAAATACTTACGTACGTTACTAGGTTATCTTCGACAAAATTAGCAATCCTACTTTTCAATATCTGGATAAGATATAATCTTATGGAAACATGTTTGTAACCAGGAGAAGAGTTGACGTTTCATTCTGGCCCATGTTTCCTTGGAATTCCCTCGTAACCTGAGCATATCAAAGAGCGACTGAGGACTTCTCCGCCAAAGCTCCTCTCTCGTCTTGGTGGCTCTTCTTTAGCTCTCCTTTTGAAGCAAGGTCTTGCATATCAGTGACGCCTCCTCCCGCTTACCCGCTCACGCTGAACCCTTGGGCTGTTGCGTGTTTGCGGAGCAAGGCGGCATATAATGAAGAGACAGAGAGAGTAAAAAAGAGAGCTCAGAAAGAACGTGGGCTTCCGCAGGGATCCCACTTGGGGCTGCGTCCCTCGCGATGCGCGCGGGGTAATGCCGGTTCGCTTTCCGAGACCTTCATCCGGCTGGTGCGGCGACGCCCTCCGCTGGTGCACCCACCGCCACCCTCACCAACACTCGGACAAAGAATCCCGAACGCGGCCACAATCTCAGTCCCGTTGACCCGTGCGTGTGCGTGTGCGTGTGCGCATGCTTTAGTTGAGCGCAACGTAAGAGAAATCTCATTAACTTCAACCTTGATGCAGAGATTTTCTTTTGTCTAAATAAAATGTTCACGACGTAGACTTCTCTTTCAAAAAAGATTTCAAAAAAGGCAAATACCAGCTTATCTGTTATTCCAATGGGACTATTATGAAAGTCTCTTGAGTCACTTAAAGAAGAAGAGAGAGGAACGTTGGAGCTGTTTTCATGTGACTTGAAAGTCTCGGATGTGCTTTAATTTCCCTTTACCTCGATGGTTGTGGACTTGTTCTCCATCCCAAAACGTGAATTTTAAAGTATTGTTTTGTATTCGGTAGAATATTAGAAGTAACGGAAACAAATAGTTCCGAGATACTTAACTCATTTTAAATTAAAAGAGTTTTTAAAAAAATTAAAAGATATAAGTATTAAAAATTCACTTCTTATATAGGGGATAAAGTAAACTTACATTATGAAGAGATGAATACACATTTCACTCTATCTCCGCGTAAGACTCTTTTGAAACCTCGTGTTTAATTAATTTTATTTTATTTTATTACTTATATGCAGTAACATTTCTTCTTAATCATAAATACAGATTTGAATGAGAGACCATTTTCGTATTTCTCGTTCAATGTAAGAGTCATCTCAGTGAATATAATAAGTTACAATGTCACAAATCCTATCCAACGTGTGATTTCGCTACTCTTCAACCTCACACGACACTTCTGCCATAATTTTTGATAGACTAATAATCTTTCTCTCCTTTTCTTTACTCATTGATGCTTTGAAAAGCATCCATAGACGTTAGCTTGTGCCCGGTAGTTAAAAATGGAAAACGACCGTAATTTCGTTTTACGGACCTTTTACTGACCATTATCGTTGGTTCACCTCTCGAGGAAGAAGGATAGCAGCAGTTTCCTACCTTTTCAACTTGAGAGGCGCTTGTCCTTCGAACAAACTCAGTGAGTAGAACCATGCCACCCTTCTCCTCTCTTCGTGGTTTGCTTCTCAAAGGAGACGCGACTATGAACCCGAGCTCGACGTCTACCACCCTCAGACTTTGGTCTTCACCTATTCCATCCAACAATCCTTTCCCTTAAACTACCTTTCTTATACTTCGTCTCGAAGGCATCTACCCCATCTGAATATGCCTTTAGAAGAAATTGCATCGCGATTCTTGTCACAAGCAACCGCGGAATAAGGTTGAGCCGAACAAGAAATGCTTTCTCAAGAGAAAAAATATGGAAGTATTTGGTTGAGATAACGAAACCGAGGCATAGTGGGTTGCCAAAAGGATGATGGAGGACACGGAAGAGAGAAAGTGCGTATCGTATGATAATAATAAATTTATTGTCAAAAAACAGTACAAACTGCGTATGACCACGTGGAAGACAATAAACTTCTCGTTTTTTAGATCACTAACGTATTACTATTAAATAAAAGAAATTGTGTAGATTCACAAGGGTCAGAGTTAGGGCCTTTACTAGAGACAAAAGAGAAAAGACACATGGGAAAATAATTAGGACACTAGAAGAGAGCGATAACAGACAAAAAAGAGTTATCGTTGTCAAGTTCCCTAAGACCCTTGTTTCGTTTATGAATGAAGTAGTAATCTTGTAAATACTCCAAGATTTTTTAAATGTTTTATTATTATGAAAACTATAAAAACAAAACGAGTTATATTACAACCTGTACACTTGGTTCAAAATCGTATATCCCACCTTCTGACCACCGCTATTGATGGGGTGTCTATCCCTATCCACTAGTATATCATTCTCTTGAGTGATCGTGAGAAACTGTCTTACATGAATAAGAGAAAGATTTGTCGGTGTGTTAGCATACCAAAAATTAAAGATAATCTCTGGAACACTTTTAGCACACATCTAAATCCGAAAAAACACCATATTAGCCCAAATTCAATCTAAGGAACAGATGTAGGTTGACTTTGTGACCCCACGCAGCTAGAAGGGCACAACTCTGACGTATAACGAGCAGATTCCTCCTGCCCCTAGTATAGGGTCTACATCCTTTAAGAAGAAGGTACGTAATTTCCCACACGGTGTCACAGTGCTCCTATGTGATGCAGCCCAACGTACTTCGCATTCATTTCCGGATTTAGATGGTGACGAAACTCGTAGCACTAAGAAGAACATGGATTTGCATCACTGAAGAGCTCTGTGACATCAGCGTAGACATGTGTGAATGACCGTCATCGAGGGTGTGGACTCCGTTCTGAGAGAAGGAAGGAACTGCACATTGTACGACAATTACAGTAATTTTTTTTTCCTCTTGCAGCATTGAGAGCTTGAGATGCCGTTTCCACCCGTTACATATATGTTAAACATACTTAGGGATGAGCTATCGCGCTATCCTCTTTTTTGTACACTTATTTATAGATTGTATTTTGCATCAATATGTAATCTCAGATATATATATTTTTTAAATTGTGAACTGTCACACCAGTGCTTCCAAAAATGATCAATATTGTATAGTTGGCACGGATTAAATTTCCTGCAGCAAACTACGAGCAAATGTTAACATAAGAGACAGTAAATGGAGAAGTGAGTACGTCTCTAAAAATAAATTATTTTCATAAGTTATGTGTCTTAAGACTTCCTAGCCAAGAAATCCACCTTTCTATGACGAAGTAATTAACTAAAATAATTTCATAGCTCAAACCAATTAAACATAAATAAGTTCGAGTGAAGAGAATTTCTTGATTTACAACGATTTTTGAAATGGTGCTGTAGAGCTCACCAATATCGACGTCATTAGAGCCTTACAACGAAATATGATGATAGACGATATCAGGATGATTAATGATTTCTAAGAGCTAGGGGCAGATGAATATCAACAACAGTGAGATAAAAGGTTTTGTTGAGAAGTGTGAACACAAATAACAACCAATGACGCAAACCCCTGTGTCAAAGACTGAGGATTTAACAAATTCAAAATCCGTTGTTTGTGTGTGTAATTTCAGTTTTCATGTCATTCATACAATCTTCCCATTTTCACAACTCGTTATCTCGACCCTGATATATCGAAGTTGGCATACTACTATATTATACCTATCAAATCAAACTCTTGTCATTATCTTTCTGATAAGCCAAATAATGAAGTGAAAAAGGTACAGAAAGAAACATGAAGAAGAGGAAGAAGAAAACAATTTACATGTACTGATAAAATGCTGTTTGGTAACACTTTGTTCTTGAAACAAACACACGATTAAACTTATTTGTGAAACTTGGATCATCAAGCTAATCCAATACTATTGTCCACATGGTGAAGCTACGTTTTTCAAGTCAATTGAGCCTTGTATTGGTGGGTGACATTTATGAGTAGGATACATAAATAAATGTTGAGAGCATTAATGAGAGTGGATGGCAGTGTTGATCAGATTACAGTGTTGAGTGAGTGGTAGCGTTGAGCAAAGGGCACCGTTGAGTTGGTGACACCAGTGAGTGGGTGGTACCGGTGTGTGGTGGTAACCATTAACAGAGGTACAATTGAACGTTAGGACTACGAACGCTAGAAGTTCTCTGGTCGATAACCGCTCGCTACCCTCGGGTTGCGTCTCCCGTCCTCGCACATATTTTGATCTGATTTGGAGTCGTGCACTACGCAGCGCAGCGACGGTAAATAACCCTGCGCTTTTCTGTCCACCCACCGAATTACGTGATGGGAGGATACGCTGCGGCTAGAGGACGCTGTGCTCCGGTTGCTCTAAACTGGGCCCATGCGCCGATGTGGTAGACAGTATTGGATTTGTAATTTCCTTTCCTGAGGCGTAAGTTGATGTTGTGTAGTCTGTGATCATTGAACTCGGTGGCTGTGGTGGAAAGGGATTGAAGAATGGCGTGAATGCATTGAGGGGAGATAGGAAATGTGTGTGGGTTCCATTTATGTTGCATTGGAATATCGTCTCCAAATTACTTCACGTGTTTCACATTACATACGCGTATTGTTTCATGAAATACCCAAACTCCATTTGTGAAATACCATTTTCCATTATGAACGATTAAATTGCAAAATATATAACTACCCTCATCATTGTTTTTTAGAACGTTCGTATTTTTATGAGAACGTTTTACCACAATAGNTACAAGTAGAGATTTCGTGGAATTACATCGCAGCACCCACATTTTAAAGAAATAATTGATCACCACACTAAACCTACCAAATAAATTTTCCTCTTTCATACACACACACTATATATATATATATATATATATATATATATATATATATATATATATATATATATATAACCGTTTTCTGAAACTTCTCTAAATCGTAAAGTCATTTCATATTTTAATTTTTATAAATCACCTTTTTCATTAGATATTTGTCTTTTTCTACGAGCATGGTGTGATGCGAGGTAATCTGAAAAGAAACTATTATGTGATGAGTGAATGGTGTTATTCTCGCAATTTAGCAGAGAGTTCATCATGTCACTGTGAATGTTGTAGAGATCTTGTTCGAAATTAAATATATAATAGTCTCCTGAAAGCAACAAAGAGTCAATATAATGGAAATTTGACGTATTTTAAATGTAAAAATATTTATAATGTTTTAGACCACACATATATCTGATACTGTAAAAATTACAATATATACAATAAAATTGTTTAAGTACTGATAATTTTGGATGAGATAAAATTATTGCAATAAAGTATTTAGGGTATAAAAATGTTAGAAAATATTTGGATATAATAAAGTTTCATTTGAAATGTTTTATAATGTAATACCGATTCTTGCATCATAAGTAGGGATGGTTAATTAATCCATTTTTATATTCCTTTATTCATGGATATCCTCTAAATCATTTCCTTTCTTCCCGATGATCATAATTTTCTACTTCTTAAACCGCATTGTAAGGTTGCAAAGCTATTCCCAGTACTCTTCTTCCCCCTCCACTTGTCCTCATTATTTCCATCTGAACTATGGATCCCCTTTTATGCCTCTGACTAATGAAGTCCTTTGCGTCTTGCCACACGTGAAGAAATACATTTGTCTGCTGCAGCGTTATTGTTCCCGTGCCCCTTCAGGCCGCAAGACTCTTCTGTTACACAAGTGCCTTCCAACTTCCTTCTTTCGCATACAATTCACGCAAACTTGTGTGATTTTAAAACTTAAGTAAAGCCGTAAATGTGACTGTGAGGACACAAACGAATGACATATGGGTTCTTTTGTGAGAGAGTTTATCGCTGGATTGTGAATAGAGACGAGATTCCCGGCCTCGAGGCGCCTTGGTTCCTTCCCAGACGGAGCGTCCTGTTAAGCTGGCGGAGAAAAAACAAACCTAGGAAGCGGAAGTAAGAAAGGAATGAAACGGACTTTTCACATCTCGTAATAAAATGATGCTGACAGAGTTCAGGGTACTTTAAGCATAAAAGAAGGAATATGAATATTACTGGAAAAGAGAACAGACAATTAAATATGAGTGAACATTGCTTTTGATACTCGGTATGTTATTGACTGAATGAGTTTGAGGAAACATTTGCTGCGGAATAACTAGTCTATATAGAGATACATGACAATATAGGCAAATTGTATTATATTGCAAGTACAAGGAATGACTTAAATTTTCTCGCATTTTATTTGTATCAATACCTATGACGATAAAGTGTTGAATATAAGTTAATTCTTTGAGCGTAATTATATTTCTTATGTGAAGGGAGTAGAATTACAGTTGGTGATTTAGTTGTGTGGCAAATTGAAGGCATAAGAATGAAAGTATTAAATAATAGGAAATAGTGTGCATAATAAGGAGATTTTCAGTGATGAAGAATGTGATATTTGTGTGATGTGAATGAATGCAAATTTTAAGACATAAGAATGATGGTAGTAAATAAAATGAAAAGATGTGCAAAATAAGGGAATTTTCATTGACGAAGAATGTAACATTTTTATGATGTGGAGTGCTATAATCAAAGAAAGCAAGTGTGGAGATGAAATTAAAATTTCAAATATTTATGATAACTTAGATAAGATCGAGGGTGCTATCCACGAGTTAACCATTAAGTTCCTGTCATCAGTGCAAGAAAACCGACAGTAGCGTACGTACACCTAATGAGGTCCGGGATGGTAATATTTGGGAGCCCCCATATTCAAGCCACGCACAAGCGGGTTTGCATGCGCATATCAAATATTCCAGCGTATTAAAAAAATGTTTCTATACTTTATAAAAAAAATAATTATTTCGCTGTTGGAGTAGGTTCTTAAGTCCAAATTCAAGTGATTATCGAATTTTGGTATTCCATTTGGAGGCTCCTTGTAGGATTACCTTCCACTCCGACCACGCTGAGTAACGCTGCTGATCTCGGGTCCAATTACTAACTCGTCATAATGTTCTCTTGGCTGCAGTTATACCATCTCCTTCCACAAAGAGGTACACACAAAAAAGATTTGCATCATTTGTAGTTGTCTGAAACGTGTCTTTTTTGTTGAATGTGTTATAGGGAAAATGGTGGTTTCGTAGGAACACATTTATTACTGTGATGATTTAGTTTAAGAATAGAAAGAACATAGTACATTTAGAGAATGCACATTAGTGACATGAATTGTCTAGATATCTTTTTCCAAATAAATCACTAAGAAAAATAATCGTGAAGAAATAAATCGCAGTCGAATTGAGAAGGAAGTAACGAGAGAGACAAGATATTGCAAGGAAGGGAGAGAGTTTGGGAGTGCATAAGAAGCAAACTCTGAAACTTGCCGAGTGCTACTGTAGCTTGGCCTTCCTGTGACCTTAGCACGCGAATTGACGTGACGCGTTGTGCGTGCCACCGGGAGGAGCGATGACGCGAGGGAGTGAAGTTTGAAAGAAATAGTGGGGAGTGGGGCGATATGGGGGTTGAATGAATCTGGAATTTAATCCTTGAACCCAGAAATACTGGGAGATCCCTGTTAAGTTCGAAACTTAATTCAAAGAAATGTTGAGTAGTTCTACTATTTATGTTCATTGTATAAACAAGATAAATATAACTTACAATCTTTCTTCGGACGATCACATTGTACTTTTTGTGTGTTTTTCAACATACAACGTTATGATTCGAAGATTAATCGAATGTAGTAATGTTGAGTAGGTAAACGTAATATATTATTGTAAGTATTTAAATTACTTTAGATATACTCCGTTTGTAAAGATAATTATTGCGGAATACTCTGGATTGCGAAAATAAATACTGCACGTCAGGTCTCTTCTAAATCTTTATTTCGTGCTTTATGTCGTAATATGGTCTTCTGCAAATGAGAATTTCAAATAAATTATACCACCAAATGTAGAAGAGTTACTAGATATTTCTGATTCAGAAAAAAAAGAAATTAGTGACGTTTTGCTCTATACTGATTTTAGTTCATCCCTTATTTTTTTCATGTTAATTCTTTTGCATCTCTATGTTCATGAACTTGCATTTTTATTATATCAGTTATTTTCATTTCATAAACATTAAAAATATGAGTTGGTATAATTACGCGCATAAAATCTGTTCGCATGAAATTAAGGAGGTGAGGAATTATTTACAGAGCTAGTGTTCTCGATATTCAGCGTGAAATGAAACTACGATATAATTATTTCAAAGCAATGAAACGAAAGATGTCTTAAGTAACTCATATTAAAAACAAACAGTCTCGTTCCAGTCACGTTCATTAAAATGTTTCACTTCACATCATACAGTATTACAAATATTGTAGAACTTATTTCTCAATTTGTTTTGCCGCCCCAAATTCCAATGACTGCACAAACATCTCTCAAATTAGTAGGATGCTGTAAACTGTGCTTCTTTTCTGAAATTTGACAGAACGACAACAGAAGTAACGAAAAAATTGAGACGCACCATTCCTTTTTCTCATTCTCGCCTTCATGTCTTCACTTTTACTAGCAGACTTCACACCTAAGTTTGCTTTCTAACATTTGCTGGGCCAATTTTCGAATGAAGAGAAGGTACAGAAATGTACCACTTTCTTCACGCTACCATCCTCACTAAATGACGTGTAAAGCGACCAATTTGACACTGAGTTTTGTTCGTTAATTAACGAGATTTCTCATGCGGGTGAAACGTACTCTGAGATACCGTGTACTGGGATCTCGAAACCTTGCGAATGGGTTGCGGAGGGAGATGAATGGAAAAGGGGGTGTTGGGGAAAAGAAACTGCTGGTTTTAATTGGTATGTTTTTTTTAACGATCCAATGCCTTGATCGCTACAGATTATTGCTACTTGTATGCTCTGATTGTACAAATTCCCCTGTGACAATAATGAAATAGCTTAGAATTCTCTGAGACTTAAATGTTACTTTCGTGTATTATTTAACTCGACACATTTCCATGATTATGTTGTTATTAGTGAATCATATTATTTTTATGAAAACACGCTTTTAAACAAAGATTTACCAAATAATAATGACCTTATTTCAAAGTTATTTTTAACATAATACACAGTTTTAAGATTGCACTAGTTCGTTAAAATTATTACAATCTGGCAAAGTAAAGGTTTGTGGTTTCTCATTTAACATTATAATAATTTAATTAAACTTCCTAGTCCAATACAATTGCTTAAAGAAACATTTCGAAAACTACTCCCAAGTGTATTTTGATTGTTTTCGAAAAACCAGGTCTTTAATATGTGAATGTCTTAACGAATTACTTCATAAATACAATTTTGGTTTAAGAAAGATTTATTAGGCGATGTTATAATGTATGTATTTACAAGCTGGCGTTGCCAGGTATTTTTCTTAGACTAATCTTTTACTCAGAAAAAGTAAAATTTATCTATACTCTAAGATCAATAAAATTTTACTTACTTGTTTTTACATATTCAGCAACCTAATTTTTATATTCATAATAAAACAAAAAATACAAAACTCGACAGCATTAAATACACCATCTCGCGGGAGTCGCACCGGTCAAATTTTCGCTTCGGAGGAATGACGCGGTACCACCATTTCATTATAGTGTTTTAGACACTATGCCACGGGTCGCAATATATATATATATATATATATATATATATATATATATATATATATATATATATATATATAT
>NNCF01128071.1:132351-279843 GCA_002313205.1 Laupala kohalensis | reverse complement strand
ACGAGTTTAAGTTAATTAATATTGGATTAATAGGTATGTTTGGTATTTATGCATGATGAGTAATGTAGTGATACATTTTCTAGAAACAAAATTCTCCTTGTACATATTTTGATTACCACCTCTCAAAAATAGGAACTAAATATTAAGAGTAGTAACCACCTCTCAAAAATAGGAACTAAATATTATTAACCGAAGATACTCCTACAAGGTATGTCTTAAAAAATTTAAAGTATAAGAAATAGTTAAAGCATAATTTTTCAGGTTATGAGAATTGTAGTAAATAAATATAAATAATAAATTACTTTCTTTTTAAGTTTTGACTTAAATAATTGTGAATGTGGGTAAAATCTACTTGTTCAAGAGTAAATTGAACTACGAAATAAATTACCCGCAGAACATAATAGTCCAGTTATAGTAGTAGTTTATTAATTGAATGTTTGTTAATTTAAAAATTATTTTAAATATGTTAGAAGAAAATTTCATACGAACAAACTACGCATAGTTACAAAAATATGAATGTCTTAGACCTGAGGCACATTCTATATTGGTAGAACAAGTATTTTACCTGCGAACAACTAATGACTATCTAAAAATATTCTATTTTTAAAATTGTTGATACTAAAAATTCAACAATGCTCTACTTTCTATGTGCAACTCCAGAAAATAAACTAATAAATTTCACAAACATACTGTGCATCATATGGTGATAACAATGGATTAAGGATGCTAATGAACCAACACTACATTACCCTCAATATTAAAGCTCATGAATAGAGATCAATAGAGATCAATTAAAGAAATAAAAAGTTTTTCAAATTTTTTAAAATCTCTCATCCAGCGCCTACTGCAGGCGGTTTGAATTCTCCTCTTTGCCACTCACGTACTCACGAGAAATGCGAGAAATTCTGCATGTGAGTCACAAATACTAATTTCACACAATTGTGCCAGGTATGGTAGATGCTCTTTGGGGGCATATTTTTTCTTTGTAGAAAATCCTAACACACAAATGTATATCTAGAAATCTGCACATTAGAATTAAATATGGTTTCTTATTTTATTTGAGTACTGATTATTCCTATAGATACAATGCCTATCTTTGAAGCCATAATCTGAAGCTTGTCATCATTATTGAATGCCGACATGTTTTTATCTAATTATAGATATCCGTTCTTTTCTCAGAGGTTGCTTCGACGTATCATTCATCGCTACTGCAAATGTGACTGTGATTTGAGTTTGTTGGTCTGCTATTTTTATCCCCGAACAAACACACTAATGTAACCTTATGAGAAGTAATCACGAGATCTAAGATAAGAGAAGATATATGGGTTTTTCTATTGATCGTACGGGGACCTGGTATATTCATAATGGCTATTTCAAGCGTATTGATATGTTTATTCAAATAATACTTCCATTGGATATGCATGTGTTAGAGTGGACTTCAAAGTATCTATGATTGGATGAGTAGTTTGAGACATAATGATTAACTGGGAAAATAATGTCATATTTGAATAATCGGACATGAACGTATTTATAACGAAAGGAAGGTATGAATAGAAAATAATTTATAACTCTTAAAAGTGTAATCATTGTATGTCACGATGTTATTGATTTAAAAATCACTGGATATTTTATGCAATTAGTAGGGAAGAGAAATGATCTCACTTTACTACGTCCTCACTGTTGAGAATTATTTTAAAAAAATTTTAACGCAAAGACGACAGACTAATGCATTCAACCCTATACTCTTCTAAACCACTCGTAAACTGTAACTAATATGCTTATTTGAGTTCAGAAAGCTCTATGTATGCAGCGAGTGTTCCGTGAACCCCGAATCCTAACCATATAAATTTTAAGTCAGGTAAATTAAGAATAACTATCACTGTAACACCACACCACAAGCCCTGATGCAGTGTGAGTATTTTTGGTAGAAGCGGGATTCACATAAATACTACAATCCCCGTGGTAGTTCTCGTCGCTGCCACCAGCCCAATTTCCCGGGCAATCAAACACACGTGCAATAACAATAAATAATGATTAATTACAAATTAAATAGAAATCTGAATTTACAAATGAAGACAAACTCCCAAAATCATTAATACATATAAAAATATGTTATTACACAAGCAATGCTATCAGAAAACATTAATTACACATAGATAAATTTAGTTGAAGACAACTAATCTGTAAAACCCTCTAGGTTATATGAACCTCCAAAATTACAAGTTGAACTGTTATACGTTACGTCACTCCTAACTAGTAATCAGTTTTATCTCGACTACCGCAGCAGTCTCTTGTTTCATCGAGTCTCTGCGACCGATGCTAGCCAGGTCACACCTCACGTAACTGGCGGACTCTACTCACACGTAAAAAGTCCTCGAGAATCCTCAAACCAAGTCACGTGCTCAGCAAATAACCATGCCTTCGCTACCACAACTGGCACACAATCATCTTGGTCACCCCTCAGCTTCTAGGAACGCAGTGTCTCCACCGCGAAGACGAGCTGCCATCGGTTCCAGCTAGGCGCCCGCACGCACCCTCTTCTGAGTATATCATTGTTTTTACATCCGGCGAATTACTTCATTCATAACGTCTTAACATTCTTCTTTTCACCGACATTCCACAGTGGGCCTCGCCTTGGTAAAATCCTTCCTTTCAGAAATAATGAAATAACAAAGGGGAGGACGCGTGGGTCAGCCTCTCCGCTGGGTACTCCCTTTTGTTTTCTGTATTGCAGGAAACGGGTCAGACAATTGCACCTTACAGGGAAAGGTTTAGCTTTGGGTTCCAAACCCGTCGCACTTCCGTCTTAGTGGCGTCCGGCTCTCGAATGTTTAGGTGCTGACGTTACAGTCACATATTTGACTGTAATTCAAATATTAAAAGTGAAGTTTATTTACGTAGCCATATTTTACACAAATCATGGCATATCATCATTTTATTATAATATCGCAAAGGTATATTGAAATCAATAATTTGTTGTTGCTGCGGTTGATGTTTCCCGATATAACCTTGTAGACTTCATTACTGTAAATTGTCGATAATCAACCAAGAAATTTTAACCATTCGGAAACTGTAGAAGGAAGATGATAATATTTTGATAAACAGGGATCCTTGATTAATGTTGTGAAATGTATATAGAAAATTGACATGAAGATAATGGATCTGGGAAGATATAATGTACTAGATAAATATAAAAAGTAGATAAATGCTGCAGATAGAAATTTGTGACAAGAAAATAAAACTATGTCTAGATTGAAGCGTGTAAAATATGCTTCTTTATAGAAATACGGTCTACAAATTTGGCAATATATGCTTGAAAGCCAAAAATATGCATTTCAATGCACTTAATACATATATGCCTCTAAAATTTGTTACCAAAGCCCAGCATTCAAAGCATCAAATCATCGTTAGAGCACTTGGATCCATAAACATTGAATGCAAAAAAAAACCTAAAAACTTACTCCAATATGAATTTTGCATAATAATAATAAAATAATAAAATTGATGAAAGAGTAACAAATTTATCCGGACACCCGATTCTTTCTTTCTTTTCTTTCTTTTCTTTCTTTTCTTTCTTTTCTTTCTTTTCTTTCTTTTCTTTCTTTTCTTTCTTTTCTTTTTTTTTCTTTCTTTTCTTTCTTTTCTTTCTTTTCTTTCTTTTCTTTCTTTTCTTTCTTTTCTTTCTTTTCTTTCTGTTCTTTCTGTTCTTTCTTTTCTTTCTGTTCTTTCTGTTCTTTCTTTTCTTTCTTTTCTTTCTTTTCTTTCTTTTCTTTCTTTTCTTTCTTTTCTTTCGTAAATAAAATTGTTGGATGAAGGACCGTTTTGAGTATGTATACATGTTCTTTGCATTTTCATAATTACAACCAAATCATATATAATAGCACAGTAACAGAAGGTGAGAATACTCCCTACATTCCTTATCTCCCATTTTCTCTTCGTCGTCGTGCTCTTGAATGTCAGTCACGTGGCACAATTTTCATATAAACTACCCTACGCTAAGCATTGTTTATTTTGGCTCACTTCGTTCTCTTCCATTCTAAAATAATGGTCGAGAAGCTTAATATCTAAATCTTCACTTTATGACGAGGCACGTCATCCACGATGTGCTTACTGCAACCACACTTATGAGCAATCTGCACCATGTGTTAGCTATTTTGAAGGTACAAAAGAGAACTCTACGTTTAATACAGCTCTCTCACGTTGATTCCCTCCACCAAAATACAATTACTCCTTGTTTGCCTCTGTGCTCATCTCAAACGTAGATTTTAATTATGAATTACTTCGTTTCGTTACGCACTGTCGGTCATCAGTTGATTTCAAATGTTGACGTTAAAACGTAAAATGTTAATATTGGTTTGAATTTGTATTCAAATATTGATTATTATCATTTATATTTATTTGTTGTTATTTTTTATTTGGTGTTCTGAGAAAACGTAAATAATAGACAAATCCGTATCAAAATTATTAAATTGGTGACAAAGCGAATTGTTAAATGCGGTTTTACTCTTTCAAAATTTTAGGTGTAAAATTTTTTTTGGTCAATCAATACTTATTTCATTGGAATAATCAGTTTTATGAACGTGTACGTATGAAAAGGTTACTTGACGTGATGTGAGATGTAATTATTATATGTTATTATTACTATCTTATTTCTCATCTTTTTGTTCGAAATTGGAATATACGTTCCTTTGATCTTTCGTTGTTTATTGTTTATTATGTTTTCATTTCATATTTGAGATTTCTACGGATTTTTGCAGTTAGATGTTCTTATTGGCACCAAATACTCTCATTAAAATAGGGTTATGATTATTAACCATAGTGATTAAATGAAAAATACACGAACATTTTTACGTGCAAGTATGTGTGATTTCCTTGCAAGTTCCTTCCGTGGAAATACAAAATATGACTTTGATATTCCAATCAATATTTGCAAATACATTATGGAAAACAAAGTAAAACATAAAGATATACACTTTCGGATAAAAACAGACGAGGGTCTACACCATGCCGATTTCTTTTTTCTTTTTCTTTTTTTGTAAGAGCCATCACATTTCTTCTTCTTCTTCTTCTTCTTCTTCTTCTTCTAAGATCAAAAGCCTGCCACTACATTTTAAAAAACTAGTAGAATGCCACAAATTCATTTAAAGTTTTGTTATTTGAATCTCGTAGCTTTTGAAATCTGATTTTGGCATACAAAAATAATAGGTGGGTCAAGTCTCTGTGATTCAAGACACGCACAAATTGTTCATGAAAATTTCAGAAAATTAACTTGTGCGTCAAGTAATATTTTTTGTTCACGGTTTAATAAACGAAAAGCATTGAATTCTATTTGAATTATTTTGTTGTGGAGAGTCTCTCCACTGTCCACCTATCATTCCCTTGCATGACGTATATTAGTCATCAGGGGATATGAAAATTTATGCCCTAAAGTCTTGTAAGTTTCTCCATAAAAAGAGAATATTATATATTTAAATTTGAATTATTATGGAAGCAGTGCGTCAATAAGTCGTGTTTTATGTCATTTTAGTGACGTATCAAAAACCAACTTTTTAACCGCAGGTAACCGGAAAAAAGTCCACCACCTTCAGAATGACAAGATAAACACGTATTTGGGGAAGAGTGAAGAGCGATTGCGATTGGAATGACGAGGACGAATGGTAGGGAAGGGATAGGCAAGGACTGCTGGTCCCTTTCAGTGGGATGTGCATTTTCTGCGCAACACAAGGCAACTGCGCTCGGGCGGGTCGTGTCCACTGAATAACAAATTAGACTTGATGCTGATGAAAGGGTACGCAGGTAACGAGAGATCTTTGTCCGAACTCGTCTCGCTCCGCTCACAGCGATGTGCTTTGCCGGAACCAGTTATCAGCTCTTCTCTTCCTTGTCCACATATAATGGCTGGCTCTCAGACCAATAACAGGTTCGTCGTAGTCGCTATAATAGACGTTCAATTCATCCCGCGGCCATTATGCTTCCTCATGGTTCATGATCTTACGAGGCAGCTTTATTGTTTCATAAATCATTTTGCTATGTATCCTACAATTTTGGGAGTATAACCAGGTCAATTTTCCTTCATCTTTTAGCTGTATTATCTCAATTGAAGCACAATGTGTTACTTTCTTCTTTTGTCTAAAAAGTATTGTTATAAAATATAAAATCCGATCTCGGAAAAAAATTTTAATTTAATTTGTTTATTGATATGTCACTTTGTTTGTTTATTTATTTGCCAGTCTGTGCGAAGATATCACTAATAATTTTTGGAGTATTGTACAGTTTACAGTCTAACACAATTTTTCACGCATAGATGGATTCCCCTGAAGTAAAGTTCTTCATACGAAGCGTAAATAAACATACAATACTTAAAACACATTACAAACGTCTATTTCACTTATTTATATATCAAATAATATTGATTAATAATTTAAGAAACTATAAATATTTATTGTTAAGAATATTATCACCTAATTTCTAAGCTTAACTTTTTCCCACTGAAGAGGGCACTCCGTTTTAAATATCCCTTATTTTCAATTCTGATGACTCGATTTGGGACATAGTATATTGGGATACAGTAAGGATTGCTATCCAGTAAAATAAACTCTCGTTAAAATTCTTTCTGTGAATAATTTTTCTGTGTAAATATCCTTGATATGAATCATCTTTTCTTAAACAAAAAATTTAAATCAAATAATTATTATATTCTTATATGATTGCTGATAAGCGCTTCTGATAAGCGCACTTTTCTTAAAATGATTGCTGTTCCCGGGAGTACGATTTTCTGCACCTCATATTTATTAATAGGTTATGGAATATCTAAATATTTATGATGTCTTTTATTTATGGTTCAGAGGGTTCCCACAATACTAGTTTTTACTTTCCACTTTTTTGGGACTTTAGATCTTTATATTTGCTCAGGTTTTCTACTTCTTTCTGGGTTGAATTGGAATCCTCAGAAACGGGTACATCCATATCTAGACAATTTCTCTGTATTTTATCGTGGACTACGGTTTGCGCGTCTTTTGCGATCTGTTATAAGGGATTTATCTCAAATAACTGTCATAGTATTGTTATTTAAGATGTCTTCAGGTTCAAACTCATAATACTTATCAGGAACTGACACGTCAAAATGTTTGCAAATTCCCCAATGAAGGTACATGACAAGCTTTTTATGCCCGAAGGTGCATTCGGCTTAAGCAAGTAATTATGTGTATTGCATCAAGTAATTATGTAGCTTATATGTTTTCTCCAATGTCACACATACGGTATTTGCCGTTCACTAAATTAGGATTTTTCTTTGATATCTGGTGTTCAGTGCCTGATCCTGAGCTGATGTTATTAAATGTTCCGTTTCTCCTTTGAGTCTCCAGCTGTTCATTCCTTCGATGCAAGTTTCTAGACTACTGATGGTTTGTCCATCATATTATTATTTTTATATTTTCACATATTAAACTTATTATAAATTTTATTGATTAAAATTCTTTATAAAATATTTATTACTACAAAGAAATGAATCATTAACAGTTCTTGTTTTATAGGTCTTTGCAAATCATGCTTTACACATAAATCTATGAACAGACCAGAAATATCTTATCCATGATATTGATTGAACTTAAAGACTAATGGAAAATACTAAACTGATTCTATGATGATAAGTGTTCGTTATGTATATGCAGAACAGCCTGACTCTGACTCTCAACAGGGATCTGGAGACTGACGCTATTTTTCTGCTTTTAAGACACCCGTTGAAAGCGGGTTCAGATCTACAGTATACCAATTTCTTGAACTAAGTACTGACGTTACTTGCGGTTATTTGATGACAAATACTCTCTATCCTCTAACAATCATGAATGATAATGAGATAATACTCGCCATCTCCTAATATACCAGGAAAGAGATACCAGTATAAGCTTTACATTCATCAATTACATTGAACCAGTTACAAGCTTTTTTTTAGCTTCACCTGTTAGTATGTCATATGCAAATCTCGTAGGTAATGATTGAACCATTTCCTCTTATCGAAATTGACTGAAATTTTGGTACACATGTATAAACACGATTACAATGGAATGTTCTGGTGTCTAAGAGCTAATATGGAAAAATAAAATAATAAATAATAATCAACATATTTCGGAATTATAGGAGTCATTGCCGAATAAATAGGATGTGATGCTTTCCCTCTCCTTTTCATACACTGAAGTATAATGGGTTGCATACCTACGCCTATTTGATTCAATAGCATAGATCTCTTTTTTATTTAGTAAATATAATGGTATTATGTACAATCTGGCGACTGTATTTAAATGTTCTGCATTTATCTATCAACTCGTCTCACAAAACGTGGACATTGCGGAGCTAATATTTGAATTAAAGAGTATTGAAATTGTACAAGATCTTATGGATCAATCTTCTGAAAGGATTTTTTTGAAAATTTCAAATTAATTATAATGAATTCGATAGAAAAAAAACAGTTTCGTAATTGTATTCTTGACTCTATGAATCTCTTATACGCGATATGGTTTTTAGTCGTTTAGTTCAACATAATGTAATTACCTACATTTATTTCAGCTATAATTTTGACTTTACTATTTAAAAAAAACAAGCATGCGAACTATATCTATTTACATTATTTAATATTGATCCTATAAAATTCTTTATTTATGTTTTTCGTTATAGTATATTTAATTATAGTAAACACAAATAAAATATTGTTTAAAAAATGTTTTTTTACTTGAAATTTTATTTAAATTTTCGCGCATGGTCTGAACCCTGAGAGAATATTAAGCGAACTTTCTACAAATAATGACTAAAATCGTTGTGTTTATTCTTGAGAACTTGGAGAGGTTTGAGAGAGATATTTGAGTTAAAGTTCTATGTTTCACATGCGAATTGTCATAAATACACAGGAATTTCTTCACATTGTTATCGATTTGTCAGCAACGAAATAATGTGTTTAGTTTACGTGAACATTAAATAGATCATGAGTCTATTATTTCCCAGCGCGCGAAACTCATGCCAATTTCCTAGTACATGACAACTCATTTCATTGAATACAGTGTTGACGATTCCGTCGAAAAGCTATCTTTCTCTTACATAACTGCTTCTTTTTCCTCTTCTTTTATACCTGTAACCTCCTTAGTGAGCATTCTCTCTCTATTCTTCTTCGCTTGAAAAGATCTTTTCTTTGGCCCCCTTCAGCAACACCCTACATCGTTCCCCTTCCGTTCTCCATGAGTAGAGGAGACGTGTGCGCACTGGGATATCGTCGCCTGCCGTCTCTTCAGACGCGCGACTCAATACTCCAACCTCTTTTCGGGCCTCGATTCCGCAAAGAAGGGGTGATAGAAATAATATGAACATTTCGCAGTATCTTTAGAAAGCGGGAGATCTGCGATATCGAGTTTCTTCTTTTTGTCCACGCCAAAATGGTTTCGCTCTTCTTTTTTAGACTGTCCTTCCAGGCGTATTCTTAGTGACACGTACCATAGACGTCTTTTGGGGGTCCGTTTCTTATATCTACAATGCATACGTTCGTCTCCATATTGTAACAGTATGTACACGACGTAGTTTTAATGAATAATTCTTACCGCAATGTTTAAAAATCTGATTGGTGATAGCTTCTGAAGCCATAAGATTTTTCGTTTCGTAGGGTAACCGAATATTTTGAAAGAAAGATAGTTTGGTCATGGATTTGTTAATTTAAACATTACAATAAATCAAGAAATATAATTAAATAAGCTTTTGTTAGCATTATATAATTATTTATCTATATACTACATTACAATCAGATACATGACTACACTAATGAAGATAAAGAGAAAATTCATGACGCACTTTTATGTGGCTTAAAATTGGTACATAATACTATATGTGGAAAACATTGGTCAAATTAGTATATTCAGTATACAGTTTACAATACAATAAACAACAGGTATCGATTACTGTAATTTAAGTAACATATTTGAACAGACGAAAAATGTGGGATTGAAATGTTTTTTAAAATAATAAAAAGAAGAGGTTATTAAAATTTAGTAAAATATTGGAATAAATAACAAGGCAGCTCCACTAAAACATTCTGTTCTTCACAAAATCAGGGTTTTAGAATTAATAGGATAACTATCATTAAAGAGAAACGTTTTTTGATTTCTAAGGATGTATTATAATTTCAAATACAAGAAATCCTATTACACACAATAACAAATGCAATTCATGCATTGTACTTTGACTTTTGCGGATTCTTGGTGCGTATCTGTTGAGGGAAGAAAACATTTATGCAATAAAATTAATAATTTTATAACCATAAATTAATCATTACGCCACTGAGTAATATTGATTTTTTTTTCGTGTGTTTCGTATTTCTGACGAAAAAACGAGCTTAAAGTGACAGCGTGGTATTCATTTTATTGGGGGTTGTCTCACGCGCAGTTTCTTTGTTTCCAATGCACTGCCAAACGTATTTACTTCTTCATTCTAATATTTTCTTCACAATTATTCATGTCATGTGTATTTCTAATATGTTTGGAATACTTTTGAAATGTAATAAAACTTTTCTACTATTCTCCTCGCCACATTAAATAAATTTGTCATATTTTTTTTACGTATCAGATCTTTTTGTAATATATTCGAAAGTTGTATTCATTTATTTCGAAAATATTTTTCATGTATGCGTAAAAAATAAACATACCGTAGTTCTTTGTTGAGTTTAACTAAATTGAAGGACATTGTAGCACTTTGAAAATGATTTCTCTGTATACTTCATAATGTTCATTGAAGACCTAAGTGTTGGCAACATTTTGGTGTAGTTTTCAATTTTCCTTAGATTAATCCATTATTTTGATATTTACGAATATAAAACATTACTTCCAATAAATGATGTAAAGATGGAAGAGATATTTACATCATCGTCACATACATATTGTCAAAGTCAAAGCGCCTAAAAATACTTAATCTTGGGAACAAGTTAACGAAACTGGATTGAATGTATGATTAGTGAAAGTTTCTTGAACATAACACTTTAATCAGGGATCGCATTATTCATTCTTTATTCCCTCCGCACGAAAATCTTAAAACTGACGATTTCACTCTGTAGAATCCAGCAATCCTCCATTTTTTCCCCGTTTTTTTCGCCTTCCTCTTATTCTCGTGCTCAGCATTCCAAATTCACTCTTTTCTCCGACCTCCAAGGACTTGTGCGTCTCCATCGTTATTCGCGCACTAACTCCACCGTCAGGCCTGCGTTGCACTCGCGCCTTCACCCTTGACATCCGGGACCCTGACGAAGCTTTTGTATGCGGAGATCAATGTCCCAGCGATAGTGTGGGTAGGAGAGGTGGGTAGCAGGCACGTCGGTCACTGTTGGAAGCAAAAAGCTGCTGCGACATGACGGCTAGGAACCTCCTCCTGTCTTCGCAGGGTTCACAGTGAAGATGTTGATGAACCAATGAACACAGCGAGTTTAATTTCTTGGATGAAGATGTAGATCATTGGTCTGGTAATGTCTACACAATACTTCTTCCCATTTAATAGACTTAATTCTTTCTTCTCCTATCTACTGACTTTCCACAATAATTCATATTCTTGAAATTCTGATGTAATATTCTCATTATCTTATTTTGTTGCTCCAGTCTACGTGCTCTTTGATGTATTTGAACATACGTCATCGACCAACGACATTTTTGTCATAATTACCATGAACACAACTGATTCAGAATAACTTGTTACCTTCCTTCCCAATATTATTCACACATACAAACAATTTAAGCAATTAAAAGAACTGAGGGAATGTTGTACTGTTCGCAATTCTGAGAGATTATAGAATATATAAATTTCCGTAAAATTAATTTATTCTCGTTTTGAGTACAGTTCTATTTTTTTTAATATTTGATTTTTATAATTCAACAATTTCTTTTAAATGAATATGTTTGCAATGATTGACAGAAAAAGTATTGAAATATTTGCCTTAGATATCTATTAATTATTTATAGAATAGAATTTAATATAGAACAAATCATAAATGTAGAAGAATGGTGAAAATTAAGAGGTATTTTCGACCCGTAACCCGCTTAATCCTTAGAGGGAAACGCAAAGTGTAATACTTGGAGTTCACCTAAACTGGAATCTGTTGGAAGGTTGTGGAAGGGATTTCCTATGGAGGTCAGAACAAGTGTGAACGCGCCAAGCTGTAGGCTGACCGCTAGCTCCTTTATCTCTCTCTCTCTCTCTGCAACGTCCGCAAGTGAAACTCGGGAACACGTAAAGGCAATAATCCTAAAGCGGAGTGCTTGCCTTCTCGGACAACTGGGAAAAAGGTGCGCGGCTGGCAAGTGTCGCGAAGCGTTTCTTCTTCCACAGCGCCCACTCACTATCCTTTGCAAGCTCCTGTTCTTTCCACGTCACTAGGTCTTTTTCTGCCGTCTTTCGGCTCGCACTAACATGTTTCGAATGCTGTCTCTTCGGACTTCATCCACTCTGATCAATCCCTCTCGCTCAGACCAATTCGGTCCTTTATACCTTCACGAGATTCTTTTCAATCCTTTTACACACACCTTGCCAAATGAAATCGGTTGATCCTCATCGCAAATTCCTTACAGTCCCTACCTTTCATTCTTCAAACACCTAGAGGATATTTCGCATTGACACATTTATTCTTCTGAAACCGTCCTTTACCATCATCAAGTTATTTCGCAATGACACATTAATTCTTTTGAAACCATTCTTTAAAAAATCAATGTTTTTCCTTTATTTGTTATTTCACTTATGTCACCTTTAGTTTTGATAAAAATTTCATTATTACATGGAATCGTTATATATTAATACATTACGTCGCAATTTAACTTCAATTACTATACACTCCTTTAAAACATTTCGAAAACACTCTCCTCGATTTTCTTGTACTTGCAACTCCATTGACACATTCCGTCATCGCTTATTTCACTCTCCTTTTCCTCTTTTCGTCTCGTTCATGCTTGCTCATTTCATTCGGTGGTGCAGCGTCGGTACTTTGTTTCCTACTTGACCCATGCTCTCTCCTCTTGAACCCACTCCACCGTCGTCCATTCTTCCGTCTCGGCCAGAGAACTCTCTGCGCCATTGTGCTCAGTAACTGTGTCGTTTCACTTCGACTCTTATACCCCATTACTTTGACACCTCTTGCTTAGTACTTGGCTGACTTCACCCAAACCTTGTACTTCAGGACGCTTGTAACATTCCTCACTGGAAATTGCTTTCTATCAACGAGGGTACTGTTTGATTTGAAGATCTCATTTGTTAACTGATACTTCAAAGGCTTTCATGTAGGTGGTTACTGTTTTATTTAATCGAATGATGTAGCAACGTAAGAAATCTGTTTTTAACTACCGAATGATATTCCACCGAATGTTTTATGAATATTTTCAAGATCAGTCACAAAATTAATTACATGGTTAATAAGTTTTTAATACAACAGTTCAGAATGAAACAACGTCATATAGACTGACATATATCAGCCACCCTTCAAATGTGTGGTGCATAAAATGTATGTTTAGAGGTGTGTTAATTTTGCTACCGTGACGCTTACTTATTCTTCCACTCTGCGTTATTTAACAGAATCACTCTAACGGTAACTACGTGGTTCTTCCTATAAATTTGCTTTCTTTGCTACCGTGTACAGGAAGATATGTGATTACTTCGTGGTGAACCGGTAAAAACTTTAACGAGAGGTGTATTTGATATCTTTATATGTTTACAAGGCCTCTTCAAACCACTCAGCGCATTTTCTGTTATAGTATTTTGTAGTCATTTATGTGAAAGAATTATAGTTAATACGCTTGTAGCATAACACAACGATATTATAAATGGTTAACACTTTACCTGTTTAATACACTTGGACTACAATAATAAATAGTTTTACTATGTACTCCTAACTCAAATGTGTATACGATCACATTACACTACGTAAAAAATAGGAAATAACACCGAGTTTGCCCTATAAAAAAGCATTGCTTTGCAAAAAAAAAAAACACTGTTGTTGATGACTAAGGGGTATCTAAGCTTGCAGATTCATGAGGCGGAATCCCAAATAATCAGGGATAGAGAGCAAAGTCCGAAATGGGAGTCGGAAGGAAAAGTCTCAGAATGCGAAGCGTGTACATTGAATAAAACAAACAAGAAAACAATTTAAGCACTAGGTAAAGTAATGAAAGGCTAATAAAAAGTGGCGTTTGGTAAATTATTGTTTTCAACTATAATGAATGTGCTTTATTTTTTATTTTGTTGAATGGATTTTTATAATGTTCATTGAAGAGATTTTCTAGATTTAAAATCAAGGAACTAAATAACAAAAGATTGACACTCAATTATCGAGTGCAGGATCCTATTACTATTATACTGGAATGATGCATTGCATTTTTGATACCCCTCGTAGATCTTTTGTACATATCAAACATTGAATGAAAATCAAAAATCACTCGACTGGTTTCAGTAAAATTATGCATTGAAGTGCATATAATTTGATCAATAATTAAAGTTATGTAATTTTGTCATAATGAAAGAGATACTATTCCAACGAGTACTGTACTGTAGAAATGTTTTATTACAATTAATTTCTGTGGGAATGTGCACGTGGCTCTTAAGTCGAGGAAGCTACCGCTTTCCGACCCACTTCCGACTGCGACGCGAGGACATGTGGCGCCTGCGGCGGACAAAAGCGCGCCATTAGCGTCCCGCCCTTCCCTACTAAAAGCTCGGCAGCATCCCCATCCCTATCCTCACTGTGTTTCCGCCCGTTGCAACTACGGCATTCGTCGCCTCAGTCGCTCTCCGTCTTGGCACCACCTTGCTTGACATCCTGAAAGCGAATAGAAAGAGAAAAAATATGTCGTGTTTCCGTGGGGTGGTTTTCGGTTGTTATGAAGCCAAACAGATAACAAACATACGAGTTTGAGATATTTTATTGTGTAATTTAAAAAATTTATTTTTACGCCATAAACATGCCGACGCAAATTCTTCTAGATTCTTGGAATTAATACAACTGTTTTTATCATTATTTATGATTTTTTGCGACAATAGGCAGCATTAATATAAATGATTATGCAGTCAAAAGGAAAAAATGATTTTGTACAGTAAAACGTGAAGTTCGAAAAAAATTGCATTTTCTCAAGAATATGAAATTTTACAAGATTGCATTTCTTTTAAAATTAGATACCACTGATAAATTAAAGAAGAAACTTACATATTGTAAATTTCTTATGTGTTCCAACTAGTTGAAAAGAAATCTAGGAAACATGACCCGGCCAACAAAGTTTGATGAAAAATATATCTACAAAAAATTATTGGTAACAGATTTTATAGGCAAAAAGGGTTGTCCTCTCTTTCTTGATTCTCTTTCTCGATTGCACAGCTCAACTCAAGGATTGATTCCAAAACATTTTATCTGGATTAATCCATTATTTAAAGCAATATTCATTTTGAACTTCTAGTTTTTTATATTCAGTACCTACTGATTTACATTATCCCATTATGAGTTAGGACCTATTGTGAACATATGGAGTCATTATAAACAATTTTCCAACACGTTTGAATGGACCTAAAAAACATAACACAAATAACACAATAATGACACACTGAATCTTTAAAAAAATATCAGATATAATCACACATTATAAAAACTGTAATTCATCATCTGGGAAGTTTCTTTCTGTGACATTCATTACAATGGTTATTTTGCAAGTTCCAACAAATCTGCGATTACTTACGTATACGTATTATCTATATTGCATGGTATAGGTGCTGCATCCATTTACATATTTTCTTTTCTGTTGCAATATCTGCTGGAGGGAAACTCTTTTCGTCACTAGAATCTACAAGAAAAATTTAGAATAGTATCAAAATTTTAGATTGCAAATTATTTTTTGGGGGGATACAGCGCATCTGTAGTTATTTTTTAAAACAAAAGAATATAGAAATACTAAGTGAAAAATTAAAATCACATAGAGTTTAGAGAATGCTGATTTTTTTATGGTATCGGTTCTTGACCAAACCAACTCAAGATTTTTTTTTTTTTTCGGTGTTAATGAATTGGTCAAAAACTCAACGCAATCCAGCAATGAACTCTGTCAAAATAGTTCGTGAGTATTAAGTGAATTCATGTTAACGTGACATTATATACAATGCTCATGTAACGCGTAACTGAAGCTCGTAGGCGTTCTCTTTGATGCAATGTGACGCCGCGCGGGAACGCCGGAAAGCTGTTGGATTCTGCGGTCACATATCTCAGAGATAGGTATGTGAACGACGCCTCTTCATAAAAAAATGTTGAACTCAGTTGAACGGGTGAAATAGTTTTGTGACATGACACAAATAACTTTCCATTTACTCCGTGAGGTATTTGCGTGTTTCGAATTAAAAATTTGCTTCATATCTTTGTGAAACTTCGAAAACTCAAGTGACTAATTTACTAAGGGGGAGGGATCAAAATGTTTTAAAATATCAGATTAATTCAGATGTGTTTATATATACAACACACATTAATCTACGAGCTAATCGTGGCTTCAATTATCTAAAATTTGGAATGTTTCCCTCGTGGTAGACTAATTTTGCGTGTATTCGTTAAAACGGCTTCAAAAGCGATTGATCGATCAGAAGAATTTAATGTTTTATTGGTATTCTGATCATGTGAACTTAACGACGACGTCCGAACAAATTTTATCCAGTTTTATGATCAAAATCGTATCTATTTATCAAGTTATTAACTGATTATGTTCAAAATTTTAAAATTTGTTGAATTTATGGAGTTAAATTAACTTTTTCATTTCATCTCCATCTATTAAATATTTGCTGTAAAAAATTCATATTAAATTATATTTATAGTTCATATACGTTATATATTAAACTCATTATTTATTTTGTGATATGATCAAATATTAATTATAAAATAAATTTCTTCCAAGTTAATATTATTTTTAAATCCAGAAATAAGCAACTAATTAACGAGTTAATTATAAACTACTAGTTGCATAATGTGGATTCTATGTTTTGTATCAGATAGACGAGGAGATCTGATTGATACTGAAGTATACGTAAGAAAAGTTATGATTAGCAAACATTTGTTAACAGTCTGAAACAGAAATTAGGGTGATTTTCAGAGTGACCACTCGTATGTGTTTTATACTTACTTTACATAAGTGTCCCAATTGTACATTACCTTTGACTTTTGTTTATTCAACTTTTTCCTGTTCGTCAAATTTATTGTGAATTCTCACAATGGAGCTGAGTAATTGTTATTTTTATAAGTGAGCAATGGTGAGTGAAAAAGTACGAGCTTTTTCTCGCCTCTCTATCCCACCCTGCGCGCACCTTAATTCAATCGTGAACGCCACTAAACGAACCCAGCGGGTGAAAACCTTCCAACTCGGAGGTCGTCGACGAGCGAGACACAAGTTGGCGAAGCAGCCAGCTCTCCTCGTTAGCGTTGGCCACAGAACGCGCGCTTCAGACGATAAGAAACGTTTGAGGGAATATTAAGAGGGTTAAGAGCCGGAGATAAGACTTGATGTGCGGATTGCCCTCGGCGGGACCGCTGAGAAGCCGTGGAAGGGAAGGGGTTGGAGGGTTGGGAATGAAGACAGATGTAGCAGTGTAGGAGGGATGGGATTGGACGTGATGATGTGGGAAGAGAAGAGACTTTCTGGTGGGTGGGAGTAAAGAATAGGAGCGGGGGGAGATTATGCGCGCCGCGGCGTTCCATGGACATGTGGCTGTGCCCACGAAGAGTGTTCCTCTTGCCACCACCGCAGTATTTTAATTTGCAATTCAAAATCCCTCGCGAATAAAAAGGGCGCGCAGAGAAAATATCGCGCGCTTCACAACTTAAAAATAAGAGAAAATTCCATTCCCTTTCATTAAGGCAGATGCGTTGCGCCGTCGGAGGGATTGGAGGGAAGGAGAGAAGAGACTATGGTCGCTTGCAGTCCAACAGGAAGAGATGAGGGTACGGAAAGGAAGAAACAAGGATTGTGTAACGAGCCCGGCGTCACACGTGCGTTTTGAGTGCCGGATGAATGACCTCGGTGGATTCCAAAGGAATGACAGAAAGATGAATTGTCAAATTAACAGAGTGTTTGTGTCTTGAAAACAAAATGTAAATGCAGTGATGTTTATTTATTCTCGACGTCAAACGAGCTAAAATATTTTTTCTATTTCTTTCATTTATTAACTATTTAACTATTTAACTATTTTAATGGCAAATTATATTATACTCATAAATTTTAGTATTTCTGAACGCACAATAATTTTAAAACAAAGTATCTGATTTGTTTCCACAACAAAATTTATATTTCAATGAAAACACTAAGAGCATTAAATTTCATGACAATTTATTTTAATGAGTGTTAGAAAAGTGAACTTTTAGTGTTTACTACCGTACTAATTACTTCGAGAATTCCGAGATTCTTCTTTTCGTTTCAAGAATATTAACTCTCATACTTTATTACACTAGTTTATGTCTTATTTTATGATTGACTTAATTACATTGCTTTTAATATTTTACTTCCTTTCCCTACTAAACTTGTATTTGCACAAGCAAGCATAATAAATTTTTTATATTGCTTGTTGGTGAACATGAAATGAAGGGAATGTTATTTTGTTTTAATGAGACACATATATCAATTCTATTTTTAATTATTTCTCCTGCTCTAATAATAAAATTGTTGTTCCTAGAACCTTTTGAACTCACATATTATCCAATTTTATTTCTTTTGCGTAAATGTCAGATACCAGTGAAATACCGCGCTATAGTTTTGTTATGGGACTCCAAAAGCAGGTTATGTATATGTAAATGAAAAAGGAATATTTTTTCAAAGTATATTCAAATATTCCTTATATGTTCTCGATTGGCTGGTAGGAATAACGGAAACTTTTTAACGTAATGCTATATTATTCAATTCCAATTTTTTTGTCGTTATTTTAAATTGATCATAAATTTTTATTGATTATTTTCTAGTAATTATAAAATCTAGTTTCATCTGCCAGAAAAAAAATCAACCCTTAATACTTCGGTTATTATTTTCTGTATTTTAGAAGTATTTTTTGTTAATACGTTTTTTTCCCTCTTTATTCACCGCTACTAAAATTCTGTAACTAAACTTTTATTGCAAAAAAGTATATTTTCCTCAATATAAATTAAATTAACTAAAAAAAGTCAAAATAATATTAATCATTACTTCATTGTTGCGAAGTCATCGCATACATTTATTTTTCATAAAGAATTGATTTTATGGTACGTGGTATCTTATATGTACTTATACTTTTCACGTGTTGTAATTTTTTCGATGACGATTTTCAAAAATTCATTTCCCATTATATTGTTAAAAAGAAGGTTGAAATTGATGTGATTATATGTCATTATGATTTATTAATTATATTAATTAAATAACTAATTTTCTGGCGCTACCCGGATTACTTCTCATCCCAACAGTTTTTTACTCAGAAAAAAAACCAATTTGTAAAATGAAAATGAATTTACTAGCTGTTTATTAAAAGTGTATGTACCGCTTCCTAATTTTACAAATTCATAAAAATACAATACAAAACATGATTGTACGAGTATACACCGTTTCGTTTCAACACCAGCTGCAAGAATGCATCAATATATGGATGAAACCACCCTTCAGCAAGCAGCAAAAGAATCAAATGAATCGAAACGTCATCAATTAGCCTAGCACACCAGTTGCTAAGAGAATTATGAGTATTTAACTTCTATATTTTCTAAACTTGTATTTGTACGGCATCATATCACTGTTTATCTGAGAAGCTCGGAAATCTATTAATTAAACCCGCTTTTTTTCGATTATACATTTTTACATGACTCCCCCATGGGGGTTCTATGATTGTTTAAACACCCTTATCCGAAAGGTGACCCAACTTTGACATAAAATCTGATTTGCCTCCATTCATCTCAGTATCACAGGAAGATCGAACCCACTCGCCGGGAACCGCGCCAGTTCAAATTTTTCTTCCGAGGCTAGTCACATCGGCGGCAGCACAGCGAGTACCATTTCTTTAAAACGCTAGTAAAACCAAACCATTAGTTCAAATATTACGATTTAAAACTGTCTCTTATCTTTGTTAAATACACAAAGCGAGAACCATTAAATTTGATAAATATTCATTTTGTTCCTTAAATTTTTCTTATTGTGTTGACGTATTTTAGCACTTACATTCAGCAAATTGAGGATTATCAGTTACGGCATAAAAATTTGTTGGTATGCACTCACAAATAATGTACGGTATCTACATTACTAATACGTGTGTGGGAGGACTAAAAAAATAGTTACGAGTTTTCCATGAAATTGTTAGAGAAAACTGACAAATGTAAGAAATTTAGTAGATTTTATTTTATTACATAATTCACATTCTACTTCTTTCTGATTAAAACATAGTTTTACTAAAAATTTGAAAAAACGATTGCAGTCAATTGAGTTTTACTCATGAATAGAATAGTACAAAAAAAGAATAATCATTAATTCTGAAAAACTACATATATCGTGAAATACAATACCGCGATATAATTGACTTTATTTCTGTCAATTATGAAAAAATTTATCAAATTTTAATCAATGCAAATTCAATGCATTTGGGTAATTTTCGAAAAACAATCGTGAAAATCCGTGATATTGTATTTTGGAAAGTTCACTTTCAGCTTTTAAATTAACACTTTCCGCTTTTTAAATAAAAAATGGTCTTTGTTTGACAAAAATTATATAATTTATGGATGAAAACAATAGAATGGAGCCTTAACTTTCCTTATAACACATATAAAACACTATAGTTATCTTTATGAGAGTACGTATTTGCATTTGCTGTTCATATAGGCTTGATTTATGATAAAAAAGACTTGGATTCACTCAGTGGTAAAAATGATAAAAATATGGAATCAATGGGAATAAACCTCATTTTTCAATGTAATTAACTAGAAAAAAGGTTTTTGTTGAAGTTCGCGATGGTCGACTTTTTTTCCGATTTTACAAAGAATTACCCAAATAATAATTTTCATATTATTATAATTTTCCAACTAACATTACCATTCTATTTAATGAACAATGGGCTCTAATTACCGAGACGTTGACGAACCTTAAAGCCTCCCCCCACCAAAACAAATGAGCATTTCAGAATCTGAAACGCTATGAACTCTTTTTGTTGGATCCCTGCCGAAAAACGTTTTAGAACTAATACTTAAACACGAGTTGAACAATAATGAAAGGAGTGAATCAGGAATTAGTTAATAAATAATATTAGTTAATAAATATTATCGCTGTATATGTCAAATGTATGTGTATAAAATCGTATGAATTTTATTCGCTCTAGTATTAACAAACCAATGCAGTGAACGGACTTGTCGATTTTCAACTCGTATACCAAAAGAATCTCATCTCTCCCAACTGTTATTAGATCCACACGCATCATTACTTTTTCCTTTTGCTGGCGGAAAAAAAAAGGTGAGCTCGACAATCAGCGTCTACCGTTTCTCTCTTTGTGCCACCTTTTCTAGTGCGATCATCAACGCTTCCTCGATGCACCCACCTCTTCCTCGTTTCATTTCTACGCTCTCTAATCCCGAAAGCTGCAACGGCTTGCGGAATCCTCACCACATTTCCACTCGTTACCGATCCACCTGCTTCAGTGACGCTGAGCTCTGCTTGATCGCCTCTCCCCATTTGCCACTTTTATTGTATTCCGAGGCACATTCCGCTGTTACAATGGTGCTCTCTCCTATCCCGTTCCGCGATTACAAGTGGAAACGGGAATATTTTTTTTTGGCAATTTTTTTGTCGGATTCAAGTTTTAACTATTGTTTTAAATTATTGCGAGACCATCCATTTGGGTGTGGTGATTTGAATACCAGCATCATGGAAGTACGTTATCTCCTATCGTAACATATACCTTTATTTTGGTTATTTCTGCACTACATTTTTTCTATTAATTTTTTCTTTCAAATAAAACGAACAAAATATCCTGGACAAATTTTAATTTCTTTGAATATGCAACACAGAGCGATTTCTTTTTCTTCTGTTACTTTCTCATTTCGATTGTGTTGCGGTCCTGCTACGTTGCGTTATTATTATCTTTCTAATAGTATGATAACAGATGAACTGTATAATTTTCATTCATAATAAATATATAATTTTAACCAATTCGTTTTATAGAAATTCCAAATTATTCGTATTTGTTAGATATATACTTCTTCGACAACATATTATTCTTAAGTACTCATTTTTAAATGACTTTTACAGATTTTTCAAATGCAATTATATGTTTTCTCATATTCTTTTTGTTTTGACGTCGCACTTATTTACGAAATTGCCTGATGTTACCGGAGATTTGTGTATCCATGTTGTTGTTTTTACATATGATAGCAAATCACGTTATTATCAAACCAAAATAAGTAGGGCGGAGAGAAAATTCAGCTGAGGTACGGTATTACTGTTGAATTTATTGTGGATATATTGAGAGTACGATTGAAACCGTGATCGTATTTAATGCAATGCAAACTCCCGTCTAGAACGTTCGTGTACCACATTATGAAATCCACCAGAAAAAGGAATCTGCGTTTTGTGGTTTTGTTATTATTATTTAGCGTTTTCGTGTAGTACAAGATTAAGTAATTAAATTTGGTATTAATTACTTAATCTTGTAATTAAGATTTTATAGCTTAGTGCATTTTTATATTAGAAAAAATGTTTTGTGTTTTTTCATCTAGTACAGTGGACAGCCAGGATGGTTTTAACTTATTTCTGTTACGTCCTCAGTGTCAATATCAGAAATAAATTTTGCAATTTGCTATTGCAATCGATTTTATATTTCAAGTAGAAGCTCTTTCAAGAAGATAATGTTAATCATATCTATTTTCACGCGAGTAAAACTTTGACTATACTACTAATTCCTGCTCTAGTGCTACCCCAATTCCAACTTGTTTCTTCCGTTGCGCCAGACGCCAGCTTTTACCTGTTCCTCTCCGCTTCTTCATCTTCTGTCACCGCAGCAGCCCTGCGCAGCGCTAAGAGGATTGTCTATGGCGGGTATCACACGCAATCAAGGTCTGGCACGGTCCCTGCTTCCAAATGAATGCTCGCCGCTTGCCATCTGCATGTGTCTGTCTCCTCTTCTCCCTTCGATGCTATCGTCCGCACTGCTTGTGCTGCTATTCTCCGTCGCAACCATTTCCAACACCGTCAGTTACTGTCCCATTTTCTCATATTGTCGTCTAGGACTTCGTATCTCTGACGCTAGATCCAATGGTATGGCTTCCACAATAACTATTTTAACATTGCTTCCTACCTGAGTGTCCAAAACTTTATCTAATGCATTCAAGAATATTTACTACTCGAAAATAGATTTTATAAGTATCAAGTATGGTATGTTCCACACGAATTAAATATTTTCTTTAGTATTTCTAGTTCAATCCCGTTACATTACTATTGTTACATAAAAATATCTTGTATTGCAATTGCATGTGTTAAATTTAGTTAGAGAAGTTCAATAGACTTTTCATTAAACATTAAATTCTGATTTACTATGTATATGTAAATTTCTTTTCATAATCATTTTTTTCTGAATAATTTAGTGATTTCGCTTTAAATTTCTGTATCAGTCAACGGCGGATTTTTATCTACTGAATCAATAATTATTGACTAAAATGGATGAGAATTGAACCTCATATCTGTGATATTTTCATGTAAATATTTAATTTTTGTATTGTTTCTTACTCTCATATTTCAAAATACCTGGTTCAACAAACTTCATTAATCATATCAATTGTCCGTGTTGACGATTTGGGGTCAAAAATGATGTACTTTCAACTAAACGATGTTATTGTTCTTATCATTAGTACTTTCACCTTTTTTACACGCCTAGTAAAGTGTTTCTATTCAGTGAAAACGTTTCTTGCTTACTCGTATATTAAAAACCGTCTTTCATTCTCGTTGTTTCGTTCATTGTCTTCACAATTTTCTTTCTGCAGTACATATACCGTACCTTAAAAAAAAGTCCGCTGTTTCGTCATTAATTATTCAACGCTGTCTTCATACCAGGCATTACGAACTATGATAATAATTTCGAGTGTCTTTTTTGCCCCATCTTGATACTCTTTGTTCCCTCTCCCACTTTGTCTGTGCCTGCCATTGCATTTCACGCAAATCCTCCACGCGCTCTCAGTGCCATTCCGTCGCCGCCGCCGCCGCCGCTTCACTTCCACTGCTGTTACACCTTCGTCATCGTCGTCGCCTCAGGGAGTCTCTATAATGAACGAGGCAGTTCCTCGCTGTCTCACAGATGCGAACACCGCGCGTCTGTTCATGACAACCTGCTCTCGTGACATTGCTTGCTCTCTTCGACCTTAACGCTTTCACAAATGGCATGATGCGTGTTAGATTTACGTCTGCGATTGTTCTTAAGCAGAGGCAGATTTAGGCATAGGCAATATAGGTCTAAGGGAGCCAGATTTAGGGGGTGCCAAAAAAGAACAAAAAAAGGAGCAATATTTCTGATTTGATAAGATTGCTACAAGTCTGTTCTATAATAGTATTTTTTTAAATTTTCTATTATTTTAATCCAATAATGATTTTAAGTTTCATTAAAGATTGTCACTCCAAATTAAATATGTTTATACTACTTTTACCATATAACAGTAGATACCAATAATAAAAACAAAAACACGATTCATTAATAAATATAAACAATAAAAATGTATAATAATAAATAACTAAATTTATGTATATAAAGTCTGCTCTAAAAGGGTGCTATATATACTACTGTCTGGGGGTGCCAAAATTGTAAATCCACCTCTGTTCGTAAGTGTAAACTCCATTTTCTTCGCTCCTATTTATTCTAGCAACAGAAGCATTACTTTGCCAAAACTTTTTAGATTTAATGGAATAGTCAATCAACAGTTCGATTTGAACAATTAAGTACAGAAACGTGCGTCATTCGTGAAGCATTATTACTTTCTTAAATTTCAGTACCTGTTGACGTTTCTCATCTTATTTCATCTAAAATTTATCAATCTATATTATATAACGGAATGATATATTCGAGGATTGCTCATCAATAAAAGATTCTTTTTACAGCGCCAACGTTTCGGAAATTTATTTTGCCTTCATCAGGACTGTATGATATGGAACCACACCATGCTCTATTACCACCAGCAAAAACCTATAAATACAACCCACTACATCTCTACAACCTTCCTGGTGTCGGTCAAAAAAAATGAAAATATCATAATCAATCTATATTGTTTAATAGTTCTTCTTCTTATTATTATTATTACTTACATTGTAATTATTCCTCCCAGCAGTCCCAGCATATTATTTACTATATTTAATTTCTTTTTGCCAACTTGCCCCAACTTGAGTTTGCCAACTAGCACCAACGACATTTCTAAAACAAGACTTAAACCCAATAAATACACGATTGTCACCCATCAGTGAAATTTCAATTTACTACATTATCATGAACAGGTATAGTATATGCGTTGGTGTATTCTGTTGCTTCAGAGTGCAGCTAAAACTTTTCGTGCGAAAATTAATCGTGATAATAAAAAAGAATTACGCGTCACAAGAAACTGTTTTCTTTGAGACTGAAATAAAGACAGTAGATAACAATTTATATATTAGAAAATTTCTTCTTAAATTGGAAAAATATATTTATAGGGTAATATTTGAGTTTCGGCTAAAATAAAGAAATTTAACTATGACGTTGTAATACTATATTACTGCAATATTAATTACACCATATCAGCTACCTTCCACAGTATTTCAAGACTTAAGTCCTTCACTTATTCTTCAGTTTGAGATGGAGGTATATGAAAAGATACAGCAATATTTTGGAAATAACAACATAATATCATAAATACGAATACAATAGGAAACGACTTAGTTTGTAATATTGGATTATAAATTTACTAGGGAGGTAAAATAATCATGAGGTGATTTACATATGTTAATAACTGCTAAATTATAGTCCTAAATTATTAAAGTACTTAACCCTTAACGTATTAATTTAATAAGTTATATTACTGGCGGTAGTATAAACCACTAAAAGTTACCATATGATAATCATTAAATCGTTTTAAGACTTTTCACATGAGGTTCTATTTCTGGCCAACGCTATCTTCGAGGATTTTTTAAATATACAGCATTAATTTGGCTATTTGATATACGAAATGTTAGTTTCTTTAACCTCACAATACAGTTATAATGGGCTTTTCAACTTTTAAACATGACTATTTAATTTAAATTTCAAGCCAACTTAAGTTAAAAATATTTAGCTTGGAATCCTAAATGTAACCATTATTTTCCCTGAATCAAATATCTCTTATTTTGAAAGTGAAAAGTTTAACCTGCAATAGAATTATTTAACTTGTTACAACAAAGAGGTTATAAACAGGAAAAGGAAAAGTACAAGGGGTCTTAAGTAAAAGTTTTTGGTATCTTTCTTCCCCCTTATTACCAATAAAATAAAATACATTATATTGTTGGTTTATCCAAAGTCAGGTGAACAAATATTGAATTAATTTAATTAATTGACAAAACAAAACAATGAAACTGAAACGCTTGTGAAAACAAGATAAACATTCAAATACATACGTATCACATAAAATTAAAGTACAACCTTATATGGCAAGTAAAAAGCAATAAAACAAATATTACTTTAAAAAATACAAGTTTGTAAAATGTCATTAAAGAAGTGTAAAAAGTGACATTAAAAATAACTTATTGATGCTGTGGTCCTGTGAAAACGCATTCATCTTCCATCGCCTATCTCGGTTGACTTTTCACTCAAAACAATTGTGTCGAAGCTGCTTCATCCTAAATGAACCACATAAACACTCTTTAACTTTAAAAGCTGCATCGTATTGTACTTTTATGAAAAATAAGTCTGATGGCCCAAAAGAAAGGGAAGAAATGCTACCGAGAATTGACTCGAGAACGCATCGCTGCCACCATATAATGATCAATAACGACGCGTACAGTAATTTACGCCCACATCCGCGTATCATTGACGTTGTGTTTACTGGCTGCCTTCGTAGTTGGATGGAGTCGATTCCACTGCAATCGACATTCGCGTTGCCTTCGTATCGCTGCCCCAAGGCCCTTGTTTGAGCGCGGTCCGTGTTCTGGCATTGTGGCCTCTATTCTCCGACCAAGGCACTTTCACGTTGTTACTGTTTCTGGCAATGTTCCAGGCGACCTTAAACTGAGTTTGAAAACCGATTTTATGTATACTGATCGGATTCAACTCGACATTCATTTTAGACAGGTTTTTGTGAAACGTTATTTATGGTCTCGAAAGCCAAATCGCCAATTGTGGGTATTGAGGATACTTTGGGTGACGCACATTCACAAATTATTTTCTTTTTATTTATACTTTTTTTCATTATTTGTAGGCATGAATTCATGACTAAAACTATGTGTATTACTATTTTAATTGCTTATCAGAATTTTTATCTACTATATTTTAATGAACTGAAATGTTTAATTCGTTTTAAATAAATCCTAAATAAAGCTAATTTATTGCCACTAATTAATTAGCTCGTATCTTGTGCTCAGGTGTAGTATATTTACATTTTCACTACTCTCTGCTCTGAATCTGAAGTATTTCATTTGTGGCTAATTCTCTTTGTCCAAGTTGTAATATATGTATAGGCTTTCCTTTCACGTGGTAAGGTTAACACGACCAATGACACAGCTTTCTACAAAACCCTGTGTCTGCAAACCACAGGGTACTATGTCTGCCACTCATCCTAAAAATCAATCTAGTAATTTTCATTTGCTTAGTTTTCAAATTGTTTTTCTATTCTCGTTTTATAATGGTTCATATCTCTTTGTTTGACTCTTTTTGTTATGAGGATTTAATTGTGTTTTTTCTCTTTCTATTCATTATACTGAATGAAACAACGATCAGACATAAATATTTCATTTGGTCTGAAACCATAAATCAGAAAAACAATTGACTCTCTATTTCACACATTACAAAAAGAGAATTAATTAATGTGAGACAGTTCAATCTTCGCGGAAAACGTGATTATTGTTATTCCCTTTTAAGTATACGAAGTATGGTAGTGAGAAGAAACTATGTTATCGATTTTCATAACTTGAGAACGTATTACACTAGATCAGGAACGATCAATTGAACTCGATAGCATCAATAAATAAAATCAATAAGTAAAGTTTTCATTCTGCCGTTCACCCTCAAGTAGTGAAAGCTTCTATTACAAATGGATGTGTGATGCTTTTATGAAGTCATTCCTTTATTGTAGTATATTACATGTTGTTATAATTCATATGACTAACCTTTTACTCGGTTGTGGTTTTATAAGGTGCTTTGTAATTATTTTACACATTCTTTTAATTCATTGAACATGAGACGTTACTTGCAACGTCAACATCCAGGGGAAAATTGCGACGGACCGGGTCTCGAAACATTCACCGGATTAGGCCAGGTGGAAATACAGGTCTTGCTTTGTATTTTTTTAATGGAAATATATTTACTGTACATTTTTGTGTTAATTTTTTTTTCTGTTTCTTTTTTTCTTTTGTCACCTTGTCACAATCTACGTTGATTTCATGTGAAATTGTTTGTCTTTTCACTTCAAAAATTGTAATTTGTGTTTTTGCATGACAGAGCATTATCTAAATAAATAATATTTTATTCTTTCTTACCATTCCTCTGTTTTGAAGGATTAATTCTAACTCAGTTCAAATTATTTGGTTGGTATTTGTTTAGATTTCAATTTAATATTTTATAGATATTCAAAATATTTTGAGTGGCTAATTTTCTGGAATCATGTTGTAATATTAATGTGGAAACTACTAAAAATATATCGTTAGAATACATAATGATTATGAATACAAAATGCTTATAGTGTAACCAGTTTTTGTCTCAATTCTCGGATCCATGTGGAATATATTTTGAACTACTTTGCTTATGAATTCTCAAATCCCTTTCTTTTCCTTTTTTTCAGGTGGGTGTTTTTCCGGTTTTGTCTCTTGAGACACAATATATTGGACACACTTACGGTAAGGATAAGTGATAAAAATGCATTGCTCTAAATGTGAAAATACCGATTTAATCTTTCCCTTGGTTCTTTTGCAGTATTCTCAAGTTCTAGAAATTACTTTTGAAATTCTTGAAAGATGCTTATGAAATATTCTTGACTGTTGTATCTTAATGTCTCTTGTTACCCTATTTTTTAATTTTTATGAATTAATAAGAGAGAACCAATTTTGCTTAGGTCTAATTCGAGTGGTGAATTTTTGAACTTTTGGAGACAATAAGAAATATTTGAAGTGGCAACAAGTATGAGACACTTCTGCAATTTATCTGGTTATAAAAGTGCTAAGTACAAGAAATTTCATACTGTTTATTAATCATTTATACACTTTAGAATTATGACTTGATTGATACGAGGAAATGATATCTACCTTGGAAGACTGCTACAAATGATTTCAATTCATTGGCATGTTTAGAATAATCAAGATAAGTCTCTTATTGCCTCACTTGATTTACATTACTTTTATGTGGTATATATACCTGTAATTTATTATCTTTTGAAGAATTATAGCTCTAGAGAACAGACTACTTCTAAATCTTCAAAACCACTTTTAACGAAACTTGTTATTCCAAAACTTGCCAAAGGATGATAGGGCGTCATTTAATGAAATAAATTTTGAAATTATTTTTAGATGAATTCTGCGAGTTAAAGGATGTTTATTTGCTGAAATTATCTCGGGTTCCTTTTTCAGAAAGTTGTATTTATGCGGTGAAGACAAATAATTATCAAATTGTCACAATATTGGAAAATTACGTGGAATAATAAAATTTTGAGTGTTAATAATGCTGTATTGATGAATCAGTAAAGCTACGACTCACTGCATTACGTGGAGGAGATTTTCTATAAAACCTTCATTTTTACTTTGTTCTATTAATTTTTGTCCTGTTCACATCATATGTCTTGTAAAGATAAGTTTTTCAGTTGAAAAGTTTTGAATAAAATTATGACAAATAACTATTATATAAATTTGTATACTATTCGTTCTCCTCTTGATTAACGACTTTCAAATTATCCGGATTTTTAGAATATATCAGTTTACTCCAAGAGCACGAATAAGCCAAACCCAACTTTATCTCTCTTCTGCACATCCCAGTGTAATTCACTTAACTACTTGTACTTTTAACAACTCAGCAGTAAACCCTACGTCCACCTTGGATAAGCAGAGTTAAACACGGTTGGAGAGGGAGAAGACAAGAAGTAGTCCAACGAAAGCATGTCTAAGTAGTCCTTTGGGTGCGAGAACTTGCAACACTAGTAGCGATGTTCTCAAGTAAGTGGATGGTAAATGAAAGCCAACGGCTCTGAACACAATGAGTGGTCCAGCATACCTTGCGACAAGGAAGAACGCAACGACAAGAACTGGGAAGCAGGAGGGACTGGGATTTTTAACGAATTAAGATATGAAAGAATCAGTACAGGATAGCGAAATTTGTTCTGAGTTCATACTACAATTTGGTTGAGCCGAATAAATGTCTCCAAAATGATTAAATTCTTATATATCAAAGTTTATTACTACGACTATCATGTCGCTTAATATCATACTATCAATTAGTTAATCAGTGAATTTCGAACTCACAAGTTTTTACTTTTTCTAATTACGAATTAAAGGGAAAAGAATCCCGGAGGTAGATTTCGAGATTTATAGATGTTTAAAATCATGGCGATTTATATTTCCAAGCGTAACAATTCTTGGAATTTTATCAATATCTTTGGTTTCAAATTGTTATATATTTTGTAATTCTTTGTTTACATGGAATTCAATATATTTGGAGTTATAACCATTCGTTTTAAAAGGACAATTGTAAGTGATATCTGCAGCCTATCTTGGACACAATAGTGCCGTCTTTTATTTATGCTTATTTTTATTTCAAAATTGCTAATTTTAACTGACTGTGTGTGAGTAAGTTTCAGAAGTATGAATTTTATGTTTGTCTGTGCGTAATAACTAATATCCTTGTGACTTGATAACAATGACTTGATAATTGAAACCTTTCTCCTCACTTTCACTACTGATTTAATTTAGCATCCAACCAAAAAACTATTAATATACTTATGGCTGATAAATTTTCTGCTAAAGACTTGTTTGTTTGAAATTGCTATAGTTCACGACGTTTATTACGGTGGTGTGGTCCATCATTCTAATTTTCGTATTTTGTATAATAGAAGAATCAGGGTAAATGATGATAAAATGTGACGTGTCTTGCAGGACGTTACAGAATTGAGCATTTACCTTACTTTGTGTAAACACACCTCAAAATTAAGTAATTCAAACTATGACTTCACGCTGTTTTTATATTTTCCCCAATTTTTTCGATAAAAAATTTATTCTAAAAAAAGGCAATAAAACAAAAATAAGAAGTTGGAACTAAAATTTGTCGTCATGATGGATCTAAAAATTATAATTAACGCTCGTAATCTGTCTCTACTACTTTTATCGTTTATTCTCGCAAAAAGAGAGAAAATAAGCAAATGAATGAAGATAACATTACAAGACTCCGGCAAAGAGGTAATGAGTGAAGGCATACTGGGCAGACAGTCAAGTTTGGACATCTTTCACTTTTAAGTGGTTACCGAGCAGGAACTTGCTCCTGTCTTGTCGGGAAGAGTACTATTCTGCCAACAAACTTCTAGAAACTTAACACTTTTCATTCCACGACACACTGCAGTTGCACCCTTGTGTCTTGAGAAGTAAAGAATAAGGAGTTCAGGATTCTATGATAGATGAGAGCGTGATAAAAAGTCCCTGAGGTGAAACTTTCTGGATTGGATAGTCAATTATATATAAGTTTAATTCTCATGTATATTCTATTAATCTTATATGCGTATTATTTTTATAAGTTTCTAAAATTTCTTGGAAGTTAACCAGAAGACTCGTCAACTGTCAATCAACTCGTGAGAAGACCATGATCCATCGTACGTAGTCAAAAATATATTTATAGGAGAAAAAATACAAATGAAATTGAAAAATAACTCTAAAGATACTGATCACACAATTTTGTGGAATGTTTGATAGTAAAATGTTCGTGTCAAGACTGAACGAATTCTTGGCCTTTAATGAAATAATTTTATACTGACACTTTCTACACATTCTGGTGTGCAGTATAATGTGAGTACTGTATGTGTATTCAAGTATGTTTATTGAAGTGTTGATAGTCAAGTTGTTGCACCGTGCTCATCTTAATAAACAACTTTGCTATGGAGTTATATAGTTCGTCATGTAAAAGCAAACTTTACAGAAGACACTATTCTTCGCTGAAACATATATTTTCAATAGCTTTCGGTGTAGTGTGTTTTATGTATTTTATACAAATGTATAGTATCCTAATAAATTACATTACAAAACTGTACTTCATTCCTCAAATTGTCTAGTTCGTAAACTCTAATCATACTTCAGTAGTTATCCATTTGTGTTTGATTTTATAAAAGCGTAGAATTATTAAGAGAAATAATTACATGAATTAAGAGAAATAATCATTAAGAGAAATAGTTACGTTTCAATGTTTGTTTCAAGTGAACGTGCGGTGGATCAATCACGCAAACAATTTTCCAGTACTTTAATTGGAAAATTGTCTTTTGTTCTCTTCGCATGATATATTAGTCTAGGGTACTCAAGTATAATCACCTTTAACAAATAGTGTTAGTGGAGATCGATAAACGAAATGGAAAATAATGCAATGGAAACCCCAAATCGCATAAGACATGCACGTGCTGAGGAGGAGAATGAGAGAAATTAGGTTGCAGTGCAAAACGTGTGCACAGAGCATATCGAACTGTTCTAAAGCAGCCACTTAGGACCTTCCATCCATTGGCTGTGCCCGCCGCGCCACCGTGTTCGACCCTAATTACCTTCGAACCCAATCACGCGGCAGCCGCATGCCGTTGCGCTGTATTAGACACCTATAGAACTTGGCTCTGGCGAAGTAGACCAAACGCAAGTCCTCCTACGTCTATGTAGTTTTTATACACTTATATACTTTTATTTATAGTGACACATACTCATATATACGTTTACATATTAATTGATATTTTACTAGGAAATTCTTGTAGCAAATATTTTAGTGGGGGTTAAGTGGATTTGCCTTGAAAAAAAAAATTGAATACGTCACATCCCAAACTTCATTTCGAAACATTCCTGATATCTTTATTTAAAAAACAAATTTTTACATAAAATTCAAAAATATTGTTCACAGTAAAAGTGCTTAAAATTTTTAAAAATATTCCAAAATTGTTGATAATATGAAAAAAGTTCATATTTTGATGTACGAATTTAGAAAAAAATTATATCAAAATTGGTGCAATACTACTAACAGCATTCATGTCATCAGATTTTGGTTTTCAATTACTTTCTTCACTAAAATATTTAAAATAATATTATGCCCTTTCACATAATTATTTATATTTCTACTTGCTGTTTACCTGGCGGTGGCTTTGATTTTTTTAGACCAATCTTCTTTTACTTAGGAAAAATACAAAATCTGTCGATATTGTAAGAATAAAATAATTTTATTATTGTAAAACAAAAGCGTCCTGCATCTAATTTTATAAATTCATAACAATACGCATTTAATACAAAACCTGACAGTACACATCATTTTGAGCTTCATCTGCAGCAGCAAGACTAAATAAATCTGTGGATGAAGCAACCGTTGAGTAAGCAACGTAATGTGGTCCATTTTTTACTCACCTGTGTTCGATTTATTTACGTTTTTAGATTATGAGAACATCTGGTCTTTTGCAAGGTCATTCTTATTTTGCTTTTGCAGTTTTTTACATCTTCCTCTAATACTTAATACGTCCCCGTCTCTGTCCCGCGTCATCCTTTTCATATTTTAGTACATGCCGCATTAATCGTCGAAATTTAAGTTTTAGAATACATATTTTTGGGAAATATCCCAGAAATAATCTCTATAACCGCTGTTGTTACGGTTTGATAACTTCCAGTCATCCTAAACAAACATTGTCTATATGAATTATACTCTGGTACGATAGATAATTAATTTAATTTTTGAAATTCGAAATTACCAGTTACTATAGGGTTAAAGCCAACACCGTTTTGATCCTTTCAAATGAGGACCGTTATCAAGATGTAATGAATAAGAAACCATACACATATTCATTTTGTTAGGAGCACTTGACATGGGAACTTCGCGAGAAAAGTGTTTTTTAAATTGCTCTATGAGTTTTAAACTGATTTGAGTTGTTATGTGTATGATCGTTTAGGAATTGCATCTTGATAACCATTCTCATTTGTAAGGATTGAAGCATTGATGGTTTTAACCCTATAGTGACTGGTAATTTCCAATGAAAATAAATTACATTTATTCTCTGTATACATACTTAAACTTCTCTCCAATAATTCCTCCCAGTTCCTCTTCACTTTTCCCCTTTATTGAGAGCTTAATAACGTTTTACTGACATTTTGTATCCACTGATTTAATTTTAATAGAAACTTACTAGCCGGTTGATAAAACCAATGTTATGTTTCATAGAATCATGTAATGAGAAGAGACTGTTTGGGGATATAATAAATGAAGTTAGTTGTCCACATATAACAATAACTAACAAACATTGTTTCCCTATTCAATAGTCTATTGTCATAATAAAAAGGTTAGAAATGTATGTCTTTTTTAGATATTATCTTATGAACAGAGAGTGAACGCGAAGTCGCCGAAGGAAGGATATAAAATTGCTGTGGTGCTCAAAGGTACCCTCTATTTATTACTTTTCTAAATTTTTTCCTGTACAAATAATGAATCATGAATCAATAATTAACTACAATTTCGAAGAACTAACTTAAAAATACATGGCATTCTTGATTTTTCGGGATATTTCATAGTCAATGCCGACGTTTCAAGTGCTATCCTGCAGCCCGCTTCAAATACATGTCTTGAGAAAAGCCACTAAGATAGATGCTGAAATGCTAACATCTTTAACATTTATAGCCCAAAAACCATTAACACAAACCTTGACGCATGGCGCAGATTGATGGAAAACTCGCCCCATTCAAGGAGATGAACTCGCCCCATTGAAGGAGAGACCGTATGAGACGGGAAGAAGACGAGTGAGTCACATACGTTTATTACGGAAGGGTCGATATCGATCCAACGTGGGTGTTATCCTTCACGTCCAATGTACTGAGACCCACTCCGCGAGGGACAGGCATTGTTACGGTGCTTTCTAGACATTGCGATCGAACAGAGGGGCGGGAGATCGACTTGTTGATCCCGGCTCTCTGACGAGTCTGAGCAGTAGCACGGAGAGAGAGAAGACGATATGAAAGGAAATATTACGGTGATAAAAATGAGAAAACGAGGGAGGAAAAATATTGGGGGGATTAGAGAGGCAAAGTAATGAATGTCAGGTATTTTTTTTATTTTGTAACCTGAGTATGTTGATATTGAAGAAAAATATTTTTCTCTTTAAAATTGAACTGTGCCACATCTTTCATTTAACTCTCAACGAACAACGCTGTTGCATTTATGTGTGTTCTTGTTTTTCTCTTGCATTAAACGGGGAATACATTTTTTCGACGAGATTATTTAGCAATGTGATCCGTAAAAACATACGCGGTTGAAACTAAAGAATGTTGCTATATTTAAAAAACATGATACCGCCTTGTTGAAGAGGTTTCACTGAGAAGCATTGTTGTTGAAGGTTATGAGTCGAAGATTATCTTAATTGTCTGGAAGGTGTGTATATATTTTCCAAAATAAGTTTCACAGAATTGTGACACGTATTAAATTATACAAAATAAGCATACAAAAATAAACGTGGAATTAAGGAGATATTTTAAAATCAAGTTTTGAAAGTATTGAACTTTTTCTGATCGCGTTATCTTTCGAAGGGATGTGATAGTTCATACAAATTCTTCGATTTGCAATTGATGGGCGCCAAAACTTAATATTAATCCAATATCTCACATTTGTAGTGCTGCAAAACAGTTCATTACAGAGCAGAATGGAAAGAGAGAGACTGCGAATCAGCAATGCGGAGAGAATCATCCGACCGTGAACGATACAGGTTGTGAAGAGCGGATGATGAAACTCCGCGCTATGTGGTGGTAGTGGTGCTACTGCCAGGGCAAAGCTCTGGCACGGGCGCGGCCTCGACGAGCCCTGGGGCAGCGATCCATCACGCCTATCGCCCTACTTCCGCCCACGCCCTCTCGCTTGCCCAGGCGACCGGTCGGCAGTTTGGCGGGCGCGCCCTGCTTACCTCTGCCTACTCCATTCCGTCAAGCCGAGCAGTCTACCTCCGCCGATATGCAATTGTAATTAGCTACACGGCCGGGAGTTCTCACGCCATTCTCTGAGACATGGTCTTCACTCCCGTGAAGGCAACGCTAATAGATCTAGCTTCTTATTATTCCATTAATCATGATCAGTTTATTTGATCCGAGTTATAACTACAAACGTCAATCAAGGACATATAGTAAGTATAATACAGATACTGACTAAAGGTTTTAAGAAGTTAGCTCATAAATAAAACAGAAATTACTGTAAATACATTTGTGTTATCAATTATTTGACTGGTGTACGGCCCTTTTAACGTCTTTCCTTCATCTCGATATTCTCCAAACAACAAAAACCACCGAGATAAAGACAAAGAAATTGTAATTGTTAGTCACTTTTGACTTTGTTGGTACTCTTATATTGCAAATATGATTTTGTTAACAATAATAAAAAACAGTTGAAGAAAAATGTATTTTTACGACAGTTCTGTGAAACGATATAAATTGCCAATTATATTCTGAAAGCTGGACGTGATATTTTCGCTTGTCGTACACTAATGGTATAACGCATACAAAATCTGATAGATCAATCTTCAGACTTTTTCTCCTCACTGTGTGTAACAATATGAGCAGAATATTTTTAATATATTGGATTGCGTTTTCTCTTGAGTTATTTCTTAAAGTAATAATATTGTAATATTTTCCTTACAAACCTAGGACAAAGTTAGTTCGAAACGAAATCTAGATAACAAATGAAACTTTTAATTAGACTGAAATACGTTCAACAGAAAATTTGCGATTTTTATATTTTTTCTTATTCTATATTTAGACTTTTCACTATATCTTCGTAAATCGTGAACACTTTTAGAATTAATCGAGGTATTTACCAATCAATCGAGAGAAATTGTCAGCATTTTGAGCTATGTGAAAAAGGATACACTTTGTATTGAAATTACCTCCTTTGTTTATTAGTGACGTTCTCGCGTAAGAAAAATTTGAATACGATGTACGAGAGAAACATTACCATCTACACATTTCATTAGATAAGTCGTGTAAGTTTTCACTTTGCCCGTATATAGTGGTGCAAATATATATTATCTTTCATCGTTAAAATTTGAAATGATGTTTCGAAAGAATTTATCGTGAAATAGCAAGAAATTCTGAGAACTTAGGAACAAGCAAGGATATGTGAGATAGAAAATGGCTAGTCTGGTGGAATTTTACACTAATTTCCTTGTAGTTTCCGTGTTGTGGTATCAAGTATATCTTACCCCACTGCCCTCCCTGTCCCAACCCACACAAATTTCTCAAAACAAATTTTTATGATATTGTTTTACATAATTTCATCTAAATACATTTTGTAGATTTATTCAGTATTTTTCTGTACTGTACGAGTTAAACAAATAAAACCGAATATATGAATTTCACTTCAATAAAAAATCTTTGTCCTAGAGCTCAATCCATGTAAAATACACAAGTCCTTCTCTCAATTTAGGCAACACTATTCATAAATTATTTTTTTTACTTTCAAAGTTACGCAATTTTTAAAAAATTAAAGAAAACATGGAATGGGTACCTGTTGCGAACATAATTGTTTTACTCCGATTTACTGTTGACATGAAATCATTCTTCATATGTTTATTTACGTTAGATCGTTATTACGTAGAATGAAATCGGTTCAATGAGTAAATATTCACTTGTGTCTCAATTCACGTTTGAAGAAAGTAATTTCAAACAATGGCTCCTTTGTATGCTAATTAAACCTTTACTCTTGGTCATATTTTATTGTGTTTTCATTTTCAATTACCGAGCTCTCTCAGAAGAGAAGAATATTGAAATTTCCCCATTTATGTGCGTCAATCAACTTTGTTTCTTTTGAATACGCTAGGCGTAGTTTTAAAACAAATGAATTTTCGAATGAAGCCCTGTTATAACTAGCTGTGTAACATTCTATGAAGATTTTGACTACCTTGCATGTATATTCAATTTCCTTTCTCGGACTCGCTATGCATTTCTAACACATTTATGACTTGGAGGTAACGTGATCCTTACGAATATACAAATGAAAAGCAATCTTATTCTAAAATTGTTCTTCTTTCCTTTTCCCATGTTTCATGTTGCGAGTTTCATGGTTGACATATTGTATGTGTTGTAGTATATGTTTTATTCATATTCCTAATCTGTTTAGATATCAGATATAAATATTTTTGAACTTAGTTTTCGTTACATTCAAATTATGTACCTATCGTTTAAAACAATAAATAAATACTACAAAAGTGTCCTCACTTTTGTAGTATTTATTTATTTATTTTTCTATTCTTTCTCTTACCTCGAATATTTTGGCTTTACTATTATATCGATATTTTTTCCTAATCGTTATTAGTTTTTGTGTGTGTTAGTTTTCGAATTAATGTTACCTAATCATCCCAAGAACGCAAATATCTTCGAACATTTAAAAAAAAAAGAAAGTAATTATTTTCATTTCATGGAAATAATTTAGGAAATTTTAAAAGGATAATTCTGCTTCCAATACGTTTTAATCGAGAAAGATTAACTGTTTGCTTTGATTCTCTATTCACATTGTAATAATTTAACTTATCAACCTGAAATGTGTTTAAAAAATTCGTATTGTCATCTAAAAAACGTTTTCACAATTATATCATGTTATTTAATAGCTGGGGATCAAATTCTGGGGAGTTAGTGTAGGGTATTTATGCACAGTTCAAGACGTATATTGACTCCCTTGCCTACTTACCCTTCTTTAAATCGATAACCAGGTCTATCTCAGATAAGAACGACCGGGACGTGATGTTGACTACATCACGTCGTTTGTGTATGGAGACCAAAAATTTGTTTGTTCTACCCGCTGTGTATCCCCAGAGCCTTCCTTGCGACCAGCAGTGAGATTGATCGATTGATTAACCAGAGTAAAATATAGCAAATCTTCCAATTCATGTGACCCGGAAGGTGTTATTTTTATTCCTTTTTATGTTCGTCGCATAAAGTATTCAATACTCAGCATATAGGCAAAGATAGTTTAGAAAATCGAAGAACCATGGAGATTTGATGGTTGTTAGGTTTGATGGAGTTGTTCTATCCTTTTGTTCATAATAGCAACCGTAGTTGTATGAACTTGTTTGTCTGGGACAAACCACGTCTTTGTCGATAAAACTACCAACGTTTCGGCCATCATGCTGTGGCCATCTTCAGGGCAATGTCAGAGTCGTACAGACGTAAGTCACTGTCGTACTTTGCGAGGTCGAACGAGTCACGCGTCGGTTATACAGGTTCGGTTGGGGGGCATCATCCTGATTGGCCGAACGCGACAGCCAATGAGCGGGGGACCGGGTGGGGCGGGTGTGGGGTCACTGCGCTTGTCGCCCGAGCGCGGTGGAGCGCTCAGGAGGAGTTAGTGCCCAACTCCAGGCGCTGCTCAGGATCAAGCCGTGAACAACATTAAGATTGTTCGGTGTTCTGGCAATCTCCATGGCTTCTTTGATCCGTCCGGACCAACAACGATCCTCCTTAGTAATAATACGGATGCCGTTAAAATGTCATGTCCTGCATCGATCGCATATATAAGAGCCACGGCATATATAACCGTAGTCGTGTTTATCTCTCGAGTTGCTGTATTCAAAACTAGATTCCGATTTTAGTAGTAACGTAGAAAGATGAGGTGTGATGTTCATCGAAAAAAAAATTAATAAAATATTTTTTTTAAGTTTTATTTTATTTGAACCATGCAATGTGTCGATTCAAAACGCTAGAGGGTCAATTCGTACAATTAATCGAGAACTGATATTGATATATTTTCCACCCAAATTCTCTCCTTCCCAATTTCCTTACCCAAATCCAACGGTTAGGTGGAAGAGAAGGCCTCGTGGCCTGAACCTCGCCAAAAGGCGCTCAGGCGATCAATAAATAAAAAATACTTGTCATTATTTTCTGCTAAATATGTTTTATTCATTCACTTTGGGAATAGGTAAGTATTGTTTTTTTAATTCCACGTTTGCCGAGGTAAGTAGAGAGCTAAATCTGACAATATGTTGCTTCTTCTTAAGTGTATGGTTAAAAGAGCATTTGTTTGAGATTTTTTAAAAATTCATTAAGGTAACAATACATATAACCAAGACAATATGTACATTGACGTTCATCGTCGCAATTGATCTTTTTTTCAAATATAACGTACTTTTAACAGATAAGTATAACATTTTCCGTAGATCGCGCCCTTTGGGAGTTATGAGGGAATACGTGGTGAAAGCTCGAAGATTTTGATTTCTCAGAGTTTGGGGGAAAATTGAAAAACGTGCGATATTTTTCGGGTATTGCGGAGCTCGCACGAGTCTTTCAAGGTCGCAAACGTGGATTTTCACTACCAATATTTGTACTAACAATATATTAGAAAATGATAACTACATGATTTTTTGCAATTTGATGAACTAATTGACTGGCCTAATAAGTCGAAATATAATATACTGAAAAATAACCAATTTTCAGGCTTCAAAGTCTATTTCTGCTCTTAGAAAGTAATATTTTTTACTTCAATCTTTTTGTTCATTCAGGAATGATTTGACACCCAATTATATTTTTTGGTTGCGATTGTTAGTTCTGATTGTATTTTACTCACCATACCTACCCCTTTTTGTCTTCATAAACTTCAAATATTTAGGAACTCGCTTTGTAAATAAATGATTGGTTATGAGTATCTTAATAAATTTGCTATAAGCTACAAAAATTAACTCTTTATTTCATTATTTTTAATAGTTATGTATTAAATGCCATGTATTTGTGAACATGAAGCAGCTCATATTTCACCGAATATGATGAGAGTTTTCAAGTATACAATTTTAGAGATATGAGAAGGAAAGGTTCCAAACAGCATAGCGTCGCTATAAATCCACGCAGTATAAATTCAACTTGGGAGAATCCAGGCAGACCTTGACGAAAGGAGGAAGTTGGACAGATTCATCGTGGAGGAGACCTAGCCTCAAGTCACATGCTAGGACGACAGACAACGCTTTCAGAAGTGCACGTGTATAGCCCTACTTTTCCTCGGTGGAACGGCAGAAGCACAAGTAGTTGCAGGGACGACATCCGAGGTGGTGTGGCGTCATGACGTTTGCGTTTTGTGTTGGCGTCATGCATTTTCTATTGTTCTGCTGCTCACCTCATCCTTCTCCTTTGTTCGGCCGCACCTGAGAGAGGAAGATGAAGGTCTGACCTGGACTCGAGTTAGGTAGTTCTCTTAAGTTGGAAAGCTTGCTTATTCAACTCTACACCCACGTACATGTGCCTCAAAGGAATAAGCTTAACTCGTTTATGCTATTATGAACGGAATGCTATAAATGCACAGACAAAGCTAGCCACTTTAATTATTAGTTAAAATACCTCAGAAAAAAATAGTGTTTATTAATACTTAAACAATAATCTTTATTATTCATATATTTTTTTCTATTTATGATGCGTTAGACTCTTCTATGTAATCTTTTAAAGATATTTTTTTGTTATATTTCAGCTTCTATATCTTCAGCTTCAAAAACATTTTTTTCTGTGCGAAATGAATACATCTTGTTCATTATCATTTGGTCTTATTTAAAATATCTTCTGAATGACATGCCATAATTCTTTTTGTCTCATATTTCCCCTTTCCTTCCAACTTGATGACATCTCTTCTTTTTCGGGGCCTCAAGCCCCTGTCCCCCATTCCTTTTCACTGTCTGTCATCCTTTCTCTCTCACTCTCATGGCAGTAACTCTTTCCAATACTCAGCTTGTTACATTCAAAATGATGGTATGAATAATCTTCCTTTCTGATGTGCCGTCAGCTCGTCTTTTTATCAGTTCCCTCACGCGCGTGGCCGCACAGAAATGTCTATTGAAAACGCGCTAACATCACCGGTGCTTCCCAATTTCTTCTTAATGCGTTTTGAACAGCCTGTTTTCGACTGCCGCTAGCAGTCTGCCGTCAAGAACATTCAAGTCCCGGATCTTTGCTTTTTTTTCGATATCACGAGCTGAAAGACGCAGGTAGATGCGGGATCCGACTTCTGAGAGCAGACGTATGAACAAAGACGGAATGAAGACTAGAAGCAGAATTTGGAGAGAAGAGGGTTCATTTTATCCATGTTATCTTGCTTTTCATTAAGAGCGTTTGTTCTCTTTCCATCCTGATTTCGTCTTCATGTTCTCATCTCCATGTCTGGAATTCCTGTGGACAATATTGCGTTAATATTTGAAAGATCTCAAGACACACACAAAAATAAAGAAGTATGTAACATAAAAACCAGAAACAATTTTTGAACAGAAACGAGTTTGAAGAATTTACATGTTAATTATTTAGGTGATAAAAATAAAATTTATATATTTCTCTTGTTATTTTGCGCCAAAAAGTTTTGGACTATTTAAGACATCTTGATTTCTATCAATTATTATCATGACAATTTACAAACGCTTTTTTATTGACACATAACTATAAAACTATTTGTTAATAGTTAATAGAAATAGGGTGTTAGGCAACATGAAAATGATTTACTGTAAAACTGGATCTGACTTCAAAAATGTTTTTAACCTCTCAAACTATGTATCTCTATTTCTCCCGAAACAATCCTTTTGTGACATTCTTTATATTTTTCGGGACAACATTCAATGGATGTCGTATTCTGACGGGCATTATGCCTACTAAAATTCAATGTTATCGATAAAAAAAGAAAAAAAATGTTTTTGTGTTCTTTGGGTAGAATGAAGGAATATATGTTCCGATTCACACTACTTCCACAGTCATCTTATATATGTATGCAATGAGGAGGGAAATGAAAGAAAATACGATTTAAGAAGTATTGTCTCACCATAAAATTAGCATCCCGAGAAAAGTGACTTTATTTGTTAGTCGAGAACTAACTATAATATTGACAGCGAACGAAAACTAGGCTACATGAATAGAAAAGCATATCGTCGAGTATGAAATATAAACTATTTGAACATTGGTTGCAACCAATTATTACGTTTTACTTATTCATATTTCCTTCTGTATTGTGCTTGTCATATTACGTATAAATGAAATATTGCCTCTAATCTAGAGAGTAATAAAATATATGCTACCATTCAGATGTATATATTAAAGAGAAAACAATGCTATATGGTACATATTATAAAACAGATGCAATCTACGCAACACATTTTACAAAAACATTGTTTTTTCTGCTTTATCAGTAGTTCCGCTTTGAATCCATTCGGTTTATGTTTACGGCGAATGAATGAAAATGAAATGTATATGCAATGCCGTATCGATCCATCACATTTGCGTATTTGTGCCAGAAGAGTCCTCTCATGCATAATGTATCAGCACTGAGAGGCAGTCGCCCATGATCCAGGGGAGGTGAATCTGGTTTCGTTTGGATCTATTAACAGACATATCTTCTTCGTTTTTATTGGGTACTTGTTCAGAAACTTATTCGATCGCACTCATTTCTTAATTTATAATTTCATGAATTCAGTCATAATAGTTGAGTGAAGACCTGTATGTGAGAAGTTTCAGAGCAATCAAAATTTCCAAATTCCTCTTACAACATTCATTTTTTTACAAATTATCAAAATTCTTCTTTCAAATCAGGAAAAATAATATAATTCTTAAAACCCGTCATTGAATTAACTAGCAAATCCTAGCAATCATACATATGGATCATTCAATGTCATATATTCCATCTTTAGATCTCTGATTCCTATAATTCTTCGCGATTTGCTAAAAGTGTATCTTAATTGAAATTTTCATATATTTTCGACTTTGGGGTTTTGTCTCATAGTCTTGCAAACATTCGAAAAACGTGTCTTTGACTGCACATAGCAAGATTTATACAACCGTTATACATAACTATTTGTCGTAGATTTGTTATTTCTCTCGTCAGGCTTAAATGACCATTGGTTGGTATGCATAATAAGTACCATGAGAAAAACGTATGAATCTTTAACAAATCAGAAACGTTTTATCACAAACATAGATATTTACTATCATAATTACTCGTAATACATGCATATGTAAATATATCTAAAATCAATAAATTGTAATGTTGCCTAGAACACCGCAAAGTATAAGAAATAATTTACTCTGTATTGAATATGAAATATTAACGTGTCTGTATCAAGATTGATTCGATAGCACAGGAATGGCACAGGAATCGTATTTCTGGAGAAATATAATTGAGTAAAAATATTGTCCCAAAAAATGAAGTTGTAAAGCTATTTCAGCTTTAAATTGTCGTTTACTTTTACTTATAACTTGAATTAATTTCATTTACTAACCCTCCACGGACAATAGAAATCTTCAACATTTCCGACGCGTCTTGGGGATTGAAGTGACATTCTGTAACGTGACCGACGCTCGGCGGCCATCTCTTTCAGGGCTACTTGCTTCTCGTATTCATCATCAGAGTCCAGAATTAGAAAAGGTAGTGTGGGATTACGATGCTTGGTCACTTTCCTTTTCCCTCGAATTTCAGCGGGCAGAAGCCTACACATTGTGGAATTACATTATCTTCTCATAAATAGACATTTTCTTTTCAGGAGAAATATTATATATATTTTTTACGGGACATTTTTATCTAACTTTCGAACATTGCCTTTTACACAGTTTTTTGTGTCACTAACATTTGTACAAATGAACCATTTTTTCATCTACTGATGTAAAAGTTTGTAAGTAAAGTTACTTGGAGAATACGTGGAGAGTACAAAATAATAAATAAATAAATTTATTGTCAAAAAACAGTACAAACTGCGTATGACCACGTGGAGGGAAAAAAACTAATTTACTCTCCGGAAGCAAGCAAGGGACCATCCCATCAATTCCGATCAAGGGCCCTAATATATCAGCTTTTGAGGATATTTTGTATTTATACCTACCCAATATGTTTTATACATTTATTACGTAATATTTTATTCAAGATTTTTATTTCAACGAAACTGAACCATAAATGTTTCACAAAATACTTTTGTTATTGAAGAGCGTCTGTGGCTCCTCTTCGTCCCGACTACTGCGTCCCCAGCGCTTGTCCCATGGGAGCAAATGCACCTGTGCAAGGAAGCAGATGCCCCAAGTGCACTCCCCTCGCACTGTCGCAGGGCGCTCTGTTCTGTCTCTGTTGACTTTGAATCCCAGTTACCGCTGCCTACATCTCCTCCATCTCTCACGCCACAGTGTCACATCATCGGTCCATGACTATGGCGACGTACAGTGTTTGCGCACTTTGTGCCGTTCCCGCCAGGGAATAAACCCCTCTCTCGTACCTGGTACGCGGTCCCGAATCAACGATGCGTCTGGAAGCGGGATCGCTGGCGGTGGTGGTGGACGAGGAGGTAGCTACTGCAGCTGGATGACGAGCGACAGACAGACGCTTACGGCAACTGCTCACCGCCATATGGCTGCCACTGCTGCGGCTTCCACTAACACGGCTCCCTGGGTTACTATGCCTGTTGCGTCCCCTTACCACCGCTGCTGCTGTCACCGCGGGCGCCACGGGCGAGCAATGGATCTGGGGCAGCCCTTCGGTCAGTGGAATTAACGTCGAACTCCCTACATTTAAAAGGAGTCGCATACGCAGTGCGAATACATTTCTTCCTAACTGTACGTACGTCCTGTTTGGATTGTACGTTTCATTGAATGATCATATTATAAACATTAATATGCACTACTTCCAAACTTTTTGGAAATAGGAAACTTACATTTTCAGTTATCGTAACTTCCATAGTACAACAATGCCAACACCAGAAGTAATGAAAGCTTAAGGTAAATATTGCAAGATTAAAATATTCTGTGTTGTATATTTGACGAATAATCTTCAATAATGACTTTCAAGAGAACTACTTTTGATTAGTTATTCAATTTTAAAGAACGAAGCAAATTATTCCGTCGTCTTAAAGATTCAACTAGTTTCATCTGGAAATTTAGTGTGAAAGATAATTATATTTCAGGTACATAAGATAACCTAGTGTAAGCCCATTGACTAGAAAACGCAAGTGTTTTGGAGGAACGCAGTTGTTCCTCAGTTTGGGAAACATTGCGGAGCGCAAAATATTACAAAATATGTTTCTGTGTGTTTGGCATTTTACAATATCGACTCACAAAAAAATACATTAATGGGGGATCAATAAAAATTATTACTTAAGAAACGTTTTGTAATAATGTATTTTAACTAAAAGTTAAAATTTTTTGTTCAATCTATGCTCAAGTTCTTATAGTTAAAAAGTTGTGATAGAAACATGTGTTGCGTGTTCTGATAGAAAGAAATGGAATGATTGCCGAATGTATTTACGAATATGAGAAATTTTTATTTTCAATTTTATTTCTGAATTTATTTCCCATAATTTTCTTAACAAAAAATCTTTCTGTGCATCGTGCAACACGACATTTTCATTTTTCGATATTGTTTTATATTCGAGGTGACTCGAAATGTGATGCATCGAAATATCAAACAAGTTAATTAAAGACTTTCAATTGCATGGGATAATTTTTTTTTAAATATGTATATCGTGTATTACTAATTCTACTTTCACATCGCATAGAACTCGTCCATCGATGTTTCCCGATTCCGGTAGCACAATCGGAAGGGAGATACTTCCCAGTACGATATATACAATGCATAAGATGGAAGTGCAACAGTAAATCAAGTTTTTATCGTAACACGAATGTTATGTTTTGAGGATCATGAGGTGGATAAATAAGACGGTAATTCCCCTCCCTCCTCCACCCCACAATTATGAACAATTTCAAACCTTTTTCTGTGAGGCCTTGAGAACGACTTCTTCGTTTCTTGAAGATACTCGAAATGCGCCATAATAGTTTATGTTTCTTCTTAGAATTTTTTTTCTGTAAAGCAGCATATGAATTTTACTAGAGACTTATCTCAGTGAATTAAATGCTATATTTACATTCTCTCTCTCTCATATTATAATCTCTTGAAAATAAAATTTGTTAAATATTCTATAGTAACAAACATATGACTTGATTCGTTCTTTGTGGGACGTAGAAATATTAAATCTAACGTTGACTTTGGTCGTATTTGATTAAATGACACCTTGCTTGCTTCCGGAGACTATAATATTTTGTCCTTCAATTCGTCATATGGAGTTTGAATTTAGCATTTTGACAATAAATTATTTATTGTTTTTTGAATGATCGTAAAGGGATAGATAATAGTTCATGTTAACGTAAAATTATACTTCATTTAAAAATGCAAACTCACTTTCTTCCATCGTATGCAAAACTAGTTAATAATATTAAACGTGGTTACGTTCGGGTTCATTTGTTACAAACGATGAAAGAAGTGAGAACTATGATGTAGGTCATTACGTCTATTTTAGATCCTTTAGAGCAGCGGAAGCGATAACATCGATTTCCTCTGCCCCGTGAAGTCGTGAAACTAGCTACGTCTTACATGTGTGGTCAAATTATACAATCAACTTGTGATATAATATTATTAAGTATTCGACAGTGAGCATTTATTTGAAGAATCTGAAAGTGTTTTATTTTAACGCGATTGTGCGGGAATCGAAGTACTGAATAGCAATTGCTAGTGCCAGCTGGTGTGGATCATACAGTTGCCCCGTATTGGAGGGCGGCTGTGGTAGCCTCGGTGATTAGGAGTGATAGTAGTCGAAGAGGAGAGGATAATCATCTTCAACATGCAAATCCGACCCAAATCCAAGATCTGTGTAATGCAGGCGAAGAAATACGCAAGGCCATGTACGTCCTGTACAACTAAGGAAACAATACAGAAGAAACCCTATCGCAACCACAAACTTTAAACGGGTATGGCGCGCCAGCAGGCACTGCAGTACAGTTCGGTACTAAGAAAACAAGACAAAATTACGAAGACTTAAATAACCAGAGTAATCGTCAAAATACAGATAGTGCAAAACAATTACTTAGTAATCATTCAAATATGGAGGAAATCGTTGTTGCAAACATTCTAACCGCAAATAAATATGCATTGTTAAATTCAGTGTCAAATGAAGTGCAGGAAAAGCAAGAGAAGCAAATAGTTATTCCCCCAATTTTCATTCATAATGTGGAAAACTACAAACTACTGTTTTACGATTTAAAAGAGATTACTAATAAGTCTTTTGATACCAAATTATTTAATAAATCAATTAAAATCAGACCAACTATTGAAGATTTTAGACAAATTATAACTTTTTGTAGAAAAGAACAAATAGAGTTCCATTCCTTCAAAGACCCATCACAAAAACTTAGAGGAGTTATAATAAGGGGTACCCCAACGGACTACGAGGAAGACGAGGTTACGTCAGAACTAAAATCCTTAAATTACCCTATTACTAAAACTTCTTGACTTTATAAAAATAAGATTCGAATTCCATTATGCGCAATTAAGGTTGAAAATAACGCAGACATCACTTCAAACTTGAAAAACTGTTTTTTGCGGTGGTCAAGTGGAACACCGGAATAAACCTAAAAACCCATTCAATGCAAAAACTGCCAGCGTTATGGTTACTCCCACAACAATTGTAATAGAGTGCCCAGATGTGCTAAATGTTTAGAATATCACCATTTCTCAAAATGTTCCAACTCTAGCGATACGCCTCCAAGATGTGTAAATTGCCAAGGAATGCACCCAGCAAATTTTAAGAAATGTCCAGATGTCCAGATGTAAGAGACTAAACCGAATACCTCCCTCTCTAAGCACACATAACCCTAACACCATTAGTTCTAAACCTCCCAACTTTACAACTGAATTTCCTCCATTACCAGACCGCTGCCAAGCGAGGCCACCTCACCGCAGTGATACCTCGTATGCTCAGGTAGCTAGCCAAGGCAAAACGTCAAATTACCCAAGCGCAATGTCACTAAACAAGGAAGATTTAGTCAGAGAAATCATTACAGAAGTCATAAAAGCAATTATGCCTAAGATCAAAAAAATGATACAATCCACTATTCAAGCAATCCTATTTGCAAACCTATCCCTAATAGCGGGAAATGTTTTCTAATAAAACAAATTTAATTCTATTAAACTGGAATGCAAATGGTCTAATAAGACAAAGAAGAATTCAGTGTGTGTGTGTCAGAAACACATCTAAATACCTCGAACAAGTTCAAAATAGCAGGCTATAATATTTATCGAAAAGACAGACTAAGCACTAAACCTTCGGAAGGTGTAGCTATTATAATTCGCTCTTCCTTACAACATTATCAAGTTCAAAATTTTTCAAATACTCAAGTAGAAACTATAGGAATAACTGTAAAACAGGAAAATGCACTGAATATAACTATCAAATATATTTACAGACTCCCTAGTAAACAATTTAACGAAAATAATATACTACCGCATCTATCGGGCCAAAACCCTGTGTTAGTATGTGGAGATCTCAATGCAAAACACACCAGCTGGGGTTGTAAATCAACCAATAATGCAAGCAAAACACTGAAAGTACAAACAACGTCACATAATATCTTAATACATTCTCCAAACTCACCAACTCATTACCCATATAACAAGAAATTCAAACCGGATATATTGCACAGTGCTTTCAAAAAACTTTAATAGACAACTATTTTAACACACCCTACCAGAGTTAAATTCTGATCATACGCCAATTATAATCACATTCGCTTCAACCCAAGCTAAAGAGGTCTCAAATGATTAAGGGAACAGTAAATTGGGAAAAATTCCGTACACTCATGACAAACAAATTGAACATACCCACCCATCTAGATTCTAGTGAAAAAATTGACATGTCAATAACCATTCTGACATCAACAGTTGAAGATTCTATAAGTACCTCGAACTTAACAACAAATTACGACTTCACAATGAAAAATAAACAAATACCAGGCTTTATACAAAACCTAATAAAAAGGAAAAGGTTCCTTAGACGATCATGGCAAAAATACCGCTCAGAAGAAATTAAAAGAAGTAACATATAAGCAGACTAGGGAGACTAATTCAAGAACATCTAGAAACATTCCGGTATAAAAATTTTCATTCCTCTCTGCCCAAATTCATCCTGCCTCTCGAGCGCAGTGGATAGCAGTAAAACGCTTATCTCATGAAAAACAAAACATACCGCCATTAACGGATCAAATAAGTATGGCAGAGTTTGATATTAATAAAGCAGAATTATTATCAACTCACTTTGCATCTTCTTTTGCTAATAATCCCATTAAATTCATAAATTTTACGACAACATCCTTGAAGAAATACGAAAAACCGAAATCAATGCCGATCTTCCAATAAAATTCATTTCTCCCAAAGAAGTATAGCAACAAATAAAAGCCCTCGGCCCGAACAAATCTGCTGGCCATCATCAAATTACAAACAACATATTAAAAGAAATGCCAAAGAAAGCAAGCACATATATTTGCGCAGTATTCAATGCAACACTAAGAATAGGTTAATTTCCCGCAACCTGGAAACATGCAGAGATAATACCAATCCACAAACCAGGAAAATATCAAAGTTCTCCAAAAAGTTACAGACCAATATCACTTCTTCCCTCGATCAGTAAAATATTTGAAAAACTTCTAAAGAAAAGACTTAACAAATACTTAACCGAAACGCATGCTATCCCGTCCGAGCAATTTGGGTTCCGATAAGGGCATTGGACCACTCACCAAGTTCTCAGATTAACTGAATTCATTGCCAAATCTTTCGAGTCTAAGCAATACACCCTAACTGTTTTCTTAGACATATCACAAGCCTTCGATAGGATCTGGCATGAGGGCTTACTCTACAAAATGAGACTGCTAGGAGTACCCATGTACATACAGAATATAGTTAAAAGTTTTCTAACAAATAGAACCTTCACAGTATGGGTAAACGGCTCTCATTCCAAGCTATAAAATATCCTTACCGGAGTGCCTCAAGGCGCCTCCCTCTCCCCTCTCCTTTTTTCCATATATACGTCTGATTTTCTCAAATTAGTTAACTCGTAAATAGCCCTTTTTGCCGATGATACAGCATTATTTGTATCAAGTAACAATACATTCGCTGGTAAGACTAGCCTCGAGGATGACCTACTTACCTTCGTAGAATGGACAGATAAATGGAGATTAGCTCTAAACCCCACGAAATCGCAAGCAAAAATATTTTCACTGAGAAAAATTCCAAGTTAATGTCCTTAAAAATTGATAACGAGGAAATACCCTAGGTCGATTCAAATACTCACATAAAATACTTAGGTATACATTTGAACACAAAATTACCCTGGAAAGCACATATAAATGCTATTGCGTTAACGTTTAAGAATTTTTTTTCTAAATCATATCCATTATTAAATCGAAACTCATCTCTGTGAACAGACACGGCATTATCCATATTTAAAGCCATCATACGACCTTCTATGACTTATAACTGTCCAATATGGGGAGAGGCAACAGAAACATCTTTCAAGAAACTACAAGTCATCCAAAACAAAACCTTAAGATGTGCATTGAAGGCCCCTTGATTCGTAACCAATGAACAAATCCATAGAGAATTAAACATTAAACCGTTGAGAGAACACATTAGTAAATTAGCATTAACGTTCTACTCCAGTCTTTCGAACTCTCCTCCGTCCTATACATTTAATTTATGAAAGTCCTTAAGAATAAATAGTAGGATCAAATCCCGATATCCCAAAGACACTTTCAAACCACCTTAAATTAAAAAAAAATACATTACACTCAATAAGTTAAGCTTTTGAAAAATTAAAGATTATAGTTTAAATTAATTATAAAGATTATCTGGAGGTGTCTCATTAGATTTCCTCACACTAATGCCCTTACTTTCTCGTATATACTTGTAAATAGTAATTTTAGTGTAATTTAAATGTTTTTTAATGTTTTTAGTTGTGTAAATGTATACATTATGTATTTTTTAAAAAACCTTGTAAAGCAGATCACTGCTGATCCTGGTTAATAAATAAAATAATAAAAAAAAGCGTCTATTTTAAGTACAATCTCATCATGGTCAATTCTCTTTAATTATTTCACGTTTTAATTTTCAGACGTTTAAACTTGCAAGGCCGTTCATGTAGTGCTTTGGATTAAGACTGGAGAGAGAGAGAGAGAGAGAGTTAATGACGACCATAACGGTTAATTTTGTGTAGCGCTGAAGTACAGAAGTGGGAAGAAACAGAGAACAGTTCAACGAGCAAGAAGAAAGTGTCTTCTGAACCTGCTCCATATATACGTCTTATAATTCGTCTAATGGGTTATTCAGAATTCCTGGTGCGAAGGGTATTCTAAATTCACGAGCAGAGAGAGAGAGAGAGAAATTGCATAAAGGAGGAGACGTACCGAAAGCAGCTGCTCTGTAGTCCTTGTGTTAGCGAGCGGAGAATGTGACTCACTCGCACCATAGCTCTGATGCTCCCCTGTACTTGAAATCGTTCTGGATGACTTCGTAAATCCACTTTGCTCACTTTTCTGAACGAGAGTGTGCGTTTTGTCTTTTATTTTCTCTGTGGACACGTCTTTCAGTAATTCTGTCAATTCGTCTCCAGTCTGACTTTCAGTATCTGATTTCATATTCAACTGAGTATATAACACTGAAACAGAGTTCTCCACTGTGTTCTGTAAGTTAAAGCAAGACTCCGTTTCTCGACGTTTCTTATCATCTTTGGCTGCACAAATTTCATGAATCTCGGGATCAAATCTGATAAAAAAGCTACCCTCCGACTTGCTTTCTAGAGGTTTTGGAATAAAATAATGTGGACCTTCCGCATCATTTGTTTCAACTGCGATTACGGAATCAGCTTGTGAAGTCTCTTTCTGATTAGAACTTGTTTTCGTTTCTTCATGCAAATTGTTACTTCCCCAGGATATTATTTCTGATTTCTTTTTCAATTCGACCAATGGATGAAAAATATCTTCTTTCTTTGTACTACGTTTTGCATCATCACTCATATTGCATTGGACACTTTCATGCACAAAATATGTTTCATTGCAGTTTGTGCTCATATCTTTCATTTCTTTTTCACAAAAAAAAGTGATTTTGTTTTCAGTATTATCCCCTCCAGCATAACGGTTTTCTATTGCCTCCACATTTTCGTTTTCGTTCTCTTCGTCCACAATGTTATCAAGTGCTTTCTCTGAATTATATTTTGCAATTTGGTGTCGATTAAGAACATTCAGATTCGGAACACTCGTACTCAGATTTTTGTTATTTTTCTTTCTTTTCGCAGATTGTTTATGTTTAACATTGCGACGGTTTCTAGCACAATGCGGGACACTATCTTCTGATGAGCTATCAAACATTTTCTCATTCTGAACACTTAACGGACGCTCATTGCGTGGGGCAATGTTGAAAACCCTGTCATCGTCTTCTCGACTGCAGGAACGATGTCTCCGTCTGGAGAGGGAACGCAAGAATGACAAAACTGCGTTTCTTGTGGGTCGCCCTCCATGTATCGCTCCACGCTTCCTCGTTCTCCGGCGATTATCAAATACCCGATCGCTACTCTCATTACTTTCTACGGGATGATCATGCTGGGGACTACAAACGCTGTCTCTCTCTTCACTTTCGATTTGAATGGGTTTTTGGTCTTCTTCTTTTGAGAGTACTTTATCTTCATTATCATATTTGATGCTGCATTCAAGAGGTTTTTTATTTTCACCTTTTTCATCCGGAACATTAATTTCTACATCAGATCCACTTTCCAAATACTGGTAATGTGTTTCTGCTTCATCATAACTGCATTTACTGCTAACAACTCTACACCTCTCCCGTGGCGAATAGTACCGCAATGATTTGCTATATGACGCTGTAGAAATCTCGTAATCCGACTTTTGGTTCCGTATCTATAACAGTGTCAGATGACAATTTACTTCATGTTCCAAATGTTTCCTTCCTAAAAGCACCTGGGGCGAAGAAAATTTCTCTCATATACAAAGGTCAAATTATTATATTTCGAGAACTTTTTAGGGTAAACTGTGCTTTAAATAAATCATTTAAATACAAGTATTCTGATGTATGTTAACAAACCTCGATACTACCGAACAGTCAGGTGGTATTATGATAGTTGTTACTAATAGTAATTACATAAGTGTTTATTGGTCAGCCTTGATGACGTTGGTGGCAAATGCCGGACATCTTTTGCAAATTATGTTCTCTTTTCAAACAGAAAATTCTTTTAGACGCTACAAAGATATCGGAAAACACAAATCAATCGGCGCAGAACACACTGTGGTAATTTTTTTCGACAATTTCATTCCTAGTTTGGCGTTCCGCAGAAAACAAAGAAAGAAAAAAAGGAGGTGTTATGTCGATCCCACATATGCAACTAATACATGCACACAACAAAATTACATTTTCTTATCGTTTGCGAGAGTGCTTAACTGACATCGTCGTAGTGCTATCTGAACCTACTTGACAAGAATCACGGGCTCCTAATTTATGGAAATATTCTTCAGATTATGGAGAAGAGATCTAGAGCTTTATTACAGTTCACACAGGAAAAAAACTAAATTTGAAAACATAGTCACGAGTGTATTTGGTATGAAATACCATTAAAATGGAACGAATATCATCTTTGGAACTTTCCCTGCTAGTACGAATAAGATATTGTAATTAGGTTTTTATAATAAATTATCTTGCAAATGGAGTATTAGTGTTCAAACCGATACCTTATATTTAAATACTACATCGATGAAAATACACATCAGCAATAAGCTCAAATGACCCATAGAAAATTTTTCTTTGATATCCTATCTTCTGGTCAAATATTTTTCAGGTTCTGAGGAGGTAAGGTTTTTTATTATTAAAACAATTCTCCCTAGTACCATTGTAATGAGAACGAGAGATAAAACATATTGGTCAGTTTATCCGTCATCACCGGGCTTACAATTTCTAAGTGTGGTATTGGCTATTACATCCACTGTGAGAAACACGTATTTAACGATGATATTTGAAATGATGACAATACCATTTGAAATGCTGACCTCCAAAGTAAAAGAGGTGAATGAAAATAAATATATACTACATAAGACTAATGTCAGTCTTTACCTCGACAGAATCATGTTCGTTGACGAAGTGAGAATGGTACCACTTTTCAAAGGCTTCCTGCAGATCCGAGGGTGGTGATGTAAGTGACTCAGGGATGATTGGTGTTGAAACACAAGGGCTGTACGGTGACGGCGTTTCTAACGTTCTCCTGATAGAATATACATTATTGCTCGTAAGTACGAGGTCTGTCTATCATTTTTGTATTTTAATTTCTCGTACATGCAAAAATATAATACATAACAAATACACGAAGCAAATTCATTTTAATTAATCCAATTTGTATTTATGAGTTTCATATTCAAACGAGTGATTTCATCTTCCATTGAACATCCCTTCTTTCTTATAGTTAAAGTGCAAATTTTGAAGAAGCAAAAATTCTGCTGTTATATGGGAATGGAAGTTATTGCAATACATCCGTGCAGAGAGACTCGAAGAAATATTTTACAATTATCTGAACAAGTTTATAAATGTTAAAATTAATGTAGTACCTGCACACAGTAAATATTACCTTTTATGTTCATTACACAGTAGCGAATGTAGGACCTATTCGACAATCCATTTTTCGAGATAATAAGTATTTGAATCAAAACAAACAATTAATATTTTGCGTGCAGAGTTACAAATATACGTGGACATTTCCACTGAGTAAAACATGAAAAAAATGGTATTTTCTTTTAACGTTTTGCAGAATTGGAGTATTGTTTTGAAATGGAATGAGCATTATGTAATCGGATGCCCAGTATAAGCAAGTATATCACCTTAAACCTTCTGATTGTAAAGAGAGATTTTACTTGAGTGGCTCATTTACCATTTACTTCCATGTTCTTCCTTTTTCCATTCTTCAGTCATTGACGAATCAGAAAGATCTATTTGAAGTTGTTCATTATTTAAAGGCAAACACTCAGACATCACCATTTCACTGTCAGAATCTAGACCTGTATCTTTGCTCGAATGATTACAGCAACATTTGCAAAAACTAGAGTGACGAGATAGATAAGTTTGGTTTTTTTGTGAAGAAATGTTTTTCAGTTCTCTGTCTTGCACTATCATTGGCAGTGACTCATCACATGACTCCTTATCTAAAACAAAGATAAATTATTGCAATCTAATGGTTCTGATGGTCGTTGAACTGCAACGCGTGACTCGAAACGGATTTTAGGTGGAATCAAAGGGTGTATTATATTTCATTAAATAAATAATTAATAGCTTACTACCTTTTATGGACGAACAATCTTTCTGTGAAGATCTCATGACTTTTCGACTTGGATTAAAGTCGTCGTCAGGTGATCAAGTAATAACAAATTATTATTATTATTATTCGTCCATAAAAGGTCGTAAGTTAAAAATATTTATTTAATTAGATTATATAATGGACTTTAATAGTAGTAGAAGGTGTATTATATTCCTTGTTTTACTTCGTAACAAAATACGTTTTTGCTAACGCCATCAACAAGAAAGAATTGGGAAATAATATAAATTGCTGCATTATTTCGCAATCCTGCTCTCACTTCGTTTAGGTTAAGGTTAGAGGATTGTTCGTGGGTTTGATATTACATCGAAGAATTAACAAGAACAGAACAAGCGCATAGAAAAACTGATGCATTTTATTAAAAAAAGTTAATGTGCCTAATTTTCCTCGGCACCAAGGAGGCATTGATGGTGCAAACTTTTAAGACATGAGCGAATGTATTGAAAAAAAGGAAACGTTATTGAAGGCACAGCGATCAGATAAAAGGGAACTCCATGATATGATAATTTTGAATTATGGATAAGAAATCCGAAATATTGGAAGAAATTACTCTGAGCCTTATTCATAAGATAAAAAACATCTTTTTTTTTCGAAGAATCAATTAGTTGTACAGAATTAAATGTTACCAATTACTCGTAAAAAACCGAAAATTACCTCATTAGCTTATTCGAATTTGTGTTGATTATTATCCTCTTAGCAGTATAATAATAATAGATTCTACCTGACTTATCACACAAACATATCCAGTCGAGCCATGTAGACGATTTTATCCTCTTGGTTGTGGAACTATTTTTCAATTTTGACATTGATTTGGGCAAGAAATCATGCAAATTTCTGACATTTGCATTTTATCAATTTGTGGCACCATTGTCACTATTGTTAATAAAGACTGGGTTTATCGTTGCATTGCAACAGATCACAGACGAACAATACCGATGTGTTACGGGGATTTAATTTGGTTTCTTTAATGTAACTATGTTTACATGTGTAATCCATAGTGAGAATTTAAAACATACAAAACACATTACAGATCTCAATTAATATTAGTATTAATCGTTATGAAACGAATTAATTTTCATTTCATAATTTTATTACACACTTTAATTTATTTTATTTGAGTATAAATTTATTGAAATAATTTACATAGGAACAAATGCTTCTTAACAATTAGATCAAACATTGTAATTAGTAAATAAACTAGGTCACGATATATAAAATGTCTCATTAAGAATGTTGACATCTTTTTTTTAATGAAACGCATTAGTTACCTGAAAAGTTGACATATTTTTATTTTACTCTCATCAATATACATTGCATTTATTTGTATAAAATAATATCGGACAAATATCCCCATAAAAATTGATGACAAATCTAATGGTTCAAAATAATCTTTCTTATCTACGAAAATAGTTAATTTGATAGAGTTAATCCGTGTTTCAACCCAAACTGACATATGTTGCAGTTCTAACAGGACATGTGCATATGGTATTGAAGATGAGGAACATATGTAGTGAAAGTGAGATATTTTAAGAAAGAGGATTAATATCACGAACGAATGGATAGGGTTGTTGAAGATAAAATGAATGGCGTTATATTTAAGATAGAACATAATCGATGATTTAAATGGACAGAAAATAACAAAATGCTTTGAAAATATGTAACAACATTAGGTATGTTATTTGCGAGCACCCTTATATGGCTATAGCTTGTTGGTATAGTAATTCAAAACTTTAAACGCCTCCGCATTTGTGGTGATGGGAGTTGTTTAAGTAACTAGCTAAGATATGTTGTCTGTGATATAAATGAGAAAAAGCATACCAATGTGCCTAAGGCATACATCAAAATTGTTGAATGGATGTTTAAAATTATATATGTCTTAAACCTCGACAGTTTGGAAATACGAGCTGAATGAACGAAGTGTTTGTTATATATTTAAGAAAAAAGTAAAACGTTTCGAAAAAACTAATTTCACTAACCCTTTAACATCAGACTTCCGAAAAATCCTTTATTATTACAACTGCATTATCCCAGCAAAATTTTAAGTTTTTATATCTAGTTATTTCTTATATGCCTTGATGAATGTGTCAATTAGAACAATGCACTAAATACTTCCACTCCTGTTCACCCATTAGAGAGAAGAAAAGTGAACATTAGACAAAAATTGTATTTAGGTATTTAATTTAACAATTTTTACATACAAAAATCCGGTATATATCTACATTAACTCGTGAGATATAGCACAAATAATATTACAATTTGTTAACGTAAATACGACTAAAATTTGAAAATAATTCTACCCTTTAGTATTCATTAAAAATTTGTACATCAAAAAAACAAAAATTTCGTTTTTAGATTTTTGAATTAACAACAGTTGCAAACATACCAACATATCTCATTTATCTCGTGGGAGAAACTGTTAGAAGTGAAAATTCGAAAACACACATTTTATACTTTCAAAATCAAAAATACGATACTATATTTCTAAGTGAAACTAATAATCAACATTTTCTCAAAATTTCACGTTTAGATCAAAACCTTTTGATATGTGTTGATGAATAGATAAGTCCGTCACTCAACGCCGCGTTTATTAAGAGATGGATTAGATGATCTCTCTCTCTAGGATTATAGAATTAACTGAAAAAAAATTGAAATTCAAGAAATATTATTCCGGTTGTGTCAGACACAATAAGGTATATATTAGTAAATATATGGTATACATGATACATAATAAACCTAATTAATAATACGGAGAATAATGTCATTGTAAATCATTGTGTGGTCACATAATGGATGGAGGGAATTTAAAAAAACAAAGTAGGGGAGACCGGGGTTGGTTGCCTATAGGGGCAGGTAGACTAACAGTCAAAAACCAATCGGAGGTGCAAGTGTGACGTCATTCAACTACGGCCAAGAGCCAGTCTTGTTGACCCGCTCAGTCGTCCGGATCGCGGCGTTGCGAACCCACGTGGTTTAGGAGTGGTGCCAGATTTTCCATCAACGACTCAAGTAAGTAATATTTTTCCTTAATATATTTTTTGTTGTGAAGCCTTCAAATTCAGTAATTGTTATTATTCCATTCATTCTAATATTACTTGGATAGTAAATCTTTGTATAACGCGCCGTTACTTTTGATTCAGTGCAATTGTTGAGGTTAGACAAGTGAGTAAACATACAGATGGCGTCCGGGGTTGGTCGACTAATTTCTCTCGGGGTTGGATGATTTGTTATTCATATATTCAACCCCACAATATTATTAATTTTCTTTTACCAAATTAACAATGTTTTTGTTGCAGAAGTACGCGGACCTATAAAAGAAAGAGTGAACGCGCTATTACTTCTAAAGACGTCATCGAAAGAGCTTGTAGACAAGTAATATTTGATGAGAAAAGTTTAAATTCCACCCCAAATAATACGATATTCCACATAAAATACTCCACCGTCCTGCAGAAAAAAATAAAAATAAATTAGAAAGTAATCCGGACTTGACGAGAACCGAGTCCATCCTGGAGAGTGTAAGCTATATAACAAAAGGTAATTTTTTACGGACCAGGAGGAAGTAACTCAAAGTCAAGAAATATGTCTGACTGTTAAGTTCAAATTAATACTAAGAAGTTAGTAAGGTATTTTGTTTTGTTAAATATTTAAAGACTAATTGTTATGTTCAATTGATAGAAGCCAAATAGTAGTAAATTTAAGTATTGATTGCAAATTTAAGTATTAAGTATTGATTAACACAAAATCAAGAAGACTATTAAGTTCAAATTAATATGAGTAATTGTCTAAGTAACTATAATTTGTATCAAGGGATTACGATTGTTTCAACGCTTCAGATTACTTGTTTTTTCCACACTTGTTTGAAGATTTAGTACTAACTATCGCGTAGATCAATTTATCCCCAGTACAAAGTCAACCAACTCCGGGCGACTAGTTGTTAGCCTTCTATAAAACCGAGTGTGTCATTTATTTCATAGTTATTTTTAACTTTCGAGATAAATTTTACAAAATATTTTTTCCTAACGACAATATGCGGTATTCTAGTATTGGTGCAAAAACAAGAATATATTTATGTTTTAATTGAAATTTAATCAACCATTCCCGGTCTCCAATAATTATTGAAAAATAAAAAATTATCGAAAATGTTATTTATAGAAATACCACACGGTCTTATTCATGACCGAACACAAAAATATTTCAAATATTTACAATTTTTAAGCTGTAGTCATGTTTGTTATTCGTTCAATGTTGATTTTAATTGCTCGTTGTCAAACTGTCCTGTAGTTATGTTTGTTACGTAAACTTGTAATAATATTACGTAAACTTGTAATAATGTTACGTAAACTTGTAATAATATATCGGAGTTGAAATGTTGTTTGACTATAACTAAAATTAAATATTGTCCATGATTCGTCCTTGGAACTTATCATTCACCTAAACGTTTAGATTTTACGAATCCATCATTGGGTACCTTCCCATGGGAAGTTGCGAAGTATTGCCATTGTGTTGTAATGGAAATATTATTTTCGTGTAGGCAGACATTCAGTACCTTGAATTTATTCTTGTATGGAAATGATGAAACATCGAACAAGTAGATCAATTTTGTTAAACCTTCAAGTTTTGTATCAAAAAATTAGCCTAACAATTTCACGGCGCTGTAAGCATTACTCATGAATTGCATACTCTGGGTGCGCACTGAGGTATTGAGCAGTTCTAGTATATGGTTAATTCTATATAATGGTACAAATTGAACAAAGAAAAAATAGTACTTGAAATATTCTGAAAATAACCAAACAAAATCGCTGTAATAGATATGCACGAAATGTGAAGTTTGAGTAAACGCATAACCTTTAGTTTAATTTTTTTATTATTATTAGATATTAATTTTTGATTGTTGAAATTATAAATTATAATTTTATTGTGTTTTTGAATTTAACTTATCTTGAACAGTTTTCATTAATTATTAGAAAAATTAATGAATAATTTAAAAATATATTATATTTAACATAATTATGAATACGTGCTATGTAAAACATAGGTTGTAAATTTCACTTTTAAATCAATAATATAAGACAAATAAATATTTTGGCAAACAATTATTATGAACAATTTTTGTAAATAAAATATGGTATATATTTATTAAAGGCAAAAATAAAAATACCAACTTTAAATGACTTCATTTCAGTTGGTTCTCAATAACCATGGCTGAAAATATTTTCCCTGCAAACTTCATGTATTCCAAGCATTATGAGTCATGTAACTTGAAAATCAAAGATGGTGTATTTTGGAATATAAATTTTGAAATTTTTCATTATCTTTAACATTACTGCGTGAATATTTATCTTAGGTGCGTAAATTAAATCCAGTTTAGTATTTTTCTTTTAAATGGTCTCCTAAGAACAAAAGATATGCATACATTATTCATATATAGAAGTTTGAAATTATTTTGCACAGGTAGATCCTCTTTCATGAAAAACGGGTTTTGAATTATTTCTTGCAAATTATTGAAGAAAATATTACATGTGTGTGGTTTTCATTAGTTTTTCGACAATATAAACGCAAAAACAATAATTTTAGATGATTTGGAGATCATCGGGAATTTTGTTGGTTGACTATGAAAAAAATGACCCTCACACACTACTGCATTTGAGCGTAGAAAGAGCTGATGTATGAATGTTTGAATAATCAAAGTCATTAACTCTATTATAAATTATGTTTAAAGCATTTTTCGTAACGAAATCCCAGTTTCGTGTGCTGCTGTAGTAATTAAGTTCATAAAGTTAGGATTGGGAGAGGTGGAATACGCTTTTTATCTGCATTTTCAAACTTGTATGATATTATTTATATATTGTGTTTATAACGCAACTAACGTTCTGTTAATTTTGGTTCCTTTTTCCGATATTGATGAATATGGGATACCCTCTGTTAGGAAAATGTAGGATTAATTGATTTTGATCTCTTCTGAAAATATAATTTTTAACAATCCAGTTCATTATTACCTACTCACCCTTCGTTGGAACATAAAAGACAAAAAATCTTGTGTACGTGGAAGACTCATCTCATAAAAAAGTCTCAAAATATAAAAAGTCGCGTACCTTTCGATATTGTTTTGCCACCTAGTTCCAATGTATTTGTAATTTAGTTTGGTAAAGAGAGCAATAGTTTATAACGATTTTAATGATTTGTCTCTTATTAAAACGTACACTTCATTCTATATTTATTGAATAGGTTTGTGTATTGGTATCAAGACGTGTTCATAAATATTTGGAGATTCTTAAAAAGATGTTCGACGACATGCAAACGGCATATGACTTCTGCTGAGAGACTTTTCAGAATGCAGTGACGTCGACATTATATAAACAATGAATGGATTGAATTTCGTGATTTTATATATATTCGTAATAATATTTTCAAAACCACACTTTGATTTTTATTCTCTTTGCTCTATATTCCTCCCATTTAGCTATTTTCTTCCACTACATTGTAACTGTAAACCCGTTCGGCTTCAGTGCGATGCATATCGACGGATATGAGTACACATTTCATTCTGTCCCCACATACTTCCGACAGTTGCTGCCACATCTTGCATGTTGATGACTATGAAATATGGTAATTTATAATCTCTCCCTATTATACTATTTAAATAAGTTATTTCGGTTTTATCTCGTTTTCCTTCAGTGAGTTTATTCTTTGTTTCCTTTTGTTTAAATGTGATAGCAATTAAAATATTTGGTTTCTTTCGTAAGTTAAATAATTAAATCCGAGTTTATTAATTCCTACAAATTTTTTTGTCCATTAAATTAAATGACTTTATTCTGAAATTGAATTAATAACTTCCAACGTTTGGCAGGCAATATTATATAATTTAATAAGATAAGGCTTAGTAGTACGCATATGTTAATACGTAGTTAAGTGAGCTTTTCATCGAACGCCACGGTAAACATAGAAACAACATATATACTAATACAAATCACTCAAAACTAGCTGAACGTACCTTCTCTAAAAGTTTTTTTTATTTTCAAAAATCACTTTTAAGAATGATGCTTTCCGAAATAGTTACTGATTATACTATTAATAACGGGGAAGTAATAGATGTCAAATTGTCTTTTCTGTACTTAGTACAGAAAATACCGCTGTGATATTAATATTTGTACGTACACTACTGATAACATATAAGGGCTCATTTATTTTTCTAAGTCCCACGCTCTGACCAGTTTTGGATCTGTTAGGTTTGCAACGCGCCTATCCTACTGCTTCCCCTTCGAAATTATTTTATAGAAACTTTGTCGTCTTGTCGGCAGAAGAACTTTGCCCTGCCACGTTGCCATGTATGTTGTAATGCTACGTTGCCGAATTGACAGTTGCTCAGCGTATGTTTTAAGATTTTCCTAAGCAATGTGAGAGCATGAATTAAGGTCTCGTTCATTACAGCTCCCAAACAGATATTACGAGCTGAATTGTGGTATAAACCTTTTTCAAAAATCAATTCACAAGTCTCACTAGGATTCGAACCCACCTTATGGTGACAGAACAATAATAGCAGTGCAATAATAGCTCAGCCAATTTCACTTTTGCTGGAGGAGGTAAAATATCTGTTGAAAAATTCTAACAAATAAATTACCACTCAAGTCTGCGTGTTTTAGTCGGTTTGACAATGAATGACATTCTTTTTTTCTTGAATTGCCTGTTGCCATACCGCGGAGTTTGAGATTTAATAGATTTATAAATAAGATAATTAATTGAGTTAATAGTGCAATTACAATTAAAATTATTTTATTTGATATCAGTACTTTGTAATATTTGTAATAATAAAGTAAAATTATACTTTGAAATTAAATTGACGCCATCCTCAGAATTATTTTAATAGTTCTGCATAATATCATTATTTAGTATGCCTTGTTGAAATAAATTCTTCTAACTGCGTCTGTTAAGTAGTGTTACCAATCTTATTTGATCAGATAAGTTATACTAAATAATGATATTATGCAGGTATACTAAATAATATTTATTCCAGACTGGAGGTACACACATGAGCACTAATTGTTAATCATCTTTCAACTCATGCTTCTTTTTAAGCTCTACAAATACCGTCCTCTTAGTTTACCCTTTTCTTGAAAGCATTTATACTCATCGTAATAAATACTTGTCCCTGATTCATTGCGTTATACCGTTTATTTTTACAACTGAAAACATCGTACTCTATAAGTGTGTTATGTATGCCAGTCAATCTCAAGTCACACGAGATGAACCACCACATACATCCTACAAATACAAAATATTTTCTGCTTGAAGAGAATTTGTTTTATTATTTCTTGTTATCAAGTTATTCAACTCGGATATCAGAGTGTTATGATTTTAACGAAGTGCACCAAGGTTTTTCAACTCGGTTTTTTCGAAACTGAATTGTACGATACAAAAATTATCCACAGAGTAGACTATCTTCGTCCCATATTCCCCCCTCTTCCTTTAAGGGTTAAGTGTTTCAGGTGCTTCAGAGCTTCCAAGCCCAAGGAACTTGGTTTTACTCCCTCACTTCTCGGTGGTTCCCTCACTTCTCGGAGTAGCACGTTGCAAGACAAACGTTTTTGAAAATTACACGATTAAATATATTATTAATATCGTAACGAAAAGCATTACCTTTGGTATATTTAGACTATGTAATGGTGCATTCTTGCCTGAAATTTTGAGAATACAGAAATGGTCAGGTATACGAAATTTGAGACGCAAATCCTTTATTTTTGCAATAATATGAAACTTTTAACAATATATGCTTTCTTTTTGTTTTATAATTGGGAATTATTTGTTTGTTTATGTAACACTCGACTTTCTTTTAGTAATAGGCTATTAAAAATTTTCAGTAGTGATCCATTTCAGTAGCTGTCAAGGGAGAATTTTTATTAAAAGATTAGAAACTTGACGCGTGTGATGTCGCGCGAGCTGAACTAGTGCGTAATCATGTTAAGAAGTTACTGGCATATACTATGCAATCCAGTACTATCTTCTGATCAACGTTCCTTTGTGTTTGGAGAACGTCAAGCCAAAACTCGACAACTGGGGCAGTGGTTGTTCGTTCTTCAACATCTCACGGTTCCCATCGGCAATCCGGACACGCGCCGCGTCCTCTGCGGAAGTTGGCAGTACTGGCGGCAGCGGAAAGGCGTGTGTTTCCTCGCGGTGGAGGTGTTGTGGGGGTTATGGGGAGGGGAAGAGAAAGAGAGAATTAGTTTTCCTGAGGAAGACATGGAATCCTGCGAGAAAAGGCGTTCCCGACGAAACGGACCCAGTCGCGCCGTCCCCCCAACATCACAACCATCTCAATTACAGTGTATCTCTGTCGTCGTAGTTGGCATTGGATTCAGCCAGCTCTTATATTACGACGAGTCATTCATTACTACGCTCCACTGATAGTCTTTTCAATTACCACAGTCTCATTGTCAGCTATATCTTCTTTTTCTCAAAGTTGATTATTTATCTGTGGTTTTGAAGTTAAACATCTTAAGATGCGCTGGGATCAATTTTCTTGTCGCGCTACTGCAGTGATCATAGAATTTCATGCAAGGACAGTGGTGAAATATGGAACAATAAATTTTCACTTCTGTCTTGGTCAAGCGTTTTATACGAAAGGGAAATTTGAATTTTCGGAAAGGATAATCGTAAAACCTTCAGCACACAGAAATAAAGGAACATGTAGTTGGAAGTAATTCTGAATAAGATTTTAAATAAACTTTGCTACTGAAATATTAGCTAAATTATATTTTTAATTATAAAATAAGTAATGCTTTATAAAAATATTAATTTATTATAAAAAATAGCAAAATTATTAATGATTTTTCAAACGATTACATTTAACTACTGATATACCGTTTCTAATTGTATTCTTCTTCGTTTCCGATCTCCAATGCATACAATGATATTAGTTTTCGATTTCTTAAATTAATATATCTTTGGGTCTCGGCAAGTATCAAATTATCCAAAATGGCGTGTAAATATTTTCATGGTCACAATTATTGTTTCTTTATTAAAATTCGTAAAATGAAGTCCAATGGATCAAACGGATCGAAGACAAAGAGATAGTATAAGAGATGATGGAATTTTTCTTTGTATTTGTTGAGACACGCTAAAAAAGAATTTTTGTAATTCATGTTTTGAAGGTTGAATTAGGTTGAAATGTATTCATTATTTTACTAGATCATGAACTAATTGGAAAATCATTGATTTTTATGTAAATTTCACTAATTTAAATATTTAGAATCGGGTGTTTGTGATTTTTGATATTGAATGTTTAATAAGGGCAAATGAGTAGAAAGTGTTTCAGTTTTTTTCACTCACTCTAAAGGCATGTTATCTAATTTTCATTATATTTCTGGAATTTATTGATATTTAACGAGTTAATATCAAAAATTAAATGTTCATTTTACTAATAAATGGGTAAAATGGGATGGAAATATGTTATTTGTTCTCATGAATGGTGCGAATTAGTGTGAAATATGTGTTTTTGTTTTAATTTTCGCTATATCGCTCAACTTAACAGATACCATCGCGAAATTTTTGTAGGTAAACATGCAATATATGTGCTCGTTAAGTTGTAAAGATATCGTATTTTAACATTGAAACATCCCGTGCGGGTCATCCCGTGCAGGGTCGGTTAATTATTTATACGATAAGTACTCATTCGATGTGGTATTATAAACAAATCACCATAAACAAAATATGATATGAAACTAGGCGAGCTATGTTCAACTTAATTCTTCACTTCATAGTTCCGCCGTAGAGAGCCAATGTTTCTTGATCTTTTGCGAGCCATCTTGTAGGGCAAAAGCATTCATTCCGGGATTTTTGCGCTTTAACCTTATTGGGAAGTGCAGACTCAATGTGGTTTATTTTCGTCCTCTTGTCTGTCGTTTCTGGATCAAGTATGTAGATCCAGCATTCAACCATGGCTATAAGAGAAGCAAAATAAATTGTCCTCATTGGGCTCCAACCAAGGTCTGGTGAAGGACACATCGAGTTTCGCTTCCGCAATATGGTCAATAAACGGACAGCAAACAGTCAACAAACTTAATATGACACTTCTGACAAGAGGATATACTCGTGCATGATTTTAGAAACTTCTATATCTATGGTCAACTTCAATCTTCATTTTAATAGTGAATTCTTCAGTTTTCGAGAGCAAAAACCTCCAATTTCTTCACCGAATGCGGTAATCTGTTATATAAGATCTCCAGTATAGAAGTTCGTCATTGAAATAAATATGACTAGTTCGAAAGTACCTTTTTATACTCAAAACTGTGCCGTATGACGGACTCTCATTGCTATAAACTGTCATCCTTTCATTATAAATTTGGTGTGCAGTGTTACCCTTCAAATTAAGGAATTGATTACTCAATGAGGCTCAATTTTATCCATCACACAGTTTACTGACGTTTACCAGCTTTGGAAAACAAAAAAAAACATGTTAAATCTAGCTGTTCGTTTTAACTTTATATCTGTGGTTTACAGTAATAACGGGGTAAATATGTACTTCATTTTTTCGAGTCGTTTAAATTTTCCGTTATAAAAAGTTTTTCTACCATAACTTCGGCATTTAACTTTGATCTAATGTGTTATTTTAATACTTCATTGCAAAGATGAAAAAACAATGTTTTTATGTAATAAACATAAAAATTAATTATGTTTTTTACCATGAAAATGAAGAATAATAGTCACGTGGGTACCTTAAAATCGTTGAGTTTTTATATATTATCTAAATTTTTAAGTTTGTACTGATATGAAAGTGAATCACTTGATTTTTTAGAAACTTTTATTGCAGTTACCCTGTTTATTCTTATTCAATCTATACTTAACTGGTTATTACTGTTTTTTTTGGTTTTACGTAAATTTTCATTACTCAATTCAAGAAAAATGTACATTTTCGAGAAGAAAACCAAACATTTTTGACATTCATTTTTTTAGTGTAGTTACATCATTATTATTGGGAGTCATAAGAATCATAGGACATACTATTTCTGCGTTTTACAAAAGTTATAATAAATTATAATACTTTATCAATATTGTTTGCACTCAATGTGTCTTTTCAGTCAAATTGAAATATTATACGTTATTTTTGCTACTTACTATAATATTTATCGTATACTCGTATAATTCTAATTTAAAAATCAAATTCAATTTATGGTCGCAGAACACTTTGTCAATTAGAAATAAATTTTTTAGTTTTGTTTTTTGAAGTAGAGAATTTTTCATGCTCCATATAATATATAACTTTCGTGTTTCGGAAGGTAACCATTCTTGTAATGTCATTCAAATAAAAATATGCTGTTTGTTGTCGATAATAACATTGTAATTACTGAGTAAAAACGTTGTATACTTCACTATGGCTTTTCCTCAGTCTCCTGATGTCACAATATTCTTGGAGCCTGCCATATTAACGACAGCTGCATTTTCGATCTCTAACGAGAACGCCGAAGTACTAAGCTTATTTCGCTCTTACACACAGGGTAATAGCAGTGCTACTATTCCCTAAATGAAAGAGCGCTTAATCTGTTACACCATAGACTGCCTAATGATCAAAGTCTAACATCAAAGATACTGGTCTCGCAATTCTACCGCGCCGTTGATTAAGATCATGCTTCTGAATAGTCAAATGCCTCTCGAAGTGTAATCAGTAGGTAGAGGATTGATATAGAATGAATCAGTAAGATATCAAAAGGAAAGCATTAAAGTCGTTTCATTGGTGCGGAGCTTGCTGTTGTGTTATAAAATGAGACCATTTCATTGTTGGGAAGATTACTATAGTGTTATAAAATGGGTCCGCTTTAGAGGAAGAGTCAGATTTGGACACTTTCCTCCCATAAAGTTGTTAGGAATCTTCATATACAAATAAATAATTCTGTTTCTACTTAATGACAAAAGTCGAAAAAATTATTCGATGCTAAAAATGAAATATATAACAAAACATTTCTTTAATTAAAATTTGTCATGATTATGGGGAAAGTAATTTATTTCACTAAATTAAATACAAAATATTTAACAGAACAGTGTATAACTTAAAGTTTATTTTGTTGTTTCTCATGTTAATAAGCCGAGAATTTTCTTTATTTCACTGGGTGATACTATATTTACCGAGTATATTAATACAATACGTTAGTAGTAGTATTGTGAATTATTGAGTATATTATAGCAAACTGGGGTCTCTTTGAAATTGTTCAGCCATCAAACAACTTTTACAACAAGAATCATGTTATTTGCGTTATTGTTTAATTTTAGATCCATGTCTGAACCAGTATCCTCTTCAATAGATCAATGACCTATAATATCTCCGCTCTGAGAGGTATCTCTTACCTTCCATTAGCAAATAACATTTCATAGGACCTCAGAAACAGCTGGGTTAACTTTCGCACGGGCGTAAATGCTAATTTATAGCACGTTTTTGCGCACATTATCTCTATATAAATGGCTCGTGTGTGATTACCTCCAGACGGTGAGCCTTAGAGAAGGCCGCCGTAACTCAAGGCGCGGGTAATTGTGTGAAATGAAAACGCTGTTCCTGCTGGGAATTTCACGCGCGTGGGTTGGCAGCGAGTGAGGATCGCGACTCGTAAATTCCGCGTGTCTTTAAGAGCGAGAAGAGGACCGCGTAAGTGTTGGAGAATGGGAGGGAGGGGGTGGCTTCTGACGGAGGCGGAAGTCACGAAGTCGGTAGCTACCGCTGTTGCCACGGAACGCTTTCTGTTTACTGCTTCATCCGTTACAGTCGCGTCTAATGGCCTTTCAACACCACTATTATTGCTATCGTCTCTAGTACTACTAGTGCATGAAAAGTGAACTCGTGAGAGATCAAACGGATTCTGATATGTGGTGGTCTTGGTTTATTACGAAACGTATCTTGAATCACAATATCTACGTTAACACTCCATAATTTACAACTGTCCATTTTACTTCGTATTAGCTTTTGTATTTTGAGTTTGAGTTTACATTTTTTTATTAACATGGAGATTTACCTTTCAACTGATGTATATTCCAGCTAGTATTTTTGTTTCATTTCAACGCCATCCCAAACATTGTAATAAATATCACCAAAACGTCTCCTTGATTTACGACGACATAGAGCTGACATACTACAACAGACCTGAAATTTAAAATAATTATTTTGATATATTTTGTTGTTCTTTGTACAATCGAATATCACTGATTAGGATTTTAGTTAGTATCCGACGAGTATATTATTCACCATTTTCATAATGGTTTTTAATAAAAATTATTAATTTTTTCTCCTCTTTAACATATTTTAACATTTTACTGGGTACAACGAAACATTGTAATGTAATTGATAATATTTCTTCAACGATTTCTTTTCTTTCTGGGAATATTTTTATTTTATTGTAATTTATGAATTGTACATTCGTTTTATTGTGTTTCCAATGAGAACCTTTCATACAAAACCGCCTCCTTAACGGTGTCACTTCCTCAGCTCACGAACATACAAATAGACTATACTCCAAATATAATCACTACATTAAAGTCACTACAAATATAATTAGCAATATACAAACACACATTTATATTCACGGGTATAACATACACAATTTGTTTTGACTACATCAAATGATTACGTCTTCTGACCCATATTTCTGGAGCAATAACAATGAATATATCATTCACCTTGTATTTTTTTAGATTGATCTATCGCATACTAGCTTGTATAAATCTTAATTTTTTCGAGTGATGTTAAAACATTTTGTCTCATTGAGAATTATCTGCATTATTAATAATTTTGCGATCTGAATATTCCATGATCTTTTTTCATAAATACGGAATCATATTTTGATTTTCAACGAAACATAATTTTTAACATTATTCCACGAGGAAAGGAGATAATGTGAATCCTGTCACAAATCTCAGTTTATTTACTTCTATGCTTTCCTTGATTTTTCAACTTTTCACTTCAACCAAGTAAATAAAAGGAGGTAATATAGTCACAATTACCAATTTTATTTGTAATTTTCCGGTTTCCGTACGTTGCTCACCCTCTCCATCGTCCTCTCCTTGCATGACCCTTATTCGTTCAGTGAATCTCTGCGTCTCATATTCCCTCGTTATCTTTCACCATCCAGCAATATCCCTCACCCACCTTTTGCCATCGGTTCACCGTCTCTTTACTTCACTCTCCCGCCGCTTAGTCACAGAACCTCCCTTGCATACGCTCCAGCTTAATGTTGCTTGCAAATCGCGTGAGATTTATGACAAGCGGTTATGAGTAATAAGCCGCTCTTAAAGCGGATTTTAATTTACATTGTTTTTGTGAATGTGCTTTTTAAATGTTCTTTTTTTCTTTTTAATATTTGTTTGGATCGAGGTAATCATTTTTGCAGATATCGCGGTGTAGTATTGATGAATTGTTTTCCTCCTACGATTATTGAAATTGCAACTACTGCCTTTATACGTTTTGAATAAAATTACTGTTTTTCTTTGTAGGGGGCGGGGGAGATATCGACGATTTATAACTTTGAATCATTTCCTAGAAATGCAAAACAATTTAAATTAACATGTGGTCGATTACATTTAGCTCTTTCCATTAGTTCAGTTATATTCCTCTCAATTTACATTATTTTTCAACTGATTCTGAATCCCATTCAAGTTGTATGTTTTAATTGCTGAGTAAGCTGTCGTGGAACTGTTGTTCAGATATCACTATTAAACTGTATGGAGGAAATGTATTTTAAGATCATTCTCTTTCTTTTGAGAATTATAGTCTTGTGAGTTTATTCCATTGAAATGTCAATAAACTTACCGAAATCAAGGTAATATCGCAGCTTCATTGAGTCAAAGTTATGTCAAGAAAATCGAAGAAAATATTCAGTAAAAATAATTTCTTTTCTACTTCAATGAGATGTTAAAATTTCTATTGGCACTTCACATATTCAGATCATGATGAGGTTCTATCTTCACAAGTTACATTACTTACAATAGTACTTCTTACAAACAGGTTCAGACAATTCTTAGTTTTCGAAGATAAATACATTGATAGTAAAATGAAGTTGGATAAACGGAAAATATTTACGCTGTTTTTTCACCTCTAATTGAATATAATAATATAAATACTTTATAACCCGCAATATAAACAACCTTCAAATAGTCTATTGACATTATTAAAAATATAATCAGTATTGTTTTCATTAAAAGCTGAGCCGTAGGAAAAATTAAACAGTTAAACATTTTAACCGATTTTAAAAATGTGAAAAAACTCGTAAGTTTTCAATGAAGATCGTCACCTACAAACATTTTCCTTTCAGAAAAATACGTGGATAATATTGACATTTTGAAGATACTATGTTTCACGTGCTTTTCAAATAGGCTTGCCCTTCTGTCAAGATTCAAAATCTCGTTCCAGTTACATAACACTAATCAAACCGTACGTGCGTCACCATGAAAAGTAATGTACTATTAACTTGATATTGCTTCCTCTATATAGAATCATTGCAATTTAAAGGTCCATTCTTTTACTATTTTTCGTTATCCTGTAAATGGTTTTTAAAATAAACAGGAGAATTCGCATTTACACATAAAGATTGCTGATAATTTTGAACGTGTTTTATGCATTCATTTATTGTCTCAAATATCACGTCTAGTGGATTTTAAAGTCTTTTAAATCGTATAGGATTTCGAATCAACTGAAACAAAGAGTATATTTAAAACACGTACCATTAAAAACGTTTTAACGCTAACTTGTAAACAGAGTATTTGATGTAACATTAACTCATAAAACACATACTTACTTCTCGTATGATTAACCATGTATTAAAAATATTTACGATTCTTTCAAACTTTTTACGAAATATGTTTTGTCCTGTAATGTTGATTCGAATACGTTATATAGTTACGGATTAGAAGAAACAAAATTATCTTCTGAAATAAAACTCCCTCTTATAACATATCCTGAAACCAGATCATCCTCTGTGTGTGGCCAAAACAATGTATGTTTTGTAGTCGTTTTATTTACTATTGTACCTAGGATTGATTCCAATATATTATGTTTTGTAAATTAATTTATTTATCTTTTTATAACCACTAGTGATGAAGAAATGTTGACAAAACGTGTTTTCTCACTGCGCATACCCACAATATAAGTTTTTATTCTATATAATTGATTATTTGAATTATCATTACATTTACTTTTCTTGTTCTGCTGAGAAACATTTGAAATTATCGTCATGATTTTGCAGCTAAACACCTGAATATTTTATACTTCATTTGATTTCAAACTTTAGATTGTTTAATAGTAATTTTTCTAATAGTAATAGATCGTCAGTGAGTGGTGATTGGTAAAGTCAGTCGCAGATTGTTGTTCTTTGACTATTTAATGACTATTCAAAATAAAAAAAAGAAACAGTTTTATTACATTTTATTGATATTTAAATCTGAAATAATGCTTCGCGCATTAAACATGCGTCAGAAACGTTATAAAATACAAAGAGTTCTAGTCCTGGAAGGAAGCAGAGAAGACAGCAGGGCAAGTAGTATATTCTGAAGTTTCCTCGTTTGCACATAATCCTACTTACTCCTCTATAAACGGTCTCGCTGCAAAGTTCGCTCTTGTGTATTTGCTCTAAAGAGTATGCGCAAATCCTGTCTGTATTTGTTCATCCTCCACAAGACCTATTTTCGAAATCTCCAAATTATTAACGAGCGGGAGGTTATTGTTAATAACCTTCAGTTTCTCCTGGAGAATCCTCTTTGCCTCAATAAAACAACAACGCTCTTCTTAGGCCAGTGCGTCCAGCAGAGTCCCAAACTTTTTACGAAAGATGTTTTAATCCCGTCAATATTTAACGCGACAGAGCTGAAACTTTGTCCGCATAGGCGGCAAGCGGCGCTAAATCGCACTTAATGAGTTCCGCTCGTTAGCGATTCAAGAGGCGCAGACGACGGGAATGGCGCCTGCACTCGGATGTAGGGAGTGGGGGCCTCTGGAAGTGGGTATGGGGTGGTTGGAACATGAGGGCAGGCTTTGCGTCGACATGCTACTAACACTCTCTGCTCGCGGGAGATGTGTGTTGTGGGTACTTAAGAATGCGTAGTAAAACCCGGTACTCTAGCGTTGGATTGTGTATTGATCACAGATACTCAAAATTTAATATTTTGCATTCGATGGCCTGGATTTTAATCACTGGTCGGGTGTGGGATTTTTCTTCACACCTGAACATCCAGACTGATTCCCAGACTTACTCGGCGTGCTGTAAAATGAGTACCGGATGAATCCTGGGGTCAGATTGACCGGATCAAGATACTGGTCACATCTTCTACTCCTAATGTGAATGTCTAGTGATTGCAGGACTCTACCATCCGTAAACCACATGGGCACTTTCAGGGTATGTTATGGGAGATTGACATTGACTTTACTTGATAGTCTCGTATGTTGTCTGTAGGAGCAAGAAAATTCGAATTTGTGATATAACATATAACGTATTTACCTTGAAAGAAGTCAGCTGAGTAGACTTAGTACCTGAATTTTTAATCATACAAGAGAATTGAATCCTACCAGTCTCGTTTACTGAAAATCAAATAAATCGATTCAGGGTCAATATCAAAACTAGCATGGAATATACATCTACAATTGGCTGGAAGTATTTGTAATAATGTTAGCAAGACAGCCACCAGGTATTGCCAACCATTCAAAACGTGTACTGTCTGTTTAAAGCAAATAAACAACAACAACAAACCAAGAAAAATTAATTCACACTGAAAGTCGATGAAGCTATCTGCATGTTACCTAAAATTAAAATGTAAGCACTAAAATGTATTGGTGCTACGGATTGAAAAACTTTTGAACACCCCATCAAGAAGAAAGATATTACCTTCGTAGAAGAAGTCCTTTCTCCCAATCAAAGATTTCTGTTTTTGACGATATCACACTTCCCATATTAAAAAAAGTAGCGGAAATACGACATCTATCGTTGCAAGAGTGACAGCACTTGCATCAGAGCATGGAACATTTAGAGTAAATATTCTTTACCACCAAGTTGCGATAGACCTACTATTAATTTCATAATATCTTATCAATTTCATATTATATCATAACAGCTGACACACGTATTAAACGGAAGGAGAACGAAAACCAGTCTCTATTTTATTATTGAACATTATTTGAGTGGTAAAAAATGGAGGTTATTATTTTATTTTTTTTTTTTCGTGGGGCTTTAGGGCTCGTCAACATAGGTTATTATTAACAGGAGATATTTCTTAAATGGTAATTTTCACTTTATTTTGATGTAGTAATTCAACTGAGATTTGAATTGTGTTCTGTGTATGTTCCGTTTATACTTTATTGATTATACGTATGTTTATACGTTATTTTATGTAGCGTTGTTATGTAGTGTTGTTATTATAAATGTTGCAATATTTTACTTTAGTATCAAATTTTGAATGATAATTTTGAATACATTTCACATTCTTAGAATATATCTTTAACCTTGTACTTCTGTAATATTGTGAATTCAAAATTTATTTTGTATAACTTGTGTGTCTGTAGTATCCTTGTGAATTATATTTGATAAAATAAATGAAATGAGAATTGTTAATGGAGTATCAATTTTGAATTGGGAACTGCTGTTAAAAAAGTGGCATGTCATGAAATCATGACATCAATAACACGCAAAGTCTACATGTTTAGTTCATTTGTGTTTGTACTGCGGGTAGTTGAAATGTGTAAATACGAATTCCACTAATGAACATAACAGTGCATATTAGCTTAATCACTCGATCAACGAATGGATAATTATATTGATATATTTGAATTATTTCATTGGTTTTCACATGGAAATGCTTGTGTAAAGGAAATCATGCAGAAGATTCACTATCAAAAAACAATTGTGTAAAGAAATCAATAAAGATGGTCTGTATGAATGAATATTGAATTAGTTATTCGTATTAATTGGGAATTAAATGCAGTTCTGAATTATATCTGTTTCTGTTTATTGATTTAAGGTTATTGATTAATTGATGTCACTAATATATTAAAAACCTGATCCCTCAATGTGATGTATTTTGTTTTACTTTCTGGGTCTGAAAAGTTATTTTGCAATGGCTCACGTGTAATAATAACGAAATAAATAATTCTAGAGAAGCTGATTAAAGCATCTGGAAAACTCTGTGGTATCACTGGTTACCCTCGTAATATTGTTAGTGCTTATGTTGCACCTATGAAGTGAAAAATTAAATAACTCGGAGTTAAATATGTGTAAGTGTGTCCCAGAACCTCAATTACGCTCTTTCCAGGCAAGGTGAACGCTTCGCAGTCTCCTAAAAGTTCTCATTCTAGGAGAAACCACTTTACGGGAGCCTCTGTTTTTCTTCTCCTAAATGTTACAACTTTGGAGGGTTGATATATATTACTTTTATCAGGAGTGCACTAGAATTTATTGGTAGCAATATGGGTAGTATCAATCTAAAGCAGTATGACTGCACCATTTTATATTAATTAAAAATTTTAGAACAATCATTCATTTTTAAAAATCTTTTTAACGTTAAATGCATAGGAAGATATTGGATTACGTAGAAATATCTTTTTATAACTATTATGCTTTTTGCGTCTTTTCTAGACAAATGAATTATTTCTATATTATTCGCAAAATTCCCTTCGCTCCCATTACAGTCACTCAATAAGTAAAAAATGAATCTTGTCCAAAAACTAGACCTTGAATCTTATGTATTTTACGCGCTAAATGCGAATATGAATTCATAATTGGTTGCATATCAGTAGAAAAGTGTCAAAATTTGAGATATTGATACATTGTCCTAGAAAGATGCAAAAAATCATAGTGAACTTCATAACAACAGGGCAAACTCCACAGAGTCTCCAAGACTGCCAGAAAATGGCAAAAATGCTCATTGTCCGGCCAATTTCATAACAGAAGTTCAATATGTCATTCGTTTTGCATTCAATGGATTTCAATTAAATACGGGAAATTTGAAAGAAAACTAATAATATAAAGTGACAACTGTGGTGCGCATAACAAGAATCGTATGGGAAAGATTCATGTGAGCCTTCCTGTTGCGTTAGTGAAGCATTAAACACGGGAATTTCTGTTGCTTCTCTGTTTATTTTGTTTTCAATTTTAAATTTTTACTAGTATAAAAATTCGAGAAGGAGCATTTATGATCTTGTAGTTGAATAACATGGTTAATGCAATACTAGGATGTTTTAATTTCTTTAATACTCGCGCATTTTACTCTGAAATATAAATATTACAGAATATGGATTTGAATTCCCAAATTCCAAATTTTAAATTGAACAATTGCGTTAACACATAAATGAAAAATAAATTTACTAACAATTTTACAGTAGGATGATTCATGAATCCTTGTTTCACATTGAAATTAAATTACTGATTTGAATACTAAAAGATGAAGATTCATTATTAATTCTAAAGAAATACATTTTCAAAGTTATCTTGATTAGAGTATTGAAGCAAAAATAATGTAAACAGAATTGATAAGGGTACAGTAAAATGTAACTTGAGTGCATAGACTATATTTTCATGCAAATTATAGCATTTCTCCATACTTGGAGTTTCTTTTACATCACAAACATAGTTCATTAATGAAAAAATAACTAACAATACGTAAATAAGAAAATTCTAATAAAGTAGGAACTCATTAACGTCTTATGTAAACATATCTTTCTTCCAACCCTTGTTTTAGAGTGGTCATCTCAAAAATACAAATTCTTATGTAATATAATATATACATGTACCCTTGATATAACTAGATGAAATATATGTCAGTATGTACGAAAAAAATAACATAAACACTGGCATAAACACTAGCGATGGTAGCTTCTAAACGATTCAGTAATCAAAAAAGAAATAATGTTATTATTCGGAAATAAAATAAAATTTGCAAAAGATTTTGTGAATACTTTTATATTAAAAATTAATTTTTATGAATCACATTAAATGTTTAGAAGTGTGTGTAGACAGTTAAGAAGAGTAATATTGAATTTATAGGTATGAAAAATTGAGCAAACTAAAAGATATTTGTATTTGAGTGCTGGAAATAAGAACAGTTTCAAGAAAAATGATATTTGTATTGAGCAGTAAGACATACACAATTAGTGAAATGAAGGATGAGGTAAAACAGAAGAAGTAGACGCAAGGGTTTTATATTCAATGAAGATTAAATATATAGGCCTATGGTAAGTACAATAAGTTATGAAAAATAATAATAATGATAATAATAATATATTAAATATATGAGCTTTAGAAGAGTTTATATGAAGTAAACAAAAGAAGAAAAGCGTATATAAATACTAATGTAAAAAAATATTCTTACATTAAGGCAATATATAATTATTAACTAGGCCTATCTTTCGACAGCGAATACTATGTTCCTCAAGGTTTATTTGATTCTCAATAAAATGCCATCCAACTACTTCATCTCCATCACCATTTACAGCAACAAAAACATCAACTATCATTTTATCACTCGCCATCAACTAAATCCTGTTTTAAAATAAAAGGAAATGCACCGTAGGATGAATTAGGAGTAGTGAATTTGCCCTTTTGTTGCAAAACCTACACCGCGTTCGCAGCGACGCGACGTGTGCTGTGTAAGAGATCGGCCGTTGTAGAGGAGGCGACGAGGGAGAGCCCATAACCGCGGTCCATTTGCTACGAGAAGCTTTTCGTCTACGAGGAGTGGCCACCGCCGGTTCCCCAGAGATTGTATTGGCCTCCAATGCAAAGGAAGATAGTACTCTTCCAAAGAGTTTCAATATCTCAGTAAAGAAAATCTACTGGTGTATGAAGTTCAACATCTCGACAATATACTTGAAGAAAACTTCCTTGTAACTCAGGCAATTTGGAATTTTATTATGCCTATGTTACTTTGTGAGAGTTAAATTATGAGGAGAAGAGAAATGCATTACTTCACATTGTATAAAAAAAGGTTCCTCTAACAAAAGCTGGGTTTTGTTAAACAGAAAAGACAAGACTCTAAAGGGTGGAAATATTTTTGTTCAGAAATTCTTACGACTAATTGGAAATGACAAGCAAAAAATTATTGGTTATATTTTACTCCTTTAAAGTAACCAAGAAAAGTACATGATTTTCTTTAAGAAAGAAATATTTCTGTTAATATTGCATTAAGTTTAGGTTGTTGCAGGCAATTCGCTAACCATTTAAACAATTCGCTCAACGATATATACCCCTATTTACGAGCGTTCAAGTTTTCAAATATGATCAGTAGAGTGACTTGACTTTCCGTAGTTCAGATGAAACTATTATCACAAAAAATGTCGTCACATGTAGATTTGATGTGTCTATAGGCGAATGGTTCAGAAAGTGCTTCAATGCAAGTCACAAATTGTTGACAGAGTCACGTTCAGAGTTTTCATCGTGGGCGAGTTTCCATGCTCAGATTTATTGTTTTTTACCTTGAGTTCCAGGTGTGTGTTATAAGTACATTGTTTCAAAATTGGTAGTTGGGAAAATATTATTTTGACATTTTTTTCAGAAAATGATCTTTAAATTGTTTATGTACATAATTAACGTTGATTTTCTAAGTAAGCAAAGACATTTTAATTGATTTGACTTATTAAATATCATAATATTAACTTAATTATTTAAGTGAGGGGGAAATTGTAATAATTTTAATTGTTCAATAAAATAAATTACGGAAAACACCAAAAATGAAATTTAAAAACCGAATTTAACTTTTAACTAGAGTTAAAAGACGAACAATTTAATCTCTTGATCTTTTGTATCTGATATTTCTTACCACATCCATAACTGACGAGGTTGCTAAATATTTATATATTAAGTGCATGATTATTAATGTTTTAAAGACTGTATTCTATTAAGAATAAATTCTAATAATATACCGCAACAATATTTTACCCCTGATTTGATGGTACAAATAGTTTATCAACTTGCCATGTAATGAAAGAGATACCACTTTACCACCATTCATCTGGAACTAAGCGAAAGCTATGAGTATTTGACGTAATGTAAATTATAGTGTAATTGATATTAAGCATTATGATTTACAAAAAAAAAAAAAACTTTTGTATCAACTCGTGGTACCTGCCTTAAATTGTCGATTTCTTTTGAACTATTATTACGACCCAATTAGACCTTAGACTAAAAACGTTTTTGAAGTCCTTCATAAATAGTGTTCTAAATCACACAATACTTTGAAAGAGAACTTTGAGTTTTGTTTAATAATACACTCAAATGCCTTTAACTGAAAATGACTTATTTTCGTTCAAATTAACGGGTTTATATTATTTAAATGACTCATTTGGGTCCGTTACTGATTGACAACCAGGGTTTCCATCCCCGTCTCTCCACTCCCACCCCATCACACACCTACGCACGCTACTTGGTATAACGAGAGTTTGTAATATATGGACTTTCGGTAGTTTTCCAAGTTGTTTGTCGAAGATTCAACGCTTCGACTGTCATCTCCTAGTCTTCGTCAGACGTCTTGGAATTCTATAACGACATCTTGGAATGCTATAATGATATGATAGAATACTACGATTACCAAGTCTCGATAAATACTTTGTGACGGTAGAACCAACCCACTTTCCGATGGCCTAAGAATTCGAGATTTTTAAAATCAATTCTGAGCAAACACATTTTGGGGTAGAAATGAGCTTCAATTTCCAAAAAGTGCTCCGTCGTCCTGCTTTATTGACCCATGGGCAGGATTCCGACCGAATAGAGGATTGATTCATATATAGATTCATATTGAGGAAGGAAAACAAAAGAACTTTGAAAATATACCTAAGTTTGTACCATAAATGCGAGAGAAATTGGTCAATTCTAAAAATAGTTAACGAGTAACACGATATACCGATATTATGTCGATGACGAGATACAGAAGACTATCTTTATTAATAATCTTTATCTTTATTAATAACGAAAATGAGAAAGGATATGAATAATGCGAGGCCACCTCTAATGATATAGACTATAAGCTGGATACTTCTTCATAATATCCACGTAATGTTNGTGTGTGTGTGTGTGTGTGTGTGTGTGTGTCGGATTGTGTACTTGGATACGAACAATATATCCAATGTAATACTTTCAAGATAACTAACTTCTGACACGAAAATGAAAATTCTAGATTCTCTCATCCAGGAAAATGAAGAAGAAAAAGATAAATTTGCCAAAAGTTACGAAATATTTTATTTTTATAATGATTATTTGTTTGTTGATCATTCTCTTTATAATATTTTGACACCAATGTAGTAGTATGTAATATTTATGGTATGTAAGTCATGTGTAATGAGTATTCTGTAACGTGTGGCTTTTTATTGTTTTAGTACAGTTTAAAATTGTCCATAAAATCAGTTATTTTTGAAGTGGATAATTTTTATTTAAATTTTTATAAAACCAATTTTTAAAATACTTTTATGTACATATAAGACATTCTTTTAGTGATATACTGCTATAACTAGCCATAAAATAAATGAATAACTGATGCATTAGTGGTGATGAAATTACTTCAAAATTATGTTCTGTGACTATTAATCGAGACTTAAGGGCTTTTTTCAGCTGGGGTTTTACGGCTCGCCAATGTCTAGGTCATTAGAGCCAATACTTAAAAGTAAATCTCACTAATTGACACTTTTGGGTCAACATTTCCTACATCGTTAAAATGCTCGTATGATATCAGGTTTTGATTTTATGCGTGAATAATATTTCTTGAATGCCCACCAATATCTTTAAATATGTTTGTCATTTTTAGTGGAAAAATAAAAGAAAGCGAAACGTCTATACAGACTAGTAGTTCATTGTCAATAATATCATTTGATCAACCTATTAAGTTAGATTTTCCCTTAACCTTATTTAAAATAGATAAAATATATTATACAAACCCATTTGTGTTCATAATAATAAGAAGGAATTTCTAATAATTTAAATGAATCTGTATATTGTGATGAAACTACTTGCAACTTTCCAAAAACTCTAGAAACATTTGCCTCCCAATTCGCACTACAGCGCAAATCATTATAAGGAACTTGCAATGAATTTAGAGGTATTATATTCTTTCTTGCAGTAACAAAAAAAATCTTGACCTTAAAAAATATTGTAATATTTATCATTGAAAAATAAAACAATTGTTGATCAGATTATTCATGATAAACAAAACAAGGAACTTTAACAAAAGAAGCTGACAATAAATGATAATGCGTGTTCATTGTTACTACGTGATAACCGGGTAAAAGAAGAAAATCTGGCAATGTGTGATAACTTTCGGCCAGGTGAAAATGACGACGAATGGGGAATCTAACCCGGGAATCTTACTTTGATCGCAGGGTTGTTAACCACTACACCAGCCGTTCGTCTACCGCAACTATACACCATTTTCATACGAGCAATATATTCGCTGTAAATCTACACAATATGTTATTTTCGAAATCGTTTTTAAAATTATTTAACTAAAACTTCAATTCCAAGTTACCTCGCAGTTCTCCTTCGGTATTTCCTCAAGCCATGCATATTGTTTGTTTGTTTCCTAGTGCAAAAGGTTTTACGTTTACTTGTCATAAAAATTCAAATAGAAATAAGGTTATTTATTCCTAAAATTCTGTTTCTTACAGGTATGTAAATACAACATAATGGAAATTAGCCACATACTTATCACGATACACGAGTTAAATTTTATATTTTTTATGTCTATCGAACTGGCTACCTTTAACTTCAATAGCTCCTAAAACTCTACTTTCCTCTTTCAGAAATTTCAAATAACTTTTCATTAAACATCTCAGGACAGGCGTTAGAATTTCAGTGATTTTTGTTAAATTGACTTGTGAATACTATGTTTATCATCCCCTAAGTACATTATTATTTCATTCTCTCGAACGAAAAATCTCTAGTTGATCTTTGTAAGTGTTGCAATTTTGGTTATAGTCGTTTTGCAATATATAAAAAAAAACAATAAACTGCGAATAGAATGGTACAATAATATACATGGGTAAAAGGAACAAAAACAATTCTGTAAATTAAAACTCTGATTGATGAAAAGATTAGAATAACTAATGAAGAAGACAGCAATGCTGTCAAAAAAGGTGTCAAACATCTCCCTTTAATTTTTAATTTTTTACCAGCTAAATTAACCCGGCATTGCCCATCTTTTGTGTTCTTATTGTCTTATAGATGCGATTTCAATTATTTCATTTTATTTAATTTCAGTCAGAGTACAGTCCATATTCGTAGTGAAAACCTATTGTACCTCCCATTTACCACACCTCAAAGCTTAGGATGACTGAAATTAGGATGTACAGGATGCGATCCTCTAACAATTCATGTAAACGAAACCGAATATTGTTAAATTGAAATTAATACTCTACGTTTTCGATTATTTTTACTTACTTCATCCCTCTAACCATACGGGATCTATGGATATTTTCTCTCAACTTCATGGTTGAATTCGTACATAACATCAGAAGTGACCCTATTTACTTCAACGATACAGAAATCTATAGATGAGCACTCATATGACTGTTTTTATATGTCACTCCCACCCTACTTCACTCCTAGAAGTATTTCACTTGTATGGTATGAACATAGAATTAAACTATTATAATTCATTTCAGCAACCCCGAAAACTATGGATTCAACACTAATATCGGATATTTTCGCTATTTTACATGCCCACGCCCTTCGCAATCCCCTCCTCTGTTTCATGCATGTTAATATCGGTCGTTTTCGATCATGTCATTCCATTCCTACCCCTTTCCTAAGGTTGCTAGGTGTGTCATTTGTCGTGTACTCGGTTATCAGTGCGCCAAGTTTGGTTAAAATTTCTTTTGACATTTCGGAGATCGGAATTCGGAGTCACGGTGGACTCATGCAACCATCCATCCACCTATGTAATATAAGTGTACTAAATTCCTTTTTTTTTTTAATTTCAGGTTGGTATTGCTGACATTCAAATTGTAGTCTTCTCTAAATAATTACTTCTGTTGGTGAGTTGTAATCACTAATATATTTCTTTGAAATTAACGTTCTAATATATTATTATTTGAGATTTATAAATGTCATTGAATTTTTCTTTCTTGTTTATAAAGGAAAAAATTATCCTTAAGTAATAATCAGAATATTCCTTAAGTCAGTAATACACTATGAGAATTTGGCAGATGAGAAAATAACATTTTTTAATACTTTATAATTTCATTCTGCTAGATGAGTATTCTCTTAATCGATTATCGATAATTCCTACAATAATTTCTGGAATCTGAATTGCATCAATTCCCCTTGACTTATTCAATCTATCAAATTAGTTCCGTGTTCTTTCTAATGGTATAAAATAGAGCAGTCTGAGAATATCTAATTCAGAAGTTTCTTCTTTTGCGGATATTATGTAGCACTGTAGGCGAGTTACTAGAATGAATGTTTCCATAAACAATTTGATATAATTATATGTTTGTACGTACAATTTTTTCCACATTTGATCTCATTTGTATAATCAATTAAACTGACATATAATTTTTTTTATTATTCTCAAAATGTGTTGAAATTGATACAATGGAACTTTCGAAACAAAGTTTTATGCATGTATCAAAAACAAAGAAACAAAACAAATTTCACTTACCACAGTTACTACAGTAATCTTAGACCGTTAAATCAACTTCATGAGAAAATAGTAACAAAATTTTGTTCGTATTAACATATTATAATGATTTATATCTGTTAACAGCGAAATGTAATTGACCAATCTACACAGTCAGTCATCATCGTCGCAGTTCCAACGAACAAACAAATAAATAAACCAAAACACACTTACTCATTATGCACGATATCATCTCATATCATACTGTTACGGTACTCCGTAACAATGTAACAAAATTATTTTTTTATTTTATTATGTATTTATTGGCTCTGACTGCCTGTAATAAATTATAGACAGTAATGATTCTTTCTCTTTGTGTGCTCGTGGTGGAGCCACGAGGATGCAGAGAACGGATATTTCACTTCCGTTGAAAATAACCGTCAGCATTTGAGAGCCGTGAGAACGGCGTTTTCAGCAATGCACCTTGGTGGCGAGGTTCTAGACCGACCAGTAAGAATGAGTACTGATGTCGTCATTCCCCCCTAGACGTCCATCTTGCGAGTCGGGAACCTAGCGGAGAAGCAGGCAGTGCAAGATAGAGCTTGCACTTCCGCACATGGGCCGTCACCCATGCGCTGTAGAACCATGTTTTGTACTTGTAAATTCTTATATGGAGTGTGAAGTGAACCCTCCACTCCACAACACGTACTCTCCGAACGTGTCGTGTACGGAACCGGACTAATTTAATTGTATGTATTTTTCTTGATTCAGTATGTATATATGTGTCCATCAGACACTCGATCGTTGTGATCATGGCGAGTCTGGATTTTTTGTTGTTGTTGTTGCTTGTATGATGTAACTTTGGATCTTAGACAGAATTCTTATAATTTAATGTTGGGTTGAATCAATGTATTTCTTGAAGGTTAATTAGGTGCTTGTATAGCATTGTTAGTTTGCATGATATGCTTGTAAACGTTGAAGGCACCTGCATTCAACTAGAATAGTAAATAATGTTTAATCTGACTGTGTATTATCTTTCTCGATGTCATCTAGGAGTAACAAGGTGATCCTGGCTCAAGTGTCACATCCCAGTCGATTCCCCTCTCGTGTGTTGTTACATTCACAGGTCAGCGAGTAGCCCCGTAGGAAGATGAGTAAATAGTGTATTAGACCAAACCTTTAATTAGGGTGTGAATAATGAGATCAATTTCAAGGTTGAGACGCCAAGAGGTAGAATTTAAAGACCCCCGTATTGGAATGTAACGCTGTGTAGTTAGAAACGCCGGGTAGTTACCTAGATCGCCGGGGATTGTATCAAAAGGTGGAGACGCCAAAAGGTAATTTAGGACCCCCAGGGGGATGTAACATTTGTTGGATTGCGTCGGTAAAGATTTAAATTGAAAGGGTAGAATGTAGCACTTGTTGGATAGAACCGAGAAAAGATTTAAATTGAAAGGGAGGGATGTAACAATACAAATTAAACATTTCATGTATTTGTCTTCATCATAATTTTGTATTCTTTACCTCAAGACCATAAAAACCAACTTTGGTTTCTTCCACAACGTGTTACAACTGCCCTGATGTACGATTTCTAAATTTTTCCTGGATCTAAGATGATTTGTATTCGAATATAAAGAAAACACCTAATGGTTTATATTAACGCAAATCAACCCGTTACTATCCCGTTTGGTGCTAGGTATCACCAAAATATTTGATCGGATACCTAGTGTGTTCCAGTATTATTTAGGCCCAAGTCCCTAGGATTATAAACGAGGATGACCATAAGTTATGAGACGAACTTGCTCGTTTTAATGTGAGAGCTGATGAGGAAATTGTCTGCTCCGAAATTACCTTTATGTTTATAAAGCATAGTATGTACTATGGTACATCTGAGTGATTTTTATCCATACATGCATTGTTTAAGTAGTCTGTTTAATTCGGGTGTAAATATATAAGGTCATTACTTCGTACCTTTATTGTAAGCACACAAAAAAACGTGTCTAAACTCATGCTTTAAAAAAAGACGCTTAATCTCTCCGAAACTCATACATTTCATCACGCACACCAAACATTTTTATCGCAATTACACGTCTTCCTTCGCTGGAACAAATGCCTAATTTTTTCAACCCGAGGTCTTTGTTTTGCTTGACCTCCGTGGATTTTACAAGTAAACTGACATGGGTTGCATTCCCTCTGCCATGCCTCCAAAATTATCTCGCAGAATGTTGCTACACTATCTTCATTCTTCCTCCATATCCATCATATTTGCGGATATACGTTGGTCGTTTGCATTCTCCCTCTTGTTTCTCCTCCTCCTCCTACTACTACTCTCTGCTTCGTCATGCAACACCCAGCGTTTCATTGCAAACGCCTACATGTGCCTGCGTGCACCAGAGTCGCCTCGAGCTCCGCCTCCGCCTTCTCCGGCGCGGCGGCCCGCTTCCGTCTCCGATGGCTGCTCGTCCGCCCCACCCACATCCTCTCGCTTACACAAGATGGATGAACGCGAGCCGCTCGCTAACAGAGCTCTTTTGTTTCTTCATCGCGGTTATCCACCCACCTCTCCCATCCTCCCTCTGGGAGTTGCGGTCCTCCCATCGCTGCTACTTCTCCCTCATTCCCATCACGTTCAATGACCACAATCCATCCTAGGAGGCACGTCACTAAACTATCTTTTAATGCACCCCTCCCTTTCAGCTTGAGATCACTTTTCGTTTTCATTCATTATTTACCTCCTATCATGTGCCAAATGGAATCTTTCGTCTTTGACAGGTAAGAAATGAGTATGTTAAGAAGAAGTATCAGTAGTCGTTTAAAATACTGGTAGTACCAGATAATTCAATCCACGCTCAAAAACTGTTTTGCAAGTGATGAGAACGGTGCTAAACAGTATTCTTAACTTCGCTATATTAAAATAATTATATATAAGCAACATTCCCCGAGAACAAAGGTATTCATTCTAATTTGTTGAGATCTACTTTATATGTTAAAGTGTATACTTTTCTTTCTATACAGGCTAATGAATTCTGACTATTTATTACGGATTTTGTAATATCAATTCATAGTATACACACACTACTGAGGCAGAAAGAAAAGTATACATTTTTTCCCACCGAGTGACATGGAAAAATTCACACATTACGTCATTAGTTTACATTATCAAAAGAGATGCGTTCGTCGTATACTTTATTCAAGACAACAGTAAAACCGTCTCAGATTTTACCATCTCAAAAGCTACAGCACAGAATCAGAAGCAGGACTAATTCAAAGACATTTGATCGTCTTTTTTTCGAGCACGGCTTCCAAATCTTGCCTCTGGTTGGAAGTGAAAAGAAGAAAAAAAGCAGACTAAATAAAGAGTCGGGTGTGAGCCAATGAGCGGGAAAGCTTAAGCGCGGAGTGCACAGAACTGCTGAGGAGCAGTTCATATCTTTTGAACCATATTCTGTTATTCTCCCCCATCTCAAATATAAGGGTAAAAGTGTCTTCAGAACTTTATCTAACTTTCAATTGTGAGATTTAAAAAAAAATGTCTTTTCTATTTTAAAATATGTGTGTCATGAAACACTATACTTTTTTGTATAACTCAAGTAATATGTAGTATTATCTATAATTCACGTAAAAAATAAAAAAACTTGAATAGTTTTGAATCAGCTAGCAGTTTTGTCTTGTATTGTACATGGCCTTTTGCTAGAGAATAAAATGTTGAGAAATTTTTACGTCTCGCTCTTTGTGATACTAAATTTAAATGTAAATGGTGCGGAAAATGAACTTAATTCATTTAAGTCCTGTAAATAAAAAAGTAAAAAAAAATATCGATTATTTTTCTTGAGACCCTCTATATTCAGACCTGGTGTTTTCGTTATGTCTCAAGAGAAAATCTGTATTTTAGCACTTACGTCAATTATGCTTCTAGGATTCCACTAATTAAAGACAGCTTCGCGGAGGCGTTGGGTGTTACGTAACATGCAAGAATATGATAGCTATGCAGATATGCATGTGTGCGTGTTGGAGCGGATAGCATTTGGTGGGCAATAGGGCGCGAGGTGGTCAGAGGGTTTCGTAGGACGGAGGAGAAGAGTCGGCGAAGACTCGCGGCCAAAGGCTCGAAGGCTTCCGCGGCGCGCAGATGAATAATTCATAGGGACCAGAAACGCCGACGGAACGCCCGCGGGGAGCAATGGCTAAGACCTCGAGGACCGCCAAGGGGCATCTCCTTCCCCCACCCGCACCTCCCACGCGGTCCTTCAATCCTTACAGTCTTGTTCTGCGAGCAGACCTTTTCCTCAGTTCATCTGAGTTCACTAACTTCCATGCATCGCATCTCTCTTTTACTGGTATATCGTGGTGCATCTGCTTGGCCTTTTTTGTCTCCAGAAAATGTCTGTCGTCCGTTGTTTCATTTCTCATCTTCCTTCACCACCCACTCTTCTGACACCCATAGACCGTCATATGTATATCAAGGTTCCTTCTTCATATTCCCTACGTGTTTCATTCTGTGAAACAAATTTTTTTGTGACCGGTGTCTTCTTCTGTCTCAACCTAGATTTATATGTAAAGGGTTGTAACACTTTCATTGTGAATTCGTCACATATCGGTGTCGTAAGTATTTCATTTGATCTATCGTTTTGTGAAAGCATAAAAACACTATCACGTTCTGAATTCCTGGGTACTAATATTGTTATCAAAACTAACGTTTTACCGTTCAACACTTCGAGTAAAATTTTTCTGCTAAAGTGAACAAACTGATATCAAAATGATGTCTTGAATCTTATCCGTTTATTGCAATACAACAAATAAATTTTACGGTAAAACTATTTTTACCTACATTATACTTTCACAAATTCTGGTGAATTTTCCTTAGCTTGAGACGATGAAAACTTAATATAGAGTACTGACTTGATTGAAAAAAAAAAAAAGAAGTAAACTTTATAAATAAGTAAACAAATTTACGGTCAGAAAAGGAGATACAAACTGCTTATGACCTAATGAGTGGAAATGAAAAATAATTTACTTTCTGGGAACAAGCAAGGGACCTTCTCTTCTATTCCGATCAAGGGTCTAAGAGCAGTGGCGGATTTAATATGACAGAATCAGACAATTATTGTAAATATTCATTGATGTTATATATACACTTACTTGGCAAATATACTCGTTTAATCAAATTTCTAAAAACTATAAAGAAAAAAATTAATCTTTATAGAAGTGTCGAAGTGTGGTTGGGTGAATAATCTAAAGTTAGTTCTCTCATGAAATGTTATATAATTGGAAGGGGAATCATCTAAAAGACACATAAAAGAAAAATCATTTTTTACTATTAAAAAAGCGTAATAAAATTTCATATAATACGCAAGTATAAAATACCTCATCCTGTTAAATGTTATGAGGTTTATCTCAAAATGTTCAGATTTTAGACAAAGTTTGATATTAATAAGTCTAAAATTTGAATAACGGAATGAGAACAAGTGTTGGTGTTCGAGTAATGATGCCCTTTTATAATTTTCCTTTCCCAATGATGTTTACATCATGGCCCCATTTTCTTTTCCTGTTCCCTTTTCATTCCCATAGGAAATACTAGTTTACAAAATTAGAAGTTGTATTTTCCAGTAAAATAAATTCAAGCCAATAAAAGTAAAAAAGAATTCACTTTCATTATCCCTTTGTGTGTTAAACAACGATAGTTGATATTTCCAATTTTTTAAATGTATAATCGTTATTTATAAATATAGAGTTACAAATTTATACTTAAATATCTTTGCGTGAAACATCTTAATGTTATTTTTGTTGGAGTACTTCAATATTGTGAGAAGAATCATTAAAGAGAAATTGAAATGTGAGAAATGAATACTCCATTAAAAAATGTATAAATAACATGAGAAATAAATACTTCATTAAAAATATATAATACAATGCTGTAATTAATAGGAAGAATTTTTAATGCATGTAAATATTAATTTAATTTTATAACCCAAAAGAACTCTTCAATAATATAATGAATTCAAACGATGATGTGGATTAGGGAAGTCTGGTGCATGATTTCTGTTTTTTTTTGTTGTGTGTTATCGTCATAAAGATCCCATTCTCTTTCAGCGGGTGTTTCCCCTGCTCTCTTTCCTCCCACGTGCAGAGTCAGGATGCCTCTGAACATCGTAAGCATCTTCGTACTTCGCAGACCGCTCCAGCAAAGCTACTTCTAATTAAATGAATGGAATTTTTGGAACTCCCAATTTCTGCGAGATATTTCTCCATGAGAGTCATATGAAAATTGCAAATATACCGTGAGGACGATCTTCGTTCACTAATGTAAAATATTATTAAATAGAGAATATCAAATATATGGTATTCTTTTCATCCTACTCAGGTAATTGAAGTAAATTACAAGTATGGGAAGTTAAAAACGTTATTGACCGTTAAAATGGTTAAAGTCTCTGAACAAAAAAATATTTTGCAAATTGAAGAGATGTATTCAATGAGCCATTAGCTCAAAATGAGGGTACCTAAAAGCAATGTGACGTATCAACACTATTTTGCAAATATTCTAACTTCATTGTTAATATCCGTTGTTAGAAATAATCAGGCACCACTGGATATAAATTTATCTGCTTTTAGATTTTTGCAGACATTTTCATTCTGCGCAATTTCCCTTCCCACCGTACTTTTTCCTGTTCAATGCACGCCCAAGAACTTGGACTATCGGAACCCAATATCGACTGAGATATTGCAGCGATTTGGAGATGCAAAGAGAGCGCTTAATGTAGACGTTTCATACATGTTTAGTATATTGGATTTTTACGTATTTTGAGATGGGTATCAGAATAATGGCTGGTCCACCAGTTGGGATCTAGGAAGGAAGAGATAATGAAATTTTAGCGGAAGGAAACATCAGATTCAATAAAAATCTTGGTTCGAGAGATTTCGTAACATGGAGCTTAGTATAGGTAAATTGCTTTCACCACCCTGTTACATAAACTTCATTGCTGAAGTGATGATGTGTACAAGATTTCATTATTACATCGTCGAATTATATATTGGTTTTCGAGGATTTAAAACATGGTTATTTCACAACTTTACGAATTCTATAAAATATGTAGACGGGATAAATAATATGTAAATACAATCGAGTTAGAAGTATTTTGAATTATAAAATAGCATTTCCTTAAATAACGAATAAATAATTTCAATTACTGATGTATTCTTCACTGACGGAAAACAGTCAATTAGTCGTATTGCATACAAAATATTAACGACCTAAAAATAATATTAATTGCTTAAAATATAGTTTAAAAATTACGATCATGTCGTCGTGGGGATGTCCAGATTTTGTTTCGGAAACGAAGTAAATTAGCATTCATCTGGACTATATGGCATATTAAATTTGTTCTGAAGTTTCCATTACGACCTCTTCCATCTTGCCTTGATAGCGTATTGGCCAACCCTAGCCGCTGCCTGTAAACCCTGCCTACTGCCTGTCTTTCCAGGCAGTCAGTACGGCGTGCTCTGTTGTATGTACGTGCTCCTATTGATATATCTGCTATAGAAGATGAACAAATCAGTGAGAAAACCTCGAGAACCATCCCTTACAGCCTGCTGCTCATGGAGAAAGTCCTGACCCGTGTGGTTGAAACGTAGCGGTCGGTCGATTTTGACAGTTTGGCAAGCTGTCTGTGAGCACTTTAGTTTTTATCGAGAGTGGATTTGATTTAGGTTATGACATTGCGACGGCAATAGCACAAGAAGAACTCGAATTCTTTGGAAACCTGGAGAGAGTTATTGCTCACCTAGGACGGCTTTTAGAGATGAAACTAAGTTTGACGTTGTAAACCCACCCATCCCACTCGAAGGATGGTGTATCTACACATTCACTTAGTTTCGTCTAATACTGTATTTTATTAATTATGAGCCAAAATCCAAAAAAATATCGTGTAACGTATCAAGTATTTGTGTATAGAAAAGTCGATAACTTTAATTAATGTATCCACTTAAATATGTAATAATTGTTCTTTGAAATTACTCAATATTTTAATTTGCAGCTCTTAATTTTTGCCACGAATTCACAGCAATTTTCTTCACGCTTGACTTCTCTTTTGTATTTAAATTCTGCATTATATTACAAAAAGGTCCACCAAGAATTCTGGGAAATTATGTTTCATGTTACGTGAGAGGCATGCATCTTATTATTTCCTAGTTTAGTACATTCAAATATTTCTCGCATACTTTTATTATTGCAATAATTTGATTTGCACAACAATGAATCTTGATTTATTATGTACACTAAGTTAGGTGATAATTATAATCAAAATCGTGTTTCTTCTTGATCAGTTTTTATCGTGCAAGCGCCAATGAAAATCACTTTTACGTAACGTTAGGCGATACATACTAAGAAGTCTTTCTTTCAAAGTGTTGACAAGTTGCTTTTGTGGTTCATATGAGCAATCTTAACAACTTCAATTTCTTGTATGAAACGTTACATTTTCAACCTGATAACATTATTGAACATTTAGTTTGAGACCGGTTGTCGTGCACACTTGCAGGTTTTTTTTAGAAACACCATTATTCAAAATAACTAATACCCGTTGTCTATCGTTTACTCAGTTTCTGAAATTTCCTATCTTCATTCAATCTGAAACAAAGTAGTCTCTACTCACTTTTGTTCTGTTTACCTTACTGTTCAAAAAAAGATATGACGAGAACAGAAGAAGGTGGGCTATATCACCAGCTAATGTGACCAAGATGTGTTTGGAAAATATTTATTATTGTACCGGAGAATACATCCAAAAGGAATGGCATAATTTTTTTCTTTTACTTCGGTAATCTAGCACGTCACGTAATTCTATTCCCTCGAGTACCCAAAATGGAGGTAGGAAACGAACTTGTACGTAGAATATTTTTATTCCAACACAATATTTCGACCTATTTCCATCACAAGAATTTACCGATGCCAATAAATTAATGAATTATTATTTTTTTGCGAGGTAGAAAGTAGGAAACGTATATCTATGAAAACTGATGTATTTTGAATAAATGAATATGTAATATATAAATGAATAATGTGAATATATAAATAAAATTGACAAAAGAGTATTTGTTTTATCTATTTCTTTAATGATATTACTACAACCTGATGATGACAGAAAGCTGAAAGCAGAAAGAAGAATAAAATATAGTTTACTTATAAGGTCGTACTAAATATTTCAATTCGTATACTCCGATTTATTTCCATGAAACGGAAGAGTGCTTCCTTTCAAATTGATCCTATGAACTAAAGGCATACAGCAAGCAGTCGTCTATAGAATGTCTTAAAATTCTCCTCGCTTATAGCCCGAGCGTCGGCTGATACCTCGCATCCAAAGCTTGCGCCCCTGAACGGATTCCATAGCGAATCGTCCTTGCGGTCGCAGAGGCACGCTGCTGAGAATAAGGAGCAGTCTTCATCGCCCGCTTCGCTTCAATAAAATGAAATGCTCCATAAAGTCCGGCGAGCATGTTCCTTTCTTGTCGAGAAAAATCTCTTTTGCGCATCTACTTCTTCTGACAATGTGGCTTCCAAAGGAGGGATAGGAATAGAATGTCTTGGGTTATTTGGGACGTACTTATTGGATACATTCTTCGAACTTGAAACATTTCTTGACAGTTGTCATTTTCTCATACACGACATACGAATTAATCCTACGTTGGTTGGACCCGCCAGACGGACGTTGGTTGATGGGAGAGCGTTATGCTCACGCTACACGTAACTCACTTTCTTCTTTCTTATATTCACCCTAGATTTGCTATTCAAATACATGTTTTTTTCCTTTTTTAAAAATTAAGCTTTAATTTTAGGGATTTCAATGTTATTTTTGGGTATTGTGGTTTGCAGAAAATAACAAATAATTCGTATGGTTAGTGCTCCCGTACTGCTAAATAACTATTAACTGTAACTAATTACTGACCGATAATATGTGTATGTTGTTGAAAGCTCTAAAACACATTGTAGCTAAAGTATTAAATTTTATATAAAATGAACATAAAAAATTAAAATATTTTATCATAGTTTCTTTACCTGAAAACTGTCCGAAAAAGATAAACTTATAAACTATGGAGTATTATCTACGTACATCCGAGACTAACTTCAGGTAGTACTTTATTCATCTTCATTGCTTTACTGTCCCCTTTCATGTCACACTTTCAGTAAAAACACGCAATTTCAGTAAATGTCCATCTATGCTCATACGGGTTAACTTTATTTAACCTGTATTTAGTCACTCGCTCGAATGTATTATTATATTATTACATCTAATACGTGTGTAAATGTTTCACTTGAAAAGTGGTAAAATAAGTTTTCAAGGTTGTATCCCGAGATGGTGCCTGAGAAGTAATGATTGTGTCAATTATTTTTTATGTTATGTTTGATGATGGATATGTTTTATTCTGTTGGTTTGTCTGGGCTTAAATACTGCTGATTACCGAATGAGTCACGTCACTGAGCGTTAAGTACAAAGCTAATATTTTACTCACCTAACACAAGCCAATTTTTGTTATTTTTTAAATTAACTAAACAAAACGATTAAAATAATTCAAACTCGATCAAAAGTAGTAATTCTAAAAACTAATTTGAAATTGTAATTGTTCAGTGTCTAACAACATAACTCACGCTTTATTTTTCTTTATAGTGTGTGGTGTCATTTTAATCGTATTTTTTTGCTGGCAGTAAATATGAAATAATATTATCGGACGAGACAAATATTATTACGATCTTAAAAAATAATAAAAAGGAATCAGGAAGACTAATAGACCTTAATTTAACCATTACAATCATCCTCACATTTTGATATTTTGGACAATGATAGAATTTAACCAATGCTCCAAGCATTCCTACAATCCCAAGGTAAGTTGTAAGTTAAGTAAATCATCAGCATTCATGAAATGAGAGTTTTGCGCTGTGAGTTTGTTGTGATTTACAAAAAACGTTTTACAAAAAACGTTAGTTTAAAAACTAAAACTGCCATATATTTTATTTGTGACGTATCGTTATGTAATTTATTTTAGATCCCCACTCTGTACCTATTCTGTGTACTTCTGCTTAGTACAGTAAATTATTTCATGTTCAGAAGATAAATACGTTGACGTCAAACGTGATTTTCGTGTATGGAAATACAAATTACTGTGACTCTCCAATCAGGCCAATGATGAGTCTTTATTTCACGTGTTTGTAACCTGCTTCTAGCTTCGAGCGCCCTCCACCTCTGGAATAAGCATTTTAAACACACCAACAAGCGTGACTTCATGGGTCTGTACCCGAGTAAATTACGCTCCACGTCCATAGAACGACAGACGTCTAAGTGAATTACATTTTGCGCCTGCCACTCCGGCTCAAAACTAAATGCTTGAATGTATCTAAATGATGGTTACTAACTTTGATTGCTGTTTCCAAATGGGTAGTATTTTACCAATACAGAAATTGACGTCATCTGTTACTTTCAACGAAAATTACACTTTCATCTCACGTTTGTTTTGAAATACAAATTTGTGCTGCTTTATTTCGACTTTTCAATAACTTCCTGAAATTTAAAAATATTGTATAGATACAAACTGAAAGGTAATTGCATTGGTGAACACAATGACAGAACAAAGAAAATAACCTCTAGAGCTTTAGAGTTACTACAATTTTGAAAGTATAATTCATTCACATCAAAGTAAGAGAAGTAAGTGCATTAAAAGTTATGTATTTAAAAAAAATTAAACCAAATAAATGTGGCTGTAATATTTGCTTAAAGTATGTTTTACTCAGTTAATACTCTACATTTATAGCTTCAATGAACTACACTAGAACAGTAAGTGCCCATACTTTTACCTCTTACACCAAACTGTGTTATTTAATCTTCTTTCGATAGTGCCCACTTGTAAATGCATGCCGGTATGTTAGTAAAGAAACCTCCAGTGCAAGCGATTTGATATTTTCTTAATTAATATCTTGGTTAGTTACATTAAGTTTAATGAGCGCAGTATCATTGCTTCATGTACAACGATGTGTTTCAGAATCAAGTCAGATAAAAGTCGAAAAACTAGTGCATTCTTACAGCCAAAGTTTCGATTTTACTAAATTTCCTCAGACTTTCAGTTACATTTTTATATGACTGATCTTATTTTTCCCTTAGTCACAATGTAAACAAATCAACCAAATCTTCAAATAATAATGAATTATATTAAACTAACCGAACCTTCCCGGGTTCGTACGAGACTATGAAGCTTACTAACGTGTCTGTCAGATTTCAGTTGCGTTACGTGAAATGGATAATCCACTGAACGTATAATATATGTGACCGTATCGTAGAAGTACAATGCAATAAATTATGTGAAGAATGTTTTCAAGCTTCTTAAATGTGAAATGACAATCAAAGAATTCTATTCTATGTTCTTCAATTATTGAACTCTCTGTTTATCTTCCTTCTATCTGGTTTTAAAACAATTAGTATTTACGTACAATTTAGCATAAAATACTGAAAACTGTGTGTATTTTTGAGGGGTTTTTTCATGGTATTCAATTATTGAAATTGACGACAATGGAAGTGTAAAATGACGAAAGTAGAAAAATATGGTAACTAACGTGTTTATTTGGAATATTATGTAAAAACGCGTGAAAAAATTAGTTAAGAAATTCAGATCTATTAGGTGTTTAATATCCTGTCGGGTAAAATATATCAATTCACAATATGAATTTATCTTTGAATGTTGATAATTTTGTGTATGTTTGTGTAACGAAGGGAATAAAGGGTTTTTAACATTTGGTTATATTTGTGAATTGTTTTAAAAATTGTATATTTAGTAATGATTCTTTTAAGTTTCTTTTCAAATCCCGGGCAACACTAGGTAGTTCTGCTAGTCCTTTATGATTAAGTGTCAACTAAAAATGCACGTTAACGTTCAAAAATTGAGGTGTTATCTTAAACCATAATTTAAGTGAAAATTGGACAATCACATTACATAACTTCAAAAGATAAATTTCAAAAATTTCATTCATAGTCAGTATCTACAATACATTCGCAATATGCAGTCCAAATTTCAATTTCCTTTCTTTAATATTTTTCTCTCTGCTAATGAATAATTTTTCTCTCTCTGACATTCAAGAACATGAATGAACTTTACACTTTCTTTCATTCATTTAAAATTGAAATATCGAAAGTTCCAGAAAATGGTTGTTAAATATTTCATTAAGTACATACAGGAACTGAGATAATATCTTGAAATATAGCGGATACAGCATACCGCAAAAGAACAACTCCCAAATTGCGTGGATTACAATTCAAATATCGAAAAAAAAACACGTTTCGGTATATATACAAATTAATAACGTTTACACTTGAAAATTTTGATAACAACCCTATTCCTTCGTGACGTGCGGTGAAAATAAGCAAAGCAACGATAAATCGCTTTGAAATACAAATTCCGAAAAATCCAATTTAAGTGAGCCTCTACAACACAAATGCAACATTCCTTTGAAATTTTAATTTTTCCTCTAAAATTAACGCAGACTGAATATTATAAACGCGCCAGTAATTTATGACAACGCACTTAACGTTTCCATCGTTTCTCACTTATTAAAAATTGAAACATAAAAGAATTCAGTAATTGATTTTTAGATATTTAATTGCGAAACATTTATAGTGTGCTGTCCAATTTTCATCTTTATAGTTTACGTATTTAAGACTCTGCGTTGATGAATGAGCCAGTAAGTTACTCAAGATAATGTCACCTATGTATAGGGATAAAATAATGTTTTCCACCCCAATAATGGTTACATTTACGCGTAGTTGAAAACCCTAAAGAGAATGTGTAATTGGAACGTTGACTGGAAGAACGGATTGTTTCTTTACTCTAACCTAGCCTAATTGTGAATGACAGATGTACTTATAAATACATATATACAACGAAGGAGATAACTTGTATTATATTTTTATTAAATTCAAATGCTTCCTTTGATGATTTCTTACCAGAAATAAATAATAATAATAATAAATTTATTGTAAGAAAGCAGAACCACGTGGAGGACAATAAACTAATTTACTCTCCGGAAGCAAGCAAGGGATCATCCCATCAATTATGATCAAGGAATTGGCAAATATATTAAATTGTAAAACATGTACATCATAAATTGTTCAGAAAATATACGAAACTTGGTACATACTTAACTAAACTTGAAAATAGTATATGTATAATAGTATATGTATAACTAGTACAACCCCTAAAACTACTGCTAAAGACGAGAGACTTATATTTTGATTTGGGTATTAATGACCATACTGATTGGGTTTCTCTCAATCACTTGAGATGTACTCTAGGATAGTGTTTTCGATCCGTAAATATGTGACCATTCTCTTCCTTTGTTCTTCCATTAAAATTTTGGTAATGGTCAGACGAAAGGGCAGTCTTTTTTGTGTATCACCAATATATTTTATTGATATAATTTTTATCCCATTTACATATTTTCATTTTACACTTTTCTTTTTTAAAAAAGCTCCTTTAATCTTGCCCGTATATATGCCTAGCGACAGAAGACAGTGTCTCCAAGCACTTTATAGTAAGATGGATTGCATAGTTTTCTAATATAACTCTCCTTAGTGGAGACACCAGAAGCTTCGTGGAGTTTTAATGCCATGAAATATGGCAGCTGTTTGCTAAACTCCCCTCGAAGTTCACGCGTCTCCATCACCGCAACTGTTGAAGAGAATTGGACGAAGGCAAGCAAGGTGGCAGGCAAGGAACCGAAATGACGCTGGAGTCAAGTGACTTCAGCAATTACTTTGACAATGTTCCTCACAAATTTAAGAGGAGATTCTCTCTTTACGTTAGCAGTGTCTCTACAGTGTTTGACATTTAAGAAAATATCGGCAGTCATTTTCAAATATCACCCTATTTGTTTAGTAATTTGAAATTTCAACAAGGAATAATTGTGTAAATGAAACGAAAACTAAAAATATTTCATCATTTTAGAATAAACTGAGGAAGGAGCGCCTCTGGTGTTACGTTAATATTAATGTTAATTAATTTTATGAAACATAAAAACACCATTAATATAATATTCTGGATGAAATTTTGTTAACTGTCATTATGATAGCGCTTTGATAAAAGTTATTGCTTTCTAAGTCGTTTTTAATATATTGTACTCGCGATACTTTAACCAGTTATTTATAATAAGTTCAGTATTATGAGAGTAAAGAGCGAAGAATATCAGTAAATAGAGTAATTATCATTAACTAGAGTAATCATCAGTAACTGATACTTGAGCTCTTTCCAAGTTCGTTAAATGTTGAAATAATAAAATTATGCATACCTTAGTCGGTAAGAGTAATGATGAGAAAATAAGTGTACAGTAATGACCATTACTTAATTTAATCTAAAAAATAAGTGAATATGGTCGATTCTACAAAACTAATTTTTTTCCCGATGAATATTGAGTGAACTGAATTCTATTTACAAAAATTGAACTGTTTTTACAGCTTTTTTTTATTAAACTGATTTTTCAGCTTTAGTTTTTAAACAGCTTTATTTGTTATCAATAACATCTACATATTGCATAAAATTATGACCATTCAGTATAAATATACTCACTCTATACAAATAAAATAGTATACAAATTTTCATGTGAATCATCTACAGGCACTCTGCAACATCAATACATATTATTCACTACATACTGGTTCTCGTAGTCAACTCCACACGAGATTTCTCTCTGAGACATAATTCTTTTATTAAAGAGTCAAAAAACGTCCAATCGTAAATACCTGTAATGTATTTATGCTAATTTATCTCGAAATCATAGTATGTTCTATAATAAAAACAATTACTTACAAAACAGTATCATGTCCACGTAAGTCAACTTATAATACTCCTCTAATACTAGCTAATAATACCTTCTCTCGTGATATTGTTCAAAATAATTCAATAAAAGTTATATAGACACTACATTTAATAAATATTTCAAAAAAGCATACTTCTAAATGCACTTTACGTATGTTTTCTCAGCAGTGCGCAATAAGGTATTTAACTACCATGATGTATTTAAATCTTAAAGTAATGTACTAAGGATAGATTGACCTTGAATCACATTTATTGTTATAACTACTAACATTTTCACGGAAAAATATATTCTAAAGTATTAGTATTTTATACTTTCAGGGTGTTGAGAAAACAAACTCTATATCTCAATTTTTGAAACAAACTCTATATACAGAGAAAACAAACTCTATATACAAACTCTTATCTCAATTTTTTCTAACTTACGCAAACTCATTTTAGTGTTTCCATGCATTTATTATAGCCCAGGAAATACAAGGTAACTTTTTAATTTTTAATTAAGTTATTGAAGCAGAAATGATTGATTTATGCATCATAGAGGAATATATATCACATAATTAAACCAATAAGTCACACAATCTTGAAATAAGATTTACTTTGTCAAGAAACAAAATCACGGAATAATTTTCAGGAAAATTGCGTACATTTTATGAACGATGTATTTTTACTTTTAGTGCCCACTTGTTTCATTCATGTAGCAGTGACTGTAAGTACCTTTGTTTGTAAATCCGCCTTTGGGATCACTATCTCCAGAGCTTTGCTTTTCCACAAAGCTTCAGTTCATTGTTTCTCGACTGAAACTCCCCTCCCACACACACAACAGCATGTCCTCCAAACTGGATGCAACTTTTAATGGAATTGATAATGACGAAACTGCGTCCGACAGTCAAGACTGACTTCGGAGAAGCATTTGGTTGTCACCGAAATAAGTACAAAACCAGAATTGGAGAATGTTTGAAAAGTAGGTTAAACGGCGAACTCTGAAACGTGATCACACAGTGATCTGTGTTCTAATATCGAATTGGCCCAAATTGTTTCATAACTTTTTCCTTTTGTGAATCAAAAATACATGTACTCATTACATAACCATATAGAACCAAAAAAGAGTACATGTATTTGATTTAATATTAGAAATTAGATTACAATATTTTACATAGATTTTTCTTCAGTACTTTCATTGCAAGATCATTTCTAACCACTGCTTAATAGCAAGTGTGACTGATTTTCCATGTGAAGAAAAAAGTTAACTANTAGTACATCTGGGCTCTAATGACCTTTGATGTTGACGAGCCCTAAAGCCCCACGGAAAAAAAAAAAAAACTTAGTGAATCTATTAGTAGTTATACGCACTTCGTGAATATTTTTTCGGAAATGAATGTTTCAATATACTCGTAGATCGTATAACTTCGGAAGTAAGACCAATGTGTCAGGTAATGCCAATAGTGTAACTGAAACTAATGTTTTCCTGGCTTGGTACCGTGATTATGAATGTTCTTTCATCTGCTCAAACTTTGTTGATGCCATTGAAAAACTGGCCAAGTGAAACGCATTGTCATGTGTATTCTAAAATGTGGATACATGCTTTCGATAGTTTCAGACAGTTAAAAGTAGAATTTGAGAAATACTAAAAAGGCGCAACTAATAACCGTATGCATGGCAACCACAAAAATGTATCCAAGGTTTCAACCGAGGTCAATATTCTTCACTGTACATTGATTTCTTTATTGAAAGCAACGAAGGATGGGTCGTAAAGGAGAAACCTAAGAAGCACATTAAAATCGAGAAACCAATTCCAGTCTTGCTGGAATTCTCATTCTCAATCTATAATAAGCGCATGGCTGGGGTAGTTAGGTGCTAAAAACTTCTGAACTCTTTTAAGCAGTTTCGTAACACAGTTAGTAATAATGCTAACAGTTTACTGAAAGAACGAAGAAGTAGTCTCTAAACCAATGAGAGGTTTACAATTAAATAGAGTGTTTTCGGAAGACTACAATTGTTATAAAATTTTAAATACTAAGGTAATATTACTCATTCCACGAGATTTCTAAAACGTTTTATCATAATTTTGTAAAGAACACGCATATAGCTTTTCAAAGTTTCGTAAGTGTATGGAGCACGTCCTGTACAACATGGTTATATGATACTGCAGTTTCAATAATAAATAATATTTTAAGAATTAAAAACAAATAATCCCCTAAATATAGCTTCAAATCTATTATGTGCTATGTAAAGCAAACACGGGAAAATATCTTTTATTTTGACAGTGGGCTTCAGAGTTAACCATCTTTTCCGGCGTTGCCTGGCAACAGATGATGAGAATTGCCGACAGTTCTTTGTCGATAAAGGTTTTGTTTCAACTTTACTCTCGCAAGATATCATGCGAGGAATATATTAAGCAACGTTGGAGAGAAAACGCTAAGATACCTTTCCGCTCGTTTTAATTTTGTCACTTTTTTACTGTCTCTAATATGCTGTTTCGCAGTATGTATTTTGCAAATATTTTGAACTACTGGATGTCATGTAATGTATACTCTATGTACTTAAATGTTTCATAATAAGAGATAAATGGTATCTAAAAAGGTGGATTTAAATTGAAGTAGTTTCTAGGAACCTATTTCAGGATGTGGAACTGGAATAGATGGAGCTGTGCTTCCCCATATATGACAGCGCCGCGAACTTAGACCATTCTCTTGACCTCGTTGTGCCGGGTACAGACTTAGACAATAGTGGGAAATCTTAGGTGAGAACTTGCTAAGGATCTCTAACTATGGTTTATTTGTAAATAATTTTCTAGTATTTAATTGTAATTCATTGTATAAAATAATTCAATCAACACCCTCAAATTTCAATTTGCAATGAGGCTTTAATAATCGTAACCATGATATTCGGAATTTCTCAGACTATGATGAAAATTATTTATAAGACCTGTCTGGTATAGCGTGCTTACAGAAAAATGTACTGGTTTTAAAGAAAAAAGTAGCAAAAATAAGCAGCTTAGTGTACAAGTAAAATAGTTGGAAATTTCTGAAATGAAATCGAGATGAAGATTTGAAATTGTGCTTGAACACTGTAAAATACATGCATAAACAACCGAAAGAGTTATTTCTAGCGAAAACTGAGACCACGCAGGCAAATGTCTGCTTGAAAAATATTTCAAAATATTTTTGGCAGTATTTATTGAAAAAAAATATTTATTTTTTATATTTAAATCATTAACTATTACACCGATGACAGAAGCAATGCCACCTTTGTTGTCTCTATGTGCACTGAAAAATTAATAGAGAAACCGAAAACATTTTCCACAAAATTTCCACAATTTCCCTCGGGGGTTTACGTCGTGCAGAGCACGAGCTAGTTCGAAAACGCGTCATGAGCAACCTTCGCCATGGTGGTTTGTAACAAGTTAGGGTGCCCGCACAACTTTCGTGTTCGGCGGATTGCATTCTTACCCAAGACCTCGCGTTTCATATGCAAAAGCTGCTGCAATGAAAAGTGACGGTGGAATGGCAGGCAGGCAAGCCGTCCTCGGCGCCGCGCTGCCGCGCGGTCGGGAAGCAAAAGGTGTGAAATTGTGCGTCGCGTCCCAGTGATGCCGGAGTCGCGAGGGACGCAGGTTTATGCACGGAGGGAAGGGGTGGAGCCAGCGTTAGAAGTTGGGATAGGTGATGATGGCAGCTGAGACGAAGGAGACGAGGGTGGGTGGTGTGGTAAGGGACACCTCGCAGAAGGCGACATTGTTCACTGCGTGTGAAAGCTTCTTCCGCAGCCAGAAAGGGTTTCTCGTGGAGGAGAGGTCACACAGAGAGAGAGATTATTCAAAGGAAGAATGATACTAATGAAAGGGTACTTTTTCATTTGCAAAAGGATGTATTTCCAAAGAGAAAACATTTTTTTATTTTTTTAAGTTTTGAATATAAAAACAAGAAGAAAAAATCGCTTCCAAAATTCTTATTTGTTAATGCGTAACATCGTTCACGAACAATATAAATTAATTAAAATTGTTTTACAAATGCACCCTTATAGATTGCAGTATAATATGTAAGTATAGTATGTAAGATATGCTTCCTAAAACTAAAGCAATTTAAGTACAAAAACCCGAAATAAGAATTATCCTCAATGTTTATTTTACGACGTAAAGATTTCTTAGAATTTTAAGAAGAAGAAAGATATATCCGTTTGCTGTGATCTTTGTTTATTGGAATGTCGTTTGAGGTTTGGAATAGAATGTTGATTGGAACGTTGATTTGACGATTTTGACTAATTTATTTCACAATTATTCCTGATGTCACTCTCATTAGAGAAAAACAGAAAGATCAAAACACATTGTGTTAGAGGTCAGGAAGGAATACGAATAACATATCACTAGACAATGTGGATCTTGCATAATAACCAATAAGCACTCACTTGTAGTGAATCAGCAGGAAGGTCCCCTGGAGGCAGTTTCACAACGGGAAGCTATATCTCGCACCCTTTACTCGCACCCCTGCAGAGCCAATGGATGGCGCTGAGACAGCGATAGAGGTGTAGTATGCAGCACCCCTGGGGCCGTTCAGGAGATGGATGCGTGACATTGCATGAGTGACGCCCGCCCGCTCAGCGCACGACGCATGCCCCACAAGGACCTCCGTCTCACATCCCGATTCAACAGTGCCTCGCTAAGCTTTATACCAAGGTGTTAATCTCAGTATGTATTCCCAAATGACACGAATCTTCCAAGAATGCAATATTAAAACCTTTTCTATTTTACAACATGGATTTTCAGTGGTACATCACTTTATTCGCAAATTTTAATCAAGAGACAGCACACGTTTCTATGTTACAAGTTTGAAATACACAAGAACATTGACTTATTTTGTTGGTACACTATTAGCTTTTTGTACATAACTTTCTGAGAAGATTTCACAAATACTGAGAAGATTCATTGTATTTGTGGGACATCTTTCTACACACAAAAGAAAATATATTGCACTTGTTGAAAATCCAAAATTAATAAATTTATTTTAGTTAACCTAGTTTGGAACCACCTTTATTTTACATTTTATTTCATTAATTAATTTAAATCCCTTTGTTGTTGTTTCTTGTTCTTATTTTGAACATCTCTTGCTTGGGTGAGAGACAACTTGGAATACTAGGAACACACGACATTCGGTGAAATGTTTGAGCTTTGTGAATTACGATGTTATATTCAACTGAAAATTCTGGCATTAAAATTAATGATTAAGTACTGTCACTGGTACGCTGAAACGTCTTCATGAATGGCAATATAAATTAATTAACGTACAACTATTTTTTTATTGTAATTTTACAATTTTTAGTATTAAAATCTGAAATACTTTCTTAAATGTATTTTAACTTTTTTTTTATTATTTATTTTAAAAACTAATATTTTTAGTACGAAATTAATGATTTAAAGAAAACATTATAAAAATGTATCCTCAAGACATTTGACTTGACCCTTTTGAGTATAAAATTACTGGTTTTCACAAGAAGAATGACTCTATTATATATTAGCTACAGCTCCCTCGTGAAATAAAACAATTTGTCCATGCTTATTTACTTATATGAGTAGAAGTTGAGCTACAGCAATGAAAAAAATATTAAAAATGAATTCACAATTTTCCATCACATATGACTGAATTTTATACACAATGAACCTTATCTAACATTAAAATAAAATTCAGCTATGGTCGCAATGTATGGTCAAAATTGAATCAATATTAGTAATATTGTGTTTATGTGAACCTACTTCTTACTCATTTCATCATGAACGAAAGTAGCACATATTTTTCCTTGTTCTTTTCTATTTTGTAACACTCAATAATGCCTTGGTTAATATGTTAGTAAGTTATTAAATTGTCACATGCAATCACTCGAGTATTTCACTAGCCCAAAAATGTACCCCTGTGCAATTTTTATGACCATGTGTTCCCATAACACTTACCTTTTGAAACTAGAAAGTGGCAGCTCAAATACCTCATTTCTCATCCTCTTACCTTGGTGTTACGAGGTATACTCTTAGCCAACGACGCCTGGAATGAAGGCTTCCTAAAGCCGGGAAATGGTGGCAATAGCTTACCAGCATTTCGGCCAGGAAAGAAAGAATATCTTATACTTTTACTTCAACCACGGATGGGGTAGAGAAACGTAAGAGGTTAGATGTTGCAGGGCCAACTCGAGTCAATAGCTTATCCCGGGTGGAGCTCAAACTGGTTCTGAGAGAGGTAATGGAAGATGAAGTAAGCTTCGTGTATTGGAGAGCTCTCGAAGAGAGTGGGACACCAGAGGGAAAAATAGGCTGGATGTACGGAGGAGCCGTTGGGAATATAGGAGCCGAAGGGCGTAGAGGAGAGTGACGAGTGGAAGGGTCGGAGCGGCGGTGTACCGCGTACTCAGCGATCAAGGCCCTCTTTATCACTAACGACGCCATTACGCCACCACTGAGTTTGCGAACGGTGGGCACGCCTCGGAGGTAGGAGCGCGTGTTATGGCAACGCCAACTCACACAACGACGGGCGGCGCCCAGACGCCAAGTTCACACGAGAGAGATCTACCAAACATTGGAGACACTTTGCTGGAGACGAAGCAACAAAAGTTTATACATGTCTCATGGAAACGATCATATATTTAAATTAGCGTATTTTAAAGGATTTAAAAGAAGCGTATGCCTCATTAAAATTTAATTTGTCTTTCCACTTTATAATTAATTATTCATATTGAATTTAACAGAGACATTAAAACAATTTTTACAATCAATTAATAGACTTTTTTCTATTTCCAATTATTCTTACAAGAATAAAGTTTTCTATATATTTAAAATATCTAAAAACGAATATTAATGAAATGTAATAATAAAACGTCATTGAATAATTGCTCCTTTTAGGAAGTTTTCCTTTTATTTAGCGCATGAAATAAAACTACTACCAATCTTCTTTTTTTTTTTCTAGAAGCTATCTTTTAATGTGTGCTTGTGTATTTTACTAGAGGGACGCGTGGTTTTAAAACTTACAACGAAAGATTGTTTGAAGTGCCTCAAGACACTCCACCTACATTTATTTGGGTAGCATATTCCAAGCATATATTTCACGTTTACGCTACAGTAACTCATCTTCAGCTCTGGAGTTGACAGTCTTAACCGACGTCATTGTTATATTTTCACAGGACACTATATAACTTCTTGTATGGAAGTTCATTGATAAAACTGCATAATCTGAGAACAGTATTTGTGTTAAAGGAAATAAATTGATGCAAATGTCCAAAAATATTCGAAATAATATACAACAAACTAAATTTATAATTCTTCTGATGATTTATCCTCCTGATGATGGATCAATGTCTTATCTTGTTCAAACAAATTGCTACACATTGATACACATTTCTTCCCCTGTTTTGTGTGAACCGTATCTTTCTGGTAGGCGCGATATTGGGGAGATAGATAACTTCAGGTCGAGGCGTGACAGAGCATTTTTACCGAACACTTACAATGTGGAGCATATCCTTTCATCTACGTATCTTTTTATACAGACCTCCTAAATATTGTAATTGAACCTTTTTGAACACGTTTGTGAGAATCTGTATACCATACAGTAATAGCTCTAATAATCACTGCACCATGAACGTACGTGAATGGACATGTATTCTGTATGTGGATAACTATCTGTCCATTCGATGCTAACGCAACCACAGGACAATCTTCCACCTTCAACCGTTCACGCTTTCATGAACAATCCTCACCGGAAGCAGACCACGCGTACAGACTCCACTACCCGTGCTACCGCAACCCAATTTTCCGCGTGGGTAAGCCGCAGATATCTGCCTCCCTCTATGTGAGACTCTTCCGTGTCTCTCCCAAGGCGACGTCGTGAGTCCCTTGCCGTCACTCTACACCCGCACAACCCTTCTCTGCTACAGCACCTGCCTTCTAATCGCTCGCCCATTACCCTCGCGTTGGCTAATAGTCCATCAGATAGCGCGCGCGCACCCGCGCCCCACTGATCAATGTTTACGACGATATTAGCTAACTTCGTTAATAGGTGGCGGGTGGGGAATGTGCAATGGCGTATGGGTGAGTGGGTTTGCGTGGGAGTTTTCCAGAGTACGAGAGCAAATGGACGAATAACTAGGATAAACATTTTAAGGACGAGATCTATTAAATGTCAAAGGTGGGTTTGGTTAGGCAATGGTTCAATGGATTGATTTCATTCCCGTTGGATGGTTCTTAATTAAAAGTTATATTTGGATGAAATGTAGTTTCCAGGGGAGGAGTTTATCATAGCGAAATAATATTTAACAGAAAATTAATAAACCCTAATGGAAAATATAATATTGATCCCCGTGTACCAAACTTTATTTGAGTGAAAAATGTTGAAACATAAAATATTATTATGTCGGAAATTATCTGAAATTCATAATTATTAAAAATATTTATGGAAAAATTCTTAATAATTAACTATTTAATATAAATAATTATTTAAACAAATTTCGTAACTTTTAAGGGCTTTAAGAAATTTGATTCCTCAAACAATATCAGTAAAAGTATAAATGAAAAAGTATTTTCACATTAAAACTTATTTAATTACATCAATCATACTCATACATTTCTTTCGCGAATTATTGTAAGAGTGTATTTATTTAGTGTAGCTACGTCCAATAAATAAAACGTTACATCCAACTTCAAATCAATATAATATAACAAACCATCGATTCCTTCGTTCACAATGTGTGTGTTCTAAAGAATCTTAGCAAAATCACATATCCCCGAAGTCGTTTACCTCCACCATATTACTTCCTCTCTTGCGCAATGGCGATTTAATTGCACTTGCAAATTGCGGCAGAAAGCTCGTTCCTCGTGTGCGGTCAGCGACCAATATGGTGATAATGGGAACGATGTTGGTACAACATAGGTCAGAGAAATGAATTGGTCAACGAAAGTGCTTCTACCTTCGTGCTGCTCTTGCATTGACCAACAGGGTCATACAGACGAAGCACTCGTTTCATGACGCGGGCGAGGTCGAGGATCTTGTTCAAGGACGAGGTGGGGGAAGGGAACGCTGTAGGCATACTGTAAGCCATGTAAGCTTAACGGGACTAAGACGAGGAGCAGCGGCCTAGTGCAGGATCCCCGTAAGCGCCGGGGATAGATGTCTCCGCCTCGCGGAAGTGACGGGTAGAACGCGGTTCGCGCATATCCTCTATATTTGCACGGCTCTTCCTTGGAGAATTAGTCTCAGGAAAAGGAATTTCGCTGGAGTGGAGTCACGAAAATAAAAATGGTTTCTCAATTTGCTCTGAATGTATTACGCAAAGCTAAACACTATGTCCGTTTGAAATTTAAAATATAACTCGACTTTAATGTTTCCCGCAAAGAATTAATACTACTTTATTATTAAGATTATTTTATTTAAAATTTACCTCCATACACTCAAATATGGTAGAATAAATTGTATTCTATTATGTTTTGACTTAAACAGTCTATACTTTCTTTTCAGAAATTTCGCGACGATAGTTTAATGTATACAATAAAATAATTGTGAGTGTATTAAAATATTCCAAGAATTTTATTGCTAAATATCATTGTCATTTTTGTAATATGATAAATATTTGAAAATTAAGGATCTACAGTTTCATTCAAAGAATATTGTTAATTATTTAGAAGATTAACTTCTCTAATAATACAAGATCTTTGATTTTTATCAACGTATCAGAATTGATATTTTGTTATTAATTAGCCGCTGCAGAAATAATTCAAGTTACTAAGTTATGAACTATGTACTTGATTTTAATAAATGCCTTAATTTCCCAGTCATCATTAACATTAATATGTAAATGTCCCAGAAAGTTATAGATTCTCTTTTATGTAAATGGACGGAGCAAATCACACAAATTAACTATTGTAATTTAGAACATTAAAATAAATGTCGGCAATTTCCTAATATTTCATCTTTGCCTTTCCGAGATCAGAGCATTTTAAAAATTACAACAAAAGAAGCTACTTGAAACATTTATTTGAAAAGGGTGTTTTTTGACTACTTGAGTCTTGACTATTGAGAGTTCTGACTCGTCTGACCATGCTGGTATAAACATTATTCCAAGAGAATTGTACGTGAGTTACGTAATGCTTCATTGTTCATAAACATATTCTATTTTTGCTGTTCTGATGTCCTTTTTACATTGTTTAATGCTAAATATGAAACATGTCTACACATAAATAGCAGTTGGGGAAAGTAGTTCCTGTCATATTATCTAGGTAAATAAAATAGTCTTGTTTAATAAAATTAAACGTTCACATTATCGTAGAGAATATTTGTTTCATTCAGTTTCGTTTAGCTAATGTTTGTATTTTAATATTTAAATTTCTAAAAGTTTAATTGCACACAAGTATTGCTTTTTTATTATCATTTTGCATCCTCGTACCAATCTATGTTTTGGAAAATAGGATCATATTTCTTTACATCTCTTTAAAGAGTAATCTTACGTCCGGAAATTTACTCGAGAGTCTGTTTATCTTTTGTAACGCCACATCGTAGGAAATTTGTCAAAGAATAAACGTAAAAATGTTTTACTTATGCCTAAGGTATTTCATGTTTATCATGTTACAATTTTCTGGAATAATACCTGTAAGGTATTAACGTTTTCCATTTTTTAAGGTCAATTACTTGGAGAATTAAATAATGCAAGTTTATGATAAGAATTCTGTATTCTTTCACTGAATCACCTCACATCACTTACCATATATCTCTGTGCGTAGCTGTTCATAATATTTGTTCATTATTGCACGAAGTTGCATTCGCAATGGCGTTCCCTTTTTTTCGTCTCATTCCATCCACATAACCATTCCACCCACGCAGTCGCACTGAATGAGGCGCGTGAATTTCGCTGCGTACGATATGTTGACGCACAGAATGGCAAACATTGACGTGCCACCCTTCAGTTTAGCCATTACAACATTCCACCAATTACTGACTAAGAATGAACTTTGAGCCTCCAATAGTAAAACTTGCCTCGAATTATGAACAAAATGTGAAGCTAGTTTCTTAACAGTTGCAGTTGTAAATTAGTTTATTGTCCTTCACGTGCTCATATGCAGTTTGTACTGCTTTTATATCCGTAAATGTATTTATTTATTTCCTTTTTACGAGGAGATATGGCTACTAGTTTCCTTTTATCTGAATATTCTTTATATTCTTCTGTTTGATAACATTTCTTGAAGTGACCATACCCAACTATGAAGCTTTTTATTTATCTATATGTTTATCTATAGCATGTCTTATATATACTCATGAGGAATTGAATTACAGACATCAATCAAGTAGCGTGTGACGTGATGACTGTTCCCCGTATGTATTTCATGAATGTCACTGCTTACGAATGTTTGTTTGTCCGAGAATCAATTCTAAATGATTGGATTTATACGTCTAAAGAATTTGGATTACTATTCGTGTTATTGTTGTCATTTGTTTTCTAAGTATACTGTACTAAAATGTTCACAGGAAGAGCTAGATGGATGAGAAAGAAAGTCAATATTACCTCTTTCTTTTTACAAAAAATGAAATAAAAAGTTAATATTTGAAATTTTTTACAAAAATATTCTTGTTCGTGAATTTAAGATTAAAGCATACTTTAAGAAAAACATTTTAATATGCATTTGTTTAGTTAATGTATTTAAATGATTTTTATATATTTCATTTAACGCTTCGATATTGAAAAAATCTTAGTTTGTCACATTAGACTACTCTCTTGCTATCGATTTCTGAAGTTATCGCCTTTCACAGTAAATGATACTTACAGTACATTTTCAAATATTTTTGGAACTTTGAACATTTTTAGTATATTGTAATACATTTTTGGGACAGAATGTATTTGTTTCGGTTGTTTTTGTCATCTAACAGTAAGTTATTCCCAGCTTATTATGCCAATAACGTTTATAAACTATGAAATTAAATATAAATACATATGTTATTAAATACGCAATTTCATTTAGATGTTTTAGTTTTGGGAATAATTCTTGATTTATATTGAATGCAAAAACCCAACACACGTAAAAATATAGAAAATTTAAGTTTATTATTTCGGACATTGCTTTTTAAATATTTAGTCTTTCTGTATATAAGGCTGCGATAAATAAATACATCTTGTATATTGTCTCTTTTCTTTTGTAATGTGAGAAAATCATAAGGCTATCAAATATAAGTTGGATTTCTAGAATTATGTAAGATAATTGCCTATCCCGTTAGAAAATCATTATGATGGATCAATGATCAAACTACTTTGTATACGTAAGGTTATTCATCGCAGTAATTGGCTCATAATACACGACACGACCCAGACCTTATCTATTTAATTAGTGGGAAGACAGACTCTAGGGGTTTTCATATCTCGTTCCGTTAATGGTGACACCATAATCTTCCTACATCGGCGTCCTTCATCCATGTTGAATCCGTGAAATTCTAATCGTCCAGAATCCAGTTTCATCACGGAGAGCGCAACAATCCACGTCAACGAGTGTCACCCAATGCTTCACGCATTTTGTCCCACCAATGGCGTCCTTTTTATGCCAGAGCACTCTCCTATTATTCTCTTGTTTGTACCTGAGGGAGAGCGTGGTGGGGGTAAAACCAACGGACGGGCGAGCGACGGTGAAAAGCGTCCCGCTATTGACCTCCAGGCTTCCAATAGTCCATCGTCACTGGCAATGTCGCAGCGACCGGAGGCATTGGTACAGCGGTTGCTGCCCTTGTCAGACTCGCAGCCACCTCCGCCAAGCGAAAGCAATGCTCCAGCGAGCTTTCTATTCGCCACCAATGTGTTCGACATCAAAACGCAAATACCAGCCCCATTCACCACACCATGGAGTTTTACCTCTGTCTCTCGTTCCATGTACTCGGCCATATGTTTGCGTGATTAAACATGTTTGTTAATCATCATGATTTACTCGACATTTTTGGATTTACATTTGTTTAAATATTGTTTGACTGAACTACCTGAATTTTCTGTAGTAAAATTGGTTTACTGACTGTATACAAGAATATTTGAATTGATCAAATAATATTAAATATATGTGCTTAGTACAGAGGCACGTTAGTATATTGTGGGTGGAAGTACTTTCATTTTGTTCATGACTTTGAAGCATAATCAAAATTCTTTTTCATATTAAAAAAAGACAATGGATTTCTTTATTTTTTCGCAAAATTATAATAATTTGTTTTATTATGATATTACGTCAACTAGTTAAATACAAGAATACATAATTGTTACCACCATCTCCATTTACCATATCAATTTAATATGAATATAGTGTTTGTCTTCCAAATAAAACAAAATATAATTGCCTGGTGGCCATTGATAATCTTTTTCTTAAATAAACGTTTTACCCTCACGGTGTGTATCAAGAAGTTATTAAAATATTTATGTGTAATTTTGCTTGCACTGCGATGGGTTGAGGCAATAGTTGACTTGTATTGTGATCAAATTATATCAATTCTATGATCATATTCGAACACTTCTGTTGTTAGTCTCAGTACACGATTATAGATCTACTCTGCATCGACCGATAACCTCATCAATAAGCACTTCCACGTTCTTTGTTTTGGCCATCACGAGAACGCACGGTATAAATGACTATTGGCATACAACTTAAAGCTCAGCTACAGTCGTAAAAATACTTCATGTATGCTCCTTGTGACAAATCTGCATGGATAATTATTCTTCAAATTATTTTTATTAAAATTCTTCAAATTCGTTGTATAGCATATTGCTCTAATTTTCTTTGAGTTTTATTTCCTAAACCTGAATACATTATTTCATGTTTCAATATATTTTCTAAAATATTTTGTGGCATAGAATTTGTAGATTTCCACAGAAAATGTACCAGTACGATGTGTTTTTATGAAGACCTCTATTGTGATGTTGTGCACCATTTTATAAAAGGATTGAAGCTTCCGTTTCTTGGAAAATTGGTTCAAATAATAAAATACAGATATGATAAAGAAAACTAATTGTCCCGGTTAATTAACCCAAAATGCCTAGGAACGATAAAACATTAAAATTAACTTCAAATTTTGCGACCTGTATTGTATGGTGAAGTAGGTTATTAAAGCAATACCGCCATACCCTTAAATTTTCTTGAAAATAAAATATATCAGTTTTTCGTAATTTTTAAAAACGTTTTATTTATATGACTCTTTTAATTCCCAACCGTACTCATTTTCTTTGTCAAATAAAAAAATTAAAATACGAATTGTATTGTGGTAACATACACTACTTTATGCATTAAAATTTAACAGCTTCAACATTTTATTCATGGTTAATCGAAGTATACTGGTTAACTGGAATGTAATTATTTTATTCGTACTGATATTTCTGTTTAAATATCTCGGAATATATCTTTTCATTTTAGACCATATCCATTTATGGCTAATTGGTTTTAATTACCCCATTCAGATTATTTATTAAATCGATATTATCATAATTGCATACCTGCTACAAGTTTAAACACGATACGATCAAACTATAATCAGAATCCCAAAATAAATTAATGAATAAATAAAATAATTTTAAACGTTGATGAGTATTTTGCACCAATGTTAAGGTTTATTTATACAATGTATTATTTGTACAACTTAATTAATGTTTTCCTTTGGCGTGAATTATTGGATTAGTAGATATTTAAACACATTTCCGTATTTTATTATATGATGATCAAATTATATAAAAAAAACAACATCACACTCCATGTTACAATATACATTCCATTTTCTTAATTCAGAGATCCATATTTAAATACGTTCTGTTTTTGTAAATCTCCAACTAATATTCGCACTTCATTCTACTAAAGAAAACTTTTCTTACAAATTCGTTTCTTCCACCATTACGTCTGAGTTCTAATCACTCACAATCCATCGCCATTTGCACTGTTGCTGTCCCACGCGATTCGCACTTCCGTTGTGGTGACCGTCTGGCGTCCGCCTTGCCCACAATATCCGGCCGCTTCGCCATTTACACGAATTGATTCGACGTCGGAAGCGCGACCGCGTCCGCGCTGACAAATCGGTCGCCCGTATTGTTCTTCGTCGCTCACACGTGTCTCCCTGATTTCCGTCTCCACACAGAGTGCGCTTGATCAGAGTCACGCAATCGGAACCTACAACTTCACTACGTACACTTTTCGTTTCGTCAAAAAAATAATACAGCATGGACGAGTGATGAATTAAGTTCTCCATAATTTATTTTGTAGATAATCCAGAAGTGATAATCAATTTTCGTTTTCTTTTCTTCGTTATTTTCACATTGGTCGAAGAACAAATTTTTTATGAAAAATTATTTAGAACGCCTTTGTCGGTTATTTGTATTAGTATGTATGAAGATCTGAAGGTTCTTTTTAAAGTATTTCTTTTTCATTCCTTGCATTAATATTAATCAATGACTTCACTGTTACAGTGAAAGATATATGCTTGTAAATTGAATCTCAAATAGTAACGTAAAAGAATTACCCAGCCTGCGTTTTAAAACTAAATGGAGGATCATGCCATCAATAACACTTCTTATTTCACCGCTCTCATTTTGTTCTCATAAAACTTTTCTAAATGGAAAGTATTAACGCATCTTTCAAGAATTAAAACGACATGGATCGTTCCAAAATTTATAGGCAGCGCGACTCTGGAAGCTAATTATACAGGAGTCAAGAGCCCATTTAATTCAGGCCGCTCCCACTCACCGAAAGTAGACGCACGCCTTTGGCATGTCTAGTCCTGCCACGTCTGCGTGCCAAGAGAATCCCCACCCTTGAACCTCTTACCACTCGCATGGGGGTTGGGAAGTGCTGTCGGCTGGCGTTGATCCATGGGGACTCGCTTCGCAAGCTGTTACCTCGCCATACGCCATCCGCCACGTTCCAGGCGCCTCCGAATGAAATACGCAGACTTCGCTCTTCTTTTATCTCTCAGCGCTAGGAACTCTTCCCTTTCATTTTATTTCCGGACCCTTAGGCGACGCTCCTCTGGACATGAGAGTTCACGTCGTCTATACATTTATTTTATTTGTTTCGCCGCATTCTTCTTCTTCTTCTTGTTCTTCCGAGGGGCTCTCGTGGTCCGAACATCTACTGACCCGGTGCGAAGCGTCACGTTGAAGTTAAATGTTGCAGGATTTGTACCTGCACTGAAACATTTCCTGGGGAAGGATGGTGGGGATATCGCGCCCCATTCAAATCCACGAGCGAAAGTGGATCGCTTGTTTTTTTGTGCCTTTTACTTCTTTTTAATTCAAGAATCGGATAGCTGGGAAGCATTGCTGTGGGAAGGCGGAGGTCCGGTCCAAGCTGGAGCATTGGGGTTCGCTTATCTGCAACCGGAGGCAGCATCCTGGTGTACACCTATCCTCTCTCCCTCGTGACCCCCAACCTCTTTCCTCTGCGGACGCACGCGCGCCAACCCCACCCGCCAAATAATTCGCCCGCGCCAGTTTACGAGATAACCGAGCCCTGCAATCTGCGGACCTCGACTATTCGTTACTGCACCCCAACTTTTAATTTCGTTTTATGGCCACTTCGGGCGTGGCTCCGACGGGGGCAGGATGGTGTTCGCTAGTCGGCGGATGAAGCACGTAGTCACCCCTGTTGGGGGATCACCTGAAATAGCCGATTTATGGTGTTATGGTATCGTTAAGGTTTGCGGAGGATTATCTTCGGATTTGGTCAGCTTGTTTGATCCGCAGATGAATGATAAGCGGAATCTGAAATATCTGAATTAATCTTGATTCACATTTTACATTATTTTCTTCTTAAGTTTAGTTGGCAGTTACCATTAGATGTTCTTCTAAAATTGTATGTTCTTAATAGATGAAAGAGATGTACTGGATATATACACCAGTATTTTTATTACTATTTTGTTTCATAATGATTTACATACTATCAAAATCATTTATCATTTATTTATCATTCATCAAACTATTAGGAAAGATGTTGACCCATCAATCGAGAAATGACTGGAATTCTGCTGCAGTACTGTTTGGATAATTTTTTTCAATAATCGACTGAGATTTGATCGTTTCCAATCATGACTCATAATGTTTACTCAGTAGTCCTTTGATGGAGTGACACTCTCATAAAAAATGCCTCACATGATCTGTTGTATCTTGTTTGCGAAAACACATGCCCTCAACTTCACAAATACCGTGATGAATCAAGAACGAAAATGTGTCATATCAGTATCAGAGATTAATTACAGGTGCTGTTTGGGAAAGAGCATCGTATAAAATATTAGAGAACTTTACTGAGGATATGAAGCCCTTTTATGAGCACAAACACTACACTTACATAAGCAAAGTGCACCTCGTTCCAGCCCGCATGCGGCTAACCATTTACCACTTCTGTCACGTGGCTCGGCCGCACGGACAGCCCTTTTATAGTATCGTTCTGCCTCCGCAAAAGTTCGCAGTTTGTGGGGCAGTGGGTGGTAAATTGTCCCCTGCTCTCCGGAAGCTGTGTACGGAGAATGAAAACGTAATCTAAAAATTGCAGTATTATATTGTTCTTTGCGCGGCATGAACACTGATTAAGGCACAATACAAGTTTTGAAACCTCTTCTAATGTGCAATATTATAAGAATGGTTTTAAGTTCGTTTCTACATGAAGATCACAAACAATAACGAAACTGCTTCGACTATTCTGTGTGTATAATAAAAATTGTAATTTGAAATCCCCTAAGGATAACCAAACTCAATAATAATATTTCCTAAAGGAATTCAACTTTAGTCTCTGTGGTGTAAAAGGAGTAAAATATATTAGATACGTAGATTGTACATCTTGAGGGTAGTATCGGATAGGCTAATATTATATTCGCTTTAGAACAAGTTAAAAGTATTTACAAGCTATAATTTATCAGTTTTAGAATGAGAACATTTTATTAGTAAAATAATATTTTTGTGTGAAAAGCAATTGCTTGTTACTACCATGCAACTGGCGTATTGTCAGTTTCTTGTTTAATACATGACTTAATATTTTCTTGAGGTGTCGATTCTCGTAATAGTTGTTTGTAAATTTTCTATTTTTTCTAGATATTAAGATATTTACTTTTCTTTTCACTTCTTAACAGTTGATGGTGTACAACTTATGGTTTTTAGCCAAATCATTTACTGATAAATTTTTAATTCGTTATTTCATGACGAGTAGAATCTATGATGTTCTTTAAAGTGATCAATTTTTCACTACCTAGTTGTACCAATTTTGTAAACATTCTAGACTGGACAATTTAGTTTCCAAATTCCTGATGTTTCGGATGTTATTTTCTCTGGATAACGAATAACAATTGAAAATATAATCCAATTATAAAACTGTAGTCTTCAATTTAGTATTCTAAAAATTTCCAAGTAAATTTTTTCGTGTTTACTGCTACTCAATTACTGAGAAAAATATGTCCACTTTGAAGAAACACCCTACCACGTATTATGAGGTATTCCTAATATAATTTACAGTCCAACAAATGCGACGTGTGTGTGTTTTCAAACAAAGAAGATAAAATAATATTGGGACAGAACATCGCATTTGGTTTTCTCATCCAGTTATTTTCTGGTATTTTTACATCAGTCATCTAAAGCATTTTTCTCCTCATTAATTTATTTTTAATTGAAAGAAAACAAATTAATACAAGATGTATTACAAGTTTCTTATATTATTTGTCACATTTCTAACGAACTCAATATGTGGTTTTCTTTAATACCTTTGTCATGGTGAATCTTCAAAATATCCCTTTCACAATGTCTCGAACTTCAAATATTTTATTAATATAAAGACTAAAGTGTTTGAAACTCCCTCAATTCCCAATTAATTTTCTTCTCCATATAATTTGGTTTATCCAACCCTAATTAGGTATCATATATAACTTCTTCTTTCCATGTCATATATATTACATTCCCAGAGCATGTGGTCTGGCGTCTATCTCCTTCTTCACACACACATTTATATAAAATCATACTACATTACAATACACCTCTATATAACATAATTTTAATTTTTGTCATGGGCTATCGTCAAACCTCCTGCATCCGAGAAAAATGAACAAAAAATTTGGTTGGAGGAGACACTGAAGAATAATGTCGGTACTTGCGTTTGTTAAAATTCTCCATACGTTTTCCTTTGATTCGTTGAAAGTATTTTAAGATTGAAAATATTTTAAGAATTGTTTCTTGCAGTTTTTTATATTGGAGTAATATACCCATCGTTTTAAATATGGTGAAGCGAAAATTTATTCTAAAGATACTGTGGACAATAAATATTGTAATAAAGATTTAAGACGTCAAGGGTACTAAAACACACTAACTCTTAGAACTTAGGGCATTTATACCAAATAAATAATGTTGTAATGTACTACTAGTGGTTAATAAAATCGTGTCAGAATTGCTTCGCCAGTGTGTCTCAAACCACACAGTCAGGGGGCACAACGAGGAGTTTCCTGGTCGTTGTACTCGACCACCGACTGTTCTCAAACAGCTTCCTAATGACTGGAATGGCAAAGGTGATGTGTGAATGAGATGAGAGGTGAATGATGATGAATGAAAGTTGTGGTGGAAGGACAGGCAGGAGAAATGGGAGGACCAGCTTTGTCCACCACTGCAAATTCTCTTGGATCAATCGGGATTTGAACCAGTGACACCAGAGATAGAACGCACTATAAACTACGCCACAAGTCGCCCACTACTTTTTGTGAAGGTTCGTTTGAATTATTATTACGGTCCAAGCAAAATCCATGCGTATTGCAACAATATTTCTCGCAAATTTCTAATAGTTTACAAATGCATTAAATTATAAATAGGATTAAATTAAATAATAAATAGGAATGAGGATTTATTTTAACTTCTGCCATCGTCAAACCCAGTCTTAGTCTTCTTTGAATTTTTCCTCATTACTGTTTCTACCTCCCCCCTCCCCATATGATAAGCGGGAGAAGATGGCATGATTTTATGAATAACCAACCTTGTAACGTAGCGACTTACAGTCTGTTAAACTACAGTTGGGTCGCAGTATCTGCTCGAGAAAGCAAGCCGCTACGAGGCCAACGACATACATTGCCAAATTTTCCACGTCTTTATAAATGTTGGGCCAGTGAAAGTATCTGCAAATTCGGTTTTTAGTTTTAGTCGTCCCCACATGACAAGACATGCGTTCGTGACCCATAGACATAATTTTCAATCTATATTTCATAGGTGTTTCGAAATGAACCTGCAGGTAGCATATCAGATACACCTGGTCTGAGCAAACACCTCTTGCGTGCAGGTGCGACGACGCGCTTGCGCAGTTCGTCAGAATTGACGTTCCCGCCTTGAAGATATTAAATTGTTCTTTAGTAGGCTGTTGTCCAGCGTCGGGCAACAGTGAATCTTATAACAGATGTGTACTCCCTCGCAAAAAGGGTAGTCCAAACTTACGCCACCAGGGCGCACCAGTGACCGGCTGAAGATTTATAGGCTTCGAAGGAAATATCTCTGAATTCCTGCGTCAGAGAGCGCGGCGGTAGCTCGACCTTGACCGTCGAATAATATGGTATTCATTTGTTTTTTATTTTTAGGACTGTATTTGTACGAGCACGAGACTAAGAATAAAAAATACGTATTGTATCGTATATAATTTGTTTTATGCTCATTTTTTCATATTGAAACATTTATTTAACATTCACATTATAAATAGTGTGAATTATTTTTTGATTGAACATATTATTGGCGAGGCAATTAAATTTCTTCACGACAATGAAATCTTGTTTTTTATAAGCTCCAATGAGATTAATTCTTCTTCAACAATAGGTGTATAGTTTTTATTGAAGTGATCTTCTTTGCATTCATTCTTGTTAAAAACCTGCTCCAGATTAACCAGAGCGGGCGCTGTGTTGAGATAAGCTGAATCTTCTGGCATATTTTGTGTTTGTGTGAACAATAGGTATTACTATAAGTTTTCGTTCGAATTTATTATTATCAGTTCTTTTCATAACCAATATATCATTGCTGAGTTTCTCATACTTTTCCGATTTCACAGCGGTTTCCCTGATCTCCTTTAGAGTTTCACACATTGTTTGATCTCTAACAAATTCTTTAATATTGACTTTTAATACCCCGGATGAGTCAGAAGCATCGTCTGCTACACCTAGCGATAAACTATCTAGCTCTGAAATCTCAACTTCATTAGGAGTTTCGAATTGAACTTCCGTCTCTTCGTCTCGCTCTTTACTTCGAGTAAGTACTGCGTTGATGCAATCTATCTCGTCGTTGTCGTTTGAACCGGTTTGTTCGATTAATAAAGCGGTACGATTTCCCAATAAATAATACCCTTTATCTAATCCTTTTTTACTAAGCAGCCTGAGTGATTATTTTCACGGATTCGCCATTTTGCTTAGTGGTCTCTATGCAAATATCCGCGAGCGGTAAACACACTGGATGCTCGTCCAAGGGGTGGGAAACCCAAATGGTTTCACCCGTAAACAACGCATTATTTATATGATTCTGCGCGATAATATCTACCGAGACCCCAGTTTCTCGCCACAATTTCATACCTTTCCCATTGACCTTGCCCATAGAAATAAATTGGTCATTTACCCCTAGATACACCTCGGTCACATTTTGAACTGGTTCGGCGGACGCCTTTCCTTCGGTCCTGTTGGGACAGGTAAAGGACAAGTGGTCAGTTGCTTGACAAACGAAGCACTTTCTAACGTACGGCTTTTCAAACGTGTTTTGTTTTCTTTCAGTTTTTGGTTCTGCCTTCCTACTCGAATCCATCGATTTTTTTTTCTTTAGCGTTTTCGCTACGATTTTCAGTTCGCTCCGTTCGAGATTGTTCGCGAGGTTTTCCTCCATTCGAAAAACTATTCTGAAACGACTGTTTGACCACCTTAAGTGGTTTACGCATCTCTGATCTCAACAAATCATATTCGTCTAATTTACACGCGAATTCTTTATACTTATTCATTTTACCCCAATTTTCCAGAAAATGCTCTTTTAGATCGGGATGAGTTTTTCTTTTTAATTGATCCGTGATCAATAAATCCTTAAGTTGTTCGAAGTCATCCACTTGGACTCCTTCTATCCATCCCGAAAGATATGTCGCTAAACTATATCGCACATCTTCCCAACTCTCGATCTCTGCTTTCTTACGCGAAAAGAACAACATTCTAAATTTTTCAGCACTTAGCTTGCTTAAAAGATTTAAATTATCTTTAATTTGCTCGTAATCTTGACTCTCATTCTCTTTAATTATTTGCAGAACTAGTTCAAAAGGTAATAAACCTAATAAATGTGTAACCCACTGAGATTTCGCAACATTTAAGCTAATTGATTGTCTTTCAAAAAAATTCAGATAGACTTAAATCACTATCCTTTTGATATTTGCCTATCACACGACTAATATCAACACTACTTGTTTCCCTTTCCCTGGGTAACTCTATTGCACTGGACGTGATTCGCAGTTTTTCTAATTCGAATCTGCGTTCGGCATCTCTCTCCCTCTCTCCCTCTCTACCCGCTCACGCTCACGCTCTTCCGCACGCGCCCTTTCCACGCGTTCCTCCTCCCTCGCCCGCTCAGCGCGTTCCTCCTCCCTTGCCCGCTCAGCGCGTTCCTCCTCCCTCTCCCTCGATCGCTCGGCGCGTTCTTCCTTCTCCACCCGCTCTATGCGAGCGCGTTCTTCCTTCAACCCGTCTACCAAACCTCTAACCAGCTCTTCCTCGTAACCTTCTACATCAAATATTAAATTTTTTAATTGTAGTTTAGTACAATTTTATACATTGGTTACCCCCAACTCTTCCGCTACTTGTTTTAACATGTCTTTACTCAGTTGCATTAAATACGCCATGTTTTCAAATTAACTCTAGTAGCAAAATAAATACAAATTCACTGACGCTAAAAAAAACAATTAACTACGCCCAGAGACTTGCAATTGCAGATAGCGATTATAGTTATGTTGTAGCTGCTTTGCGGTCCTTCGGTCCTTTGAAGAACGGCTCGTGTTGTAGCTGCGTTGCGGTCCTTCGGTCCTTTGAAGAACGGCACCAGTAGCGGATGCCCGCGTTGCTTCCACGCGTGGTATCAGTGTTCGTATCCCATCGCTGCTAAACCAGTTGTAACGTCACACTTCAACCCTGATGTGATGTATTTATTCTTTTGGTAGAAGCGGGATCCACATACATACCTAACTACCTATGGTAGTTTTTTTCGCTGCCACCAGCTCGGTTTCCCGAGCAACCAAACTCACGTGTAATAATATTAAATAAGATTTATTATAAATTACATGAAATCTGAATTGTTTACAGACACAAAACTCCCAAAATCCTCAATACATCTAATAATCGTTGACTAGACAAATAATGCTGTAAGAGAGCATCGTTTATACTTTGTAAAATATAGTTGAAGACAACTATATTTTAATAAACCCTCAGGTTATCGGTTCTTTCGAAAAGATAAGTTGTTTTCACCCAACAACTAACTGAAACTAGTTATGCCCCTCGCACCTAGTAATGAATACATTAAGTCTACCGCAGCAGCCTTAACAAAACCAACTGGTCTCCACGACCGAAACTTAGTACAGTCACTTGTCCGTGCTGACGGATCTCTCTACGTTCCTTTGTAAAGAATGAATCCCCGAGGAGGTGCACACCTCTCAATATATCTTGTGTCAGACGTCACGTGATCAGCGAATGACCACGGCTTCGCCACCACCGTGCAGGCACTTCTAGAAATCCAGAGGACGCGCCGTAGAGGACGAATCGCTATGCGCGTCAACCCGGCGCTTCGCAAACACCTGTTTAGTTTCTTTATTTTCTTCGTGGAATTAGTCTTTGAATACACTGGTACAAACTTTCCTTAAGATGAAAAGGGTTTATTTGAACAATGCCTTCACACGGAAAACTCGTCGCACGTCCGTCTTAGCGCGGACCGGCCACTTATTGTCATATTCTTAACAGCATCCTGCTTAGAAAACACAAAGAGCTATTAATATTTTGCAAGTTGCTGGCGTGTCCTGGCGCCGACGTTACACTAATCTTCATTGAGATAAGTGCCAAAACTCTTGTGCCACAAATAACCGATTCATATATTTTCTACTATATCAAATTCCTTTAAATCGAGATTTGTAATGCTGAGAAATGAACAAAATATTCACACAGAGAGTTATCTAGTATAGTAGAGGTTGAGAGTCGAGAGAGACAACAGAAAGACGAGAAATGCAAGGGGATCTTTTAAGACCAAAGCAGACTTTGTGAGCAAATTTTGTTCGTAAGGCCCATCTGCATATATTGACGTGAAGAAGGGAAATAATGGGGATAGGGTTGAGGAGAGACGTATGCGTCTGCTGTTCAAAAACGTCCCTCTCCCTGCACCAATCCCTTCCCCCACTCCCACGAGGCTGTTGCGCGGCGGGGCTCGTTAGAGAGGCTTGTCAAACAGCTCTGGTTGGCACAAGAGGTTTCCTCTGCGACAGTCTACAGTCTACACAACTGGAGCTACGATGGGGAACAAGTCAAGGATAGTTGAATGGTAGACTATGTGGTTCCACATTATTAGGGGAAGGAAGGAAAATTCATAAAACTGTGGTTTGAGGGTGGAGTGTTTGCGATGAAGATAAATAAAATATGCAAAATGTCTTTTTCAAGCTAATTTTCTATACTTTTATATGGATTCTATTGGTGGCTCTTATTTTAAATAAAATATAATTTACCGTGGATTTTTTGTTATGTGTTTACATGTTTTCAGAAGGAAAAACTAACCTGGGAAAATAAATATTTCGCACCATTAAAGGTTATTACTCGGATACAGTCCTTGACTCACAGATTTTAAGAGTGCCGTATTTACGTGCTTGTTTGTTTTCAGGAACATTATAATCCGTATTTTACTTTGACGTCAAAATTTATTTATCAGATGTCATATAATTTATACAATTTAAGTTTTAAAATCAGTTATTTGTGATTTCCATCATTTGAGTAAGGGAACTGGGAAAGATAGTTTGGGTTGCCATGGAACATATGATACTGAACAGACTTTGATCTTAAGTGGGTTGAAAACCTTTCTTAGCATGTCTCATCGGGAATCAAATTCGAGCTTCCTCGCTCAGCAGCATTCACTTAATTCCCCTACTCCATCGCTGTCTCCTGAACTGTTACCTCCAAGTCCGCCATTGTTTTCGTAACAACTCAGAATACAAATTTATCGCTAGGTTATTTCTCATTAAACATGTTCTGTATATAAATTAGGGAGGGGGAAGTGTATGATTTCATGGGTCGCGATAGGGTTACCTTCTAAATTTACATTGCAGAAGACAAAGATTGAGACAGAACGCTGTGAATATGACGTACACACTAAGTACCGGGATGTAGGAGAATTTCAGCTGACATTCACAAACACAGGAAGGGAAACCCTAGTTCTTTTTCTGAGAAGCGATTCACTCATTGCAACTGCTTTGTAGTGAATGTGGGAACTCTTGAAGATGATGATAAGAGATTGCTATAGTTTTCCTTCCAAAACAGGACAAAGGACTACGCTCTAAAAGAAACTGTGTTGCCATATTCGTCAGAAAACGCTAAAAGCAAATGACGAAACGCAAAAACTGCCATTTTAAATAATCTCGTCCTATCGCTAATAAACCTGTAACAATATCTCCTACTATTTCAAAATATTTAAGTAAAACTTGCACTACTCCCCATTAAAAATTGTGTGCTATAAAATATTATTTCAATGTAAAACATTATTCCCCTTTCTTAAGTACTTTTTACATCAGTGAAAGATTGTTTTTTGCACTCTGGAGTGTGCTTTGTATGGAGTATAGTGAAGTGACATTTTACCCCACCTTATTAATAACTTGATAGGTTATTTTTAATATAATAAGATTAGACCATGAGGTCTTCTCTTTTTCGAGATTATTTTACAGTTGTTTTGCCGGTAATATGGTTGTCGGAAAACAGAAGGTATCGAACATTGGTATCGTGATTAGAGAGCCGGGCTGTAGATATTAAGGAACGCCGAGTCAAGTAAGGCTATGGTGTTACTGAGACTTCTACTCTGGTCTTGCACTTCCACGCAATTTTCATTACGAGCGGACGTGCACGTTCAGTTTATAGCACAAAACAGCTGATCAAGCCATTGCATGTTACAACACTGTCTGAATTCTGCGACTCAAGTATGTTTTAGTAATAGACAACGAATTTTATAATCTTTCTCTTAAGATAAAATGTTTTATCTAACTGTCCAGACGTTGTAGTTTTCGGAGTTAATATTTTATGCATAGTTATCAATTCAGACCCTGATATGTCTCTTTAATTTGTTCGATTACTCTCCAAAATTCCATGTCATATATCGCCAACACAGAATTAACTCTTCTTTAATCGCAATGATTTCGTTTTATCTTATTATCTTCATTAATTTTGACTACTTATTAATCATAGCATGTATCGATATGTTATACCTTCTGAGTTTCCCTTGAAGAAATAGCGGGAATATGAGAACACAATAGTAAGATTATTTTTTTTTGTACCTGATTTTGCTGCAAAACAGTTACTATGTTTTCAATAACCACATCCCATACAATTCGAGCATTAACCGCTAGGCCTCATTTGAGAAAAAGAAATTAATTCCAATAGATTAGATTAGCAAAAAAAACATGTGGTAGACATGGTAAGCTCATGTAGGTAACTAGTTAGAAATATATTGAAACGAAAATGAGGAATACTTTAAAGGTACATTTCATTTTCAGTACCAATTAAATGGAGTATAGTGAGCAGGAGCGTCTTGTTGTTTTAATCAATAAACTCGGGAGTTTTTATGAATCATTACGTAGTCAGATCCATTCCAGAAATTTCCTCTTGATGGACGAGCCGCGAGAGAGAAAATTGGGAATATAAAAGCATTCCTCTTACACCTGCCGCTGCTGGAAAGCTTTGAATCGATATCTATCCTCATGATTCATCTTCTTTACGAAATTCCTCTTCTCGCACCTTACCTAAGGGAAGATTTTTGAAGGTATATTTGTCTCACAAGTGTAAGATTTTATGAATGTCCAAGAGAAGAAAGTGAGTATAAGAAAACCCTTTCCGACAAAAGACGGACATTCCTGATTTATTTATTATATACAATTTATTAAATATGAATAATATAAATTTTAACGGATAGATACTTTCTTCTAGCGTTTTATGTTAACTTAAAGTTGTACTTGGGATTACTTTTATTAAAATTGTGTAAACGTAGAAGTAAATTTTGGCTTCCACATGACTTTCACCCGTCATTAAAAATATCATGGGTACTTTTTTTATATGAGACTTAATCATGAACCATTTGAACAAGATTGACTGACGGAGACCAAGGGGAACGAAAACTTACGGGTAAAGCGAACAAGGAAACAGTTGGATACAAGTGGGAGAGCTAAAAATAGTATACAAGGTGATGCGGACAGGCAAATCATATCTTTGGCTGTTGTTCAATAATTTTTGTGATTACCTTATTTCAATTTACATTTTTGATTTTTGTCTTTTAACATACCAACCATTCTCATTTTTTTTAAACAATTGCCTCAATTTTATTAAATTTTTCACGTTCATTCTCGAATGCAGTAAAAACCAAATGATTCCTCTCAGAATTTAATTTCTCTTCCACGAATCCATTTTCTTTATTCATGCTCCTACATTAAACCCCCTTATCACGTCCTTTCTTAGTATCCTCTATAACATCCATCCATTGATCGTTTCTTCTGAACCAGCGCTTGTGGCTTCTATAACGGCCTCATATTCAGATTGCTATATAGAGGTTACTTCGCTCATTTCCCTTCGAAGTTTGGGGCACAGTCTGAACACGCACTCTCTTTGAGAAAACCGCAGCCTTCCCACACGCGCTGTGGCAAGATGGCATTGACCACACACTCGCAGGGTTCCCTTTCTACGGATTTAATAAGAATGATTATCACGTTATTAATGCGAAAAGTAAGTCTTTGTATAGAGCAATGTGTCCCCTCCTTATTGCTTAATTAATTCCTAAATGGTCACGCGGATAGGTAAGTAAACGTTTTCGCGGTTTGTAAGTACTTGTACAAATATGACCTTTTGGCCTGAGTAAGGTAATTACTTTCCAAATATCTAATGTAGGGGAAAGAGGAATGGATAAAAAATGAACCAATCATGTTTATTAAAATTTATTGTTTATAAAATTAAAACTTTGTAATTGCGGAGTATTGTCGCCACTCGTCTGAATCACTTAAGGATTAAAAGTAATATTAATTCGAATTCACACTTCAGTTCATATTGATGTATGAACTTTACTTGTAACACCAACTTTGTGGTTTGATATCGCGTTATTCTAATTGAACTTTTGAAAAGTATCTAGTGAAATATTATTGGTGTTACAGTTGTACATTTTAATATGATTTTATTCTGAATATTGTAGTAAAGGAAAAGATATTCCATGTGAAATAATGTGTGAAAACGTGAACAAAGGGTTTCCTCTAGGAGATTTCTTCACTAATTATGCATTCAGCGTCTGATCAGACGAATGAATCAAAAAGGTTTATTTTCAGAACTCCTTAAATATCCTGAATTAATATTTAAGATACTGACACTCTCCGATCACGTGTTCATATTATGTCTAATTACGACCCTGTATTTACTTTTTCAATTTTTAAAAATATTTCTAATTATTTGGTAACAAATCGAGGAATTATAAATTTTGGAGCACACATTCGTTCTGATTATTTACTCGAGACAGTACTCATCCGTTTGCTTCCATTTTCTTTTGATTACTGTGTTAGTAGAAGTAACATCTGCAATTAATGTATGTATACCTCTCCTCAATATTTTTGCTTTTTGCTTTTTTTTTTTTTTACTTCATATTCTACTATTAACTTCAATTATACAAGTATAATAAATGGTATTCGTCCATCAAAAGGTCGCAAGTCTTATTTTATTTATCTATTTTTCATATTATTTGCTGTATATTTATATGACGGCTATTGTATGGTAATCAATTCACCATTATTGTACTTTATTCGCTCTATTGTTGAAATAGTACAATATATTCTATATATCCACCATACCCACATGCAATATGACTAAAAACATTCCCTACTCATCTCTTTACCATACCGCTGTATATTATAAATTTTTCTTCGTTAATCCCTGATCACTGAGCTTCGCTTTTGGTTGAACATGACATTGAACTTAATCTTTCGGAATGATCGAATTATGTTCGCCGTGTCACGTTCATTGCAACCCAACGTCTCAATATATCACCGAAACAACCTTACAAATGTAAGTTGTCTCTCCAATAAAATAAGCAGAAGCCTCTCTCTCGCAGACCAGATTACAATTTGTTTGGCGTTTGCTGGCATGAGATGTGGCATCACTGGCAATGCAAGCGTAATGGACGAAATTCGTTTTAGCAGCCACTCCATCTCAATTCCGGCATTTGCCAGCGGCGGCGCTCCCGCCACCATCAATCCCGTCGCCTAACTAACAGCACGTAGTTAGACTCTGGGGGAGGGTAATAGCCTTTCAAACGCACTTCTAAATATTCGATAGTTTGGCAACGGTGGTGGTAGCGGCAATGGTGCTGGAGGTGAAGCCGGTAGGCGCAGCAAAACCGACGTAGCGATTTATAGCGTCGCTCTACGACGTTGATCGGAAGAGTAATGGCGTCGTGTAGCTGCGAGGTCGGCGACGGGCCAGCGAGTCGCGAGCTTCTGCGACGCGCCCGCCGTGTTTGTGAGCGTCCGCTCGGTCGGTCGCGCGCTCGCACCGGTACGATGATAAATTTGCTTCGAAATACCCGCATGCAGAAGTCTCCTTCGTTCTCTGAACGGGGGATTCACACTGTCCGGGATACGACCTTTGTTAATGGAAAGGAGGCGATTGTGTTCTGTAGCGAGTATCTCAATTCCAAAGGGTATGAACAAAATAAAGTAAGGATTATGCATGTCCCTAAGACATTTTCGTTTGGTAACTTTGTTTATTAAAATATATTCCTTCAAAATTTCCGTAGCTTTTATCTCTAACTAGGAAATTTCCTACAAATGAAAACAATTAAAGTCATAAAGTGAAAATGAAAACATAAAATGAGACATTACTGAAACAATGAAACATTACGGGATAAAATGTTATACACATTAAACGTGAATATAAAAAAAGCTTCTTCAGTCATCTTTCCCAAATGGTAGAAAAAATGCAGCTTCTTATGAACAGAGCATTTCACATTTAAACGTTTTGTGTGTCGTTTTTTATCACAGGATTTTACATTTTATTCCATTTTTTGTTTAGCAGTATTTAATTACTCCTGACCACTTTCCTCGAAATGGGACTGTAACGAAACCTGTCGCACTTGTTTATAGGCTTGCATATAGAAAGGCGTAGTGAGACATGTACGAGGATTCGAGAGAAAAGCTTATCTTTGTCTGAATGGGTGTATACCCCATCCTATTCTGTATACCATACGTCGATCGCAGTAAGGTTGTGTGCTTCTTACAGCGTAAAAAAATCGATGCTACCACTATCCGTTCTAAAGATAAACAGACTTGAACTAAAGCGTGTAACTTGGCACTTTTCTCTATTTTTTACGAAAAAATAAAAAGTGTTGAAACGATCAGCTTTAACCATTTGCATGAGAATACACCAAACAATTTCCTTTTCTATTCCCGTAAAACATTTTCTCGCGGTCACTCAGGGAAGTGACAGGCGGGATGAGGGTGGATACTCCTCAACGGGTACTTAAAATTTATCATTGAAATGTTCTGCTCTCGTCTAAGGACACCAAATGTAATGCCTTTTATCGCAAATTAATGTATTTTAATCTGAGAAAAATCAAATTTTCCAAATTTTGCAATGGGTTTCTAACATTGGTAAAAAAACGTAAACGATGATTCTCGGACAAGCACACACCGTCATGAATAGTTTTGGATTATCTGAAGTACAAACTAAGTGAAACACATACTTTTTCAATCTTAGGACCCATGATCGAAATTGATGGAATGGTCCCTTATTGTTTCCGGAGAGTAAATTAGTTTGTTGTCCTCCACGTGTTCATTCGCAGTTAGTAACCGCATTTTTTACAATAAAGTTATTTATTTATTTATTTATTCAAAGTAAAGGGGGGTTATGGGATGGAGGAGTGTCTTCAGATGCGGATGATTTTTTAATATCAGCTACTGGAGTATGTATTAATGAGTCTGTATACGAGAAACTAGCTCTCCCCCACATTTAGGAGTGTGATATTCTTGCCTGATTTTCTTGGAATTTTCACCTTTAACGTTGTATGAGTAACTCAGCCCAACGTCGAGTAACCTCCCAAAAAGGGAGTGTCTCGATAATACATAGATGCTTTCTCACCCGAAATTTAATTATGATACAACGTGGAAGTTATGGCGAATCTATGATGAATTTACTGCACCGGTAGTTTTGACACAGTGTATTTTAAAATGTTATGTCAATACTGCCTGATGCCAAAGGTTCTGTTTCTTTGCAATTAATTAATGCAGAATATTTTTGATAGTGTAAAATTTAGTTATCTTTCGACAAAATAGTGAAAAATTCGTAAACATTCAATAAAAGTTTTTGTGTAGTTTTATTTTTTAATAAGTTATAAATTAGTATCAACATTTAATCAATAATTAATTCATATAAGGACAAAAACCATTTTCCTGAGTAACCCAAGGTATTCTGATATACATTTGGAATAATAAATGAAAGTGATAAATTTTAGTGAATGGAATAGTCTGGATTTAATTATTTGAACAGTTCTGCCCGAAAAGATGTTGTGATTTGTTGTTTCAATATGCGACCTTTTTTAAATTTCTTGTGTACTTTTTACACTGATTGGATGATTGGTACGCTGGAGTTGAATAAGTGATATAAAAGTAATACATATTCAGTAAAATATTAATGAGAAGAACGTTTCGAAATTCTTTTATTTCTGCTTCTTTGTGTCTGGATTAATCTTCTTACTGTATTGATTCTATCCAAGAGCGCGCTTTGGCGTATTAGCACATGAACATTCTTTTAATATCAATTTTCATTATTATTGAGATGACGTGTTCAATAGACATTAAAATGAGTTATTTTACGTACAACCATATACTATTACTATTATGCGGTATTACCATTTATTAAATGGTATTACCATTTACGTAAATACTATTAAACAATAATTTGTAACAATAAAAATAACTTATAATTTTTTTTGTAGATCTTATTGCAATCTTTTGATTTGCATGTAGACAACAACAAATATGTTTTTAATATTTTCTATTTAGTTTCATCTTGCTACACAATTATGTTATAAAACGACAATTTTAATAACTATTCAATGGTGCTACCCAATCTAGGTCAATATATGGATGAAAAGTATCACTTTTATTCAAAGCACGTTGGACGAGGAGGTTAATACTTCAGTGTAGTCTATTAGCAGTTAGAAGAAACCTTTGTAACGTCCAAAACCATTGGTGTGCATAGCAATCACATTGTTCATAGACTTCCCTTTCAGCAAATGAAACGGGGTTGCGGTGACTCGACTGCAGGCTACGTATATATTAGAAGTAGGAAAGCTTTCTACAGACGTATATGTAGCACGTGGCGTCCTAAATCCTAAAAATAAACTTTAACTCCTTTCACAATTGTATTATTTTCTTTCAATTATTTTCTAATGTATTATTTGTGTACATTTGTTCGTAAGGAGAAGAAAATAAACATGTGACTGTTAAGTAAAAAAAGAGGAAAAATGCAATTTTCCTGCAAGAAGAGATGTTTATAGTGTTTGTTCCAATAAAATCCTTTAACCTTGAAGTAACAGACCTCAAACAATTTAGATATAAGTATTATCTCTTCCATTTACTATACTTCGGTTAATTTATTATCATTTCGTTTAACAGATGATAAATTGGGGCTAAGTTTGTTTACAAAACATATTTTCTCGAGATGACTGTTACTTTTTAATACTGACAATATTGTAAACTAGTAAATAGAATATCTGTTACATAACGTACAATGTGTGTCTATTTAATATGGAGAAAGTTTAAAATTTCTGTCGTAATGAACTCGTAGCTTAATTATCATGAACATCAACCAAATGTTATCATAGTTCACTTGATTAACTCACAATCAATACAATCTGGGACAATAACAAAATGTTCAAATATTTTAAACCCCAAAAATGGTAAAAATGTGTATTTAAAAGACATCATTTTAAAACTAACTTTAAATTGTATAATACAGGGAACTATCCGCCAACTTGAGAAGCTTCTCAAATCAGAACCTCCCATTTTTATGACATATAGAAGCCAAATTACGTCAGAAATAATGTATTTTGATGATTTTAAAGATTGAGGCCAATAGATTTTGAACTGTCAGTCACTAATGTTTCTAAGGTGACCTAACTATATCAAATATTTTAATTTTATTTATTAAGATACTTAAAACCATCGAGATTTGGTTTAAATTCTTAATGTGGTTTTCTTGTTGATTTGGATATGTGTCTACTTGAGTACTTTTGGGGCAACTCAATTTGTATAACACTACCAGTTAATGCAATTGGTGTACAGATTTATTTTCACACTGCGTCAGAATGTTACTATGGACTTGAGAGTGTCTTTTGCAGTAACCCGTTTAAAATTGCGTTGGACTAGTCCATTACATCATGTCATTATTCACCAGGTGGAGTTGTTATGCATCGTCACCCTTAATTAACTTTCTATTATCGCACTCCTACCTCACATTCGTAAAATTCCAGAAACTCGTTGCGACGAATCAATGGAAATTTGGGTGAAAATACGAACGAGATTCACTTATTGCATTTGGGTGAGATACCATTCAATGTAGGCGAAATAACTATTACTGCTAATAATATTTCTACTGGGTATATTTGTCGTAAAATCGTAACTTTGTAAATTGTTTTGAAGTGAATTTACACGAATATGTTTCTTCTCCATCCGTTGATTTTAATTTACAAAATCTATACGGTAAAATGTATTTAACCATAAATATTCTTGTTGTAACCACCTGGTCTGGCATTACATTTCTTCCCCCAGAATTTTAATAGTTGCAAGCTATTTAATCCTTTTCTCACGCGAAACATTTTCGAAAAGTAGGAGAGTACAACCTATCAAATATAGTGCACCACTATCAGAGACACATTATCCGTCCAACATTCTCATATACTCAACATTTCCCGCCCTCCACTTAAACCCTCGCCAGCACTCTAGCTCTACCTTGTACACACCTGCTCCGAAACGATGAAATTTCGAGAAAATTGAACTAAACGCGCATTAACACAGCGCTAACCCAGTTATTAGTTTCCGCACGGAACATGAGCTGGCGCCCACTTCCGAAGCGAATGTTGTTCGTTAATGCTGTCAAATCCCCATCAGCTTCATGTTCACAATGGTGTGTGAAAGCGCTTGCGCAAAATTGAAACACGTGCGCGCGCGGAGCTCTCAGACGCCGTCGGTCGTAGATACGTACTTCACACACGATCTCTCCCACCCGCTTGTAAATCGGGCGGGATGTTGTGATTTTACGTTAGTTATGTGTCATGTGAGAAGATTGTTAAAAGCGGTTCGACAGTTCCAATTTCCCGTGTCGATTTTTTCGTCGGTGGGTGGGGTGAGGGGGGATCTCTTGGACGTCGGTGTTTGTGTACGCGTGATGAGATCGAGTAGTGTCCAACGCCGTGAAATGGCGGTCATTACTCGGGATTACATGATACGCGTGACGGACGCTTGATTATTTTGTCGCGCTGTTGTGCAGTGATTGCTCTGATTTCCATACATGCTATCGTTCCTACAGGAAATTCTTTGGTGTCTTGCTTTGTTTCACTGTGGATATTTTGTGACTATCAAAAAGTTCTTTGTGTGAAGAATCGTATTTAATATTTAATTCTGCGTTATTACGAAGAGCCATTTTCGTCGCGACATACGAATTTTTAAAACTATTTAAACAATTTCATATATTTTGAGTTCTTGTTACGTTTTTATTTGTGTCATATTTTTGTAATGTGTCACAATATTAGAGTATAATAAAACAAGTTTATTAGCCTTTGAACAGACATCAATAAATTAGGACAAGACTAGCAGTGTATCCGGGGCATTGCTCTGAGGAATTTTGAATTTTCGTACATATAATCCTATTTAAATTCCTTTCTTCGTATACTGAAAATACTGTTCATTAATGTTGTTGGTTTGCTGGTATGTTCATAGAAACTAAATCCTTCCTTATCATTTATATTATAAATGATGGAATTTTTTTACATAATAAGTTGTCAAGAAGCAGTATATCACAGAAATACCTTGCTGAAGTCTCGGGCCTGAGAGTTTGTGATAAATTAATCTCTTTGGTACTTTTTATACAAATGCATAAAGTATTCATAATATATTATATGTTATATTTTCATTGTCTACTAGTAGTCATGCATGTTTTGTTTTAAGAGTAACTCGCTTTTTAATTCCTAAAAATGAAAAACAAGTCAAAAATCGTAATTTTTATTTCCATTAGATTCTGACATAGAATGATTCAAAGTATATCCACGGAAACCTCATGAAAATATTATAAATATTTTACGAGGATGTTCAAATTTATTAATTCATATAATCCACACATTAAACCTTATTAATCCATATTTTTGTTAATTTTGTGACATGACTTTTTTTATTGACATCTGGTTCGAAAACAGGTCATTTGCAATTTACGTCTTTACAGGACACGATATTTCCAGTTCACAAGTTTCAAATATAAAATAACTTATTATGCCACTTCTTAGGAAAGAATGTGTTTTTCATGGTTTGAGGATCGTTGCTGAGATCTTGTCGTACATTGGATTAAAGTCATTGCATGGTTCTAAGTTGGGAGAAATCGCTGCATTGTGTTAAAACGTGTTCCAGAGCGACCTATTTCACATTCAATTGTGAGATGGCTTAAGAACTCGTCCTCTTCATTTATTAACAACACTTTTATTGTGAGTTTTTATTTAAGAGTTTCAAAAATAATATTGTTCATTAATCATATAATTAATTAATCATTATATTCCATCTTATTAGTAGATTGATTTTTTAAAATAACGAAATGGTTAATTTATTATGTAGATACATTTTCGAAGAATTACAAATGCCAAGATGATTTTCCCTGCTTCATTCGAGTCACATATAGGATAATTAACGTAGATGAACACATACTTAATGAATAACGTGGGAATTATAAATAATAGAAACCAATAATTCTATTATGCATAATTTATTTGTACATCAATTAAGTGTAATAATTGTTGTAATGCTAACAATATTACACTTATTATTGCAATATTATTCGTAGAATCTTTCATTATACCTCTATTGGTGCTGTAAAATCATAGAAACGTTACAACGAATCGGTGAATTTCCATTTGCGAGTGCAGGGAAAAACTGAAAACAGCTCACATTTTGTCGTAGACTTTGCTCACAATTTATGGGAACGACGTTGCTGACAATGCGAGGACGCTGTTCCTAGATACATGCTCATACTTTTGTAATATTTGAAGGGTCATACCACAAGAGTAGATTTCTTATAAAATTTGTGAAACTATGCTTCAGCCTCTAATCTACCCTATTTGTTATTTTGAATATTTCCTGATCCTCTTAGTTATTACGAACTTTAATTTCAAGCACACCTTAACAAAAACTAAATATTATACATAAATATCAAGAATTTTTAATTTTTTCGTAAACAACATTGCAATCTCTATTCATTCATGATAAAGTTAAATTAATGATCTCTTCCATTACGACAGTGAGTGTTTAACAAATTGCATGAAGATACCATTCCAAATTATTTTTCATGTGATAGAACCTATTGACTCTATGTGTGTGTTCTGAGCTGATCATGACTAATGCGCCAAGACGAATGGTTCGAGTGATCCTTAATTAATGTAAAAAGTTATATTCACCTGGCAATAATATCTTACATACCCACAGTACCAAATAAATGATTCATATTATTTTAAGAATCGTTGCTGTTATTAAGTCAGGGTGTCTTGAAAGTAAAATTCTGTATGTATACCGTTAACACAATATAGTGACTCGTCGATTTTCTCACCGTTATGAATCTGCGATATATGTATTTAATGAGTAGTTAAAGTATCATAAAACATTTGTTTTTTATAATTTGATGAAAAAACTTTTACAGAGGGGAAACAAATTGCGAGTAGTATCATTTCATCCACTTCCCAGAATGCTACCAGAGTTTACCTAATTTCACAATATTTGCTTTTATGTGTACAAATGATTTTGCGTAGTGCCTAACGCGCTCGCCTTCTACGTCTGGGGACGCCGGTTCAAACCCAGTCCGATCCAAGTAGAATCCGAGGTGGTGGACGGAGCATTGTTCGCGGCAGGTTTTCTCGGGGTTCTCCCGTTTCCCCTGCCTATCATTCCACCACAACATTCACTAATAATCATTCACCCCCATTTCATTCATAATCACCGCTTCAAGGGGAGTTGCGGCAGGAAGGACATCCGGCACCGGAGTATTCCCCAGCCAAATCCAAAAATACGAAGCATCATATATCCATTCCTATTCGCCGACCCCACATTAAGCGGGAAAAAGGCTTAAGTGAAGGAAAAAAGGGTGTACAAATGATTTCTTACTAATGACAATTCACGTTTTCAATAATTTATTTATCTTGCATTATTCATAACTGTTGCCTAGTCTCATATTCCAACTATGGGAATATTATCTAGCCGAGTCTCTGGTGATTAGCTGCATCAGATATTATATGCTGATTTGCTTTTCTACACCAGGGATGAATCATTAGAGAATGTATGATGTTACACTAAAATATGGGTTGTAAAAAATGAAGAAAATAGAATTTGTCATTTTCATCCGTATCAACTCTTTTACCGTACCGATTTGTATTGTATGTTTCCCACAAATAAAGTCCAATAACCAATACATCAATAATGTCTTTTTAGCATTTTAGAATTTTCCAATTTATTTTTTTTAATTTGATGAAGCGTGAAATAAATAAAAACTGTACGAACAAATGTGTCGGACTGAAAATTCTCAGAGCTCTCTGGTTATTTTATTTCATGTAAATAATTTTTCGAGATTTTATCGCTCGTCATTCTTTTTAAAGTTCATTTGTTCATGTCACTCGTAACTTGTTCATCCGCGATAGTCGTGAGCACATATCCATTTATTTTTAGAGTGATATAATACTTTTTACTGCTTACGATCGATGTGATTTATAAAACCATCCCACAAAAACTGGTTGCTTCCAGCCAAGGGCTCCATGTCTTGGCGTCGAGGATGAAAATAAATAACAAAATTGTGGAGTATTGCGAGACGAGGACGAAACGAAATTCGATATAATTCCACGCGGAATCGTGTACTATAACGCTGTTGTGTCGGAAACGCCAACGAGAGCACGTTGCTCTATTTCTGTGAGCGAAAAACAATAACTCGATCGGACACTCCCAAACGTGCGGCGCTTGTAGTTGCCTCTTCCCTGTAGTTTGCTAATTCAAGGAGAGGAAAACAAAGCGTAATGGAAACTGGTAGAGAATCACTGAGTGGACGACAGTCTTTTCTGGAAACGTGATAGTATGCAGTGAGAAAATAAGGTAATATTTATATTAAGCACATGTTAAACGAAAATAGAGTGTTCCCATATAAACTATTTCCACTGGATTAGAAGAATTAAAATGGTAACGATATCGCAACTAGCTATATGGGAATATCCTTCTATAAATTATTGAATAAAAGTTTTACATCTATGAATTCAGTAAGAAATATGATTCACCATCAGGAGCGTGACAAGATAAACCATATTTGAACAAAAACACGTATTTCTAAAAATATTTCAAATAATGTACAAGAAATTTTATGATAAAGCTAAAAGCAAGTATACATTATTTACACTAGTGGATAAAATATTCCCATGATTCTGCCTGTTTTAATGTTTTTAACTGTATGAATGTTCCCTTCCATTTGACATTTTACTTTCAATGCACCAGTGTTTTTTCCTCAATTCTTTACTCCCATAGTATTTCATTTTTCACTTGCTGATTAAAGTTGTGATATTCATTATGGTTTCTGACAATACATTCATATAAATCTGGTCTTAAATATATGTAACGCAATCAATATCTTGCGCCGCTCTTCAACTTTAATGTCCATGCTGATTCACTGTCCTAGATACCAACACCTTAATACATTCAACGTGACAGTTCCTTCCCATGAGTACTTCATCAAAGAAGTAAGGATTTTTTTCTTCATTATTTGAACTCATTTTATTACATTGCTCTAATTTCTGTCCAATTTAGAAACAAATTATTTCAATGTTATAAGAATATTTCAGTTTAACATAGAAAGAATTTGTCGCAAAATGTTCTTTTTATCGTGGAACAATTTGAAAGTGCATGGGAAGCATTCTGTAACATATCCAGAATCCCTTACGTGTCTCCTCGTTTTCTGCTTCCTCGAATTTGAGTTGTTCGCTGTCCTTGCCACCGGGAAAGGAAATAAGTTTCATTTACGTTTTAGGCTCTCTCTCCATGCTTCGTTTCTTCTCTCTCCGAATTTCTCTTTTTTCCTTTCGAGAGAATATTAGAAAGCTCTTTCCTATCCTTTTTTCAGTTCATTGTGAATTGATGTCACTACTTTTGTGCTACTTATATAGTCGCCTATTGCATGGAAAATTTTCAGGTTAGTAATTTTTTTCAGATAATAGTATTAGTATTTAAAATTTGTTCATATATTGTAACAGTAACTCATAATTAAGCTGTGATTTCGTAACTCCTTTTCCCATGACTTGAAGCTGTAGAGATGAAATAATTAAGGTCACTTCTTTTAATTATTTTTTACTTCATTTAATTAAATTTTAAAATATTTAACAGATTTTTTTATTTCGTACGGAAATATACCAAAATTCTCCGAAATAAATAAAATACATGGTTATCAGTTCTATGCTAAATAAGCAACACAATAAAGAACAAACGATAGTAAAAGAAAAAGAGCACGTTTATGATTTTTTTAAAAGTAAATCACATATTCACTTTAAATAAACTTTAACGAGATATTTAGATAGATTAATTATACAAGATCATATTAATTTTCTGTATACAATTTACTGAAGAACGTGCTAGAACTCTAACACAAAGAATGATTTGACCCAAACTAGTTTATACTAACACTAGGTATTGTTAACATTAGCTCAGTAATGTTTTTATTAGTCTCGTAGTTAACATTAATTCTCAAATTTATAGGCAGTCTCCAAATATTTTAAATTAATGGGAAAAAATTATTCTCAATTTTCGTTACAATTTGTTTTAAAAAATATCTTTTTGACAATTGTGTGAAATTATTTGTGGATTTAATGTTGTTGCTTGTAAATACTACAATATATACATAAATAATGTGATTGACAATGACTATTTTCAGGCTCAATGAGTTGTTTTTATATTGACTCTAATTCATATTGCTGTGTCCTGTCAGTAACTTATACGAGCCAATAACATCTCGTTCTGTATTTTCGTGTCCATAGAAAGCAGGCCAGACCCTTCGCAGCAAACTCACTTTCTATTCTCCCGAGAATCCTTGCTCTCTAGGGACGGAGACCTTTTGCGCCCTTCGTTGATCAGTTAGAGGTGAGAGAAGGCAGACCCTTTTACGCCGCCTTTTCTCTCTCCTCGGCCACGTCCATCCGTCTGTGTTTCCTGTCTTCCCCACCTCACGCGCTGCCATCGCCTCGGCGGCCGCAGCCACCGCAGCTGCACTCGCGCTCAAAGCTCGTTTCATCGCCCCACCTTGCAGTGGCTCCCCCATGTAATAAATGTGGGGCCGAGTCCCTTGACGGCGTCCTTCACCTCAACGAGGTCCTTGACCTCGTCTCTGCACCATTCACCTACTTACAGTGACCCCGTCCCCCATTGATTGTTTGCAAGAAGAATTGATTTCGGGTCGTTGTTTTCAATAATTAATATTAGGAATATACTTCATTAATATTTTTGTTAGGCAACAGAAGCAGATGAAAATTCGAGTTGTGTAAGGATGAGGGTGCTTCAGAGCTTTTATTGAAATTTTTCCAACCTCACTATTATCTTTACAAACATTTGAATAATATATATAATTTAATTTTAATATAATTTTTTTATTTCCTGCATGTCAAATTTTTAATTTTTTTTATCGTTAACAATTGGTATCACTTATCTTCAGATCTCATCGAATCCGCTTGGACTTAAAATATGTAAAATGCTATGTAATGCAATTGGGCCACAAAAGGACTCATCAAACTTCACTTATGATGAGTGGATGAGTGCGATCTGGATGCGTAGAGAGATATTTTTCCTTAAATAAATGATTGTCATATTTAATTTTCACACAGAAATTTTTTTCAGGTTTTTCTTTTCTCTCTTTTTTAAATTTACACAAAGCTCTACAGTTCCTTTAACTGGGGTACGTACTATTTACCCTACCACTTTTCTTCGATTTAAAGTAATAAATAATAAATGGTACACTGACTTAGCGACAAATTGGTGAATAGATAGACCAAAATAACCGCTCACTGAAACAGAAAATCTCCGCATAGTTAGTCAAAGTTAAGCCTACGCAAGATTGTGGAGCATTGGTTTTTTATTATTATTGGGACTTTAGGGCTTGCCAACGTCCAGGTCATTTGAACCCTTAGCATTGGTTTAGCCAGTAATAAACTTAAGATTTCCTTTAATTTTTACTTAAATACTGATGTTCTGTTCAAAAAAATATAGAAGTTAAATGAAAAGATGAATGAATCTCGTAAAATCTGTATTGAACAGGTCTCGCAGCTTATCACAGCACTACAACGCATGCGTCGAACTAAGACCTACGCTTGTGGCACTCAAAAGTTATATTAATATTATTTCAGTTTCTACATGACATCCGGTCATGCGGGTTATAGCAGAACAATTTTTTTCTTATTTTGTTAAATGTGCAGTTCTAGCAGAGAACGATGCCTGCAGCTCGCTCCCAGTCTGCGAGCATCAAAGTAGGAGAGTGCAAACAATTGTGGAAATAGAAGAACACTGTCAGGATCATGGAGACTAAAGAAAGAACTTCGTATTCTCGTACATGGAGAGTTTGGTGCCCAAATTATAATATTCGAATAATTTTACTTTTCCCAATCGCAGTGCTGAAGATCATGGCACGGAGACAAGAGAGATCATGTAGTTTCCGCACCGGATGTTACCGTCTCCACAGAGACAACTTACGTGCGCGAGCGCCCTCCTCCTTTGCAATAGGTTCTGCGGACGGATTTCAGAAAGGGTTCGGACTCCTTTCTCTAGTCTCCATGGCCAAGATGAAATAAGTTTTGAGGACCTTATTTATTGTATTCATTGAAATTGTTCTATGCTCTGATAATGAATTCCTATTACATTATTGAATACATCCTTTTGCATCTTAAAGCGGCTCCACACATTCGTTATTCGGTGAACACCGAGCAAGTGCTCGCCGAATAGCGACTAGTGTGGATGGATTGCTTGATATTCGTCGCATCACGAATACCGACCGGTGCTCGGTCATTTGAAACACATCAAAGGGAGCCGAGCATAGGCGAATATTCGTGAGTGACCTGTTCATGATACTGTCCACACATTCGTGCTTTTACAAAAACCAAGTACAGCTAGCATACGAGTATTGCGATTTCAAGTTATTTCGAGTAAGTAATCGCTGAAAAAGCTAATTATGTGTAATTTTTATCCTCGTTCTAGAAAGAAATGTGTTTTAGTGGTGATAAAATAGAGAAATTGGAAGTAATAAAGTAGTGATGTAATAACTTCATTTATTATCCCCAACGCGGTCATACGCAGTTTGTAAAAGTTTCCTTTTTGACTATAAAGTTTATTTGATGAGTTATTTAAACCACAAACATTTTTATTCACTCTATTTTACCTTTTTTAATTAGCGTCCGTAAGTTTCTCAGTATTGAACGAGTATTGGCATTATTAGCATTNTAGTACACTTACTTGGAACGAATTCAAATTTGCTAGGAATAAACGCTGACAAAATTGATCAAATTTCTTTTTTTTTTTTTTTTTTTTTGTGGGGCTTTAGGGCTCGTCAACATCAAAGGTCATTAGAGCCCATATATTTCCTATACACGGAAAATAAAAATATAACATTTACATGTAATGAATAATATTTGAATAAATAAATAGAGTGGGGTGTAGTGGAGACACAAATTATGATAGTTATACTATCAAAATATTTCACTATTATAATATTGATTCTTTTAGAATGGATAAAAACTATAATAATTATAAGGATGTTAAATTAGATTATCAATAACCATATCTAAATCCATATGTAATAAAAACTAACTTATTAATGGTTTTCATTGTTTGAATTAAGATTAAATAAGACCCCTTTACTTTACTTAACATTTCACAAGACACAACTACATACGCAGAAGAATGTGTGATTACTTCAGATTCACTCTCCATAACCCCTAATCACCAACATGAATATTCGTCGTTCCCAGGGCGAGCACGCGCTCGGCATATTGCTTATATCTGGATCAGTGTGCTCGCCAATAGGCGAATACTCGGAAAGTACCCCGAGCACGTCACTATTGCTCGGGATTCGCTGTGCGTTTGCTCTGGGTTCGCCGAATAACGAATGTGTGGAGTCGCCTTCCGTAGCAAATTCAATGCATTCTTTCCATTTTAACAATGGAAAATTAACTGATATGAAGCAATTTGATATATCCGATTATATCTCTTACATCGACAATGAGGTATATCATTTCTTGAGCACTTTCATTAATTCTATGTGATCCATTGTTTGGCAGAGAGATCTGTGTTTGCAATGTGTGATTTGTGGTAACTGCTTTCTGTTCATACAAAAGTCTGTGTTTCTTTATAGATTCGTGATACTTATGACATTTTCGTAATATATTCCAAAAATTCATTAATTTTACAACGGTTAATAATAATAATAATTTTAGTACTGCAATTGGGCTGTCATGTCCGGTGGCATAAAATAAATACATAAAATATACAACAACAAAAATAAAACGATATACAAAATCATACATGAATTAAAATAAGAATGTGTTAAAATAGGAGTATATTAAAATAAGAAAAGTATTAAGATGAGAAATGTATTTTAAAAATTTTTCATTTAAAAACTAAATTTCATAATTTAATTCATTAAAAAATAAAGTAATTTTTTATCTTAAATTTAATTATTTATCTTAAATTTAATTATTAAAGCACTTCAAAATTCAATTATTCAAAGTAATTTAAAATTCAATTATTTAAAGTCATTTAAAATTAAATTAAAGTATTCTAACTAAATTAAATAATGACTGAACCAAACTCTAAAATATATGTTTAATAATTACACTTAGGAAACCGACCCAGACACTTGACTCACTTAGGTGCACATCACTTCACTCACACTTTTACTTATTTCCCTTTCTGACTCCCCTATTGCCCTCCTTCTTACATCATTTCACTTCATATCACTATCCTACACATCATCCCTAAACAACTGGCTTTGTAACTACACTACCACACACTATCTCCCAGAATTAGCCTAACCTTGTGAGTAAACGAAGAGCCCGATATCCTCTCCGCAACCGATGCAGGCATTGAATTCCAATCCCTAATTGTTCTGTTTAAGAATGAAATTTCACTCAGGAACGACTACGAATTTCGAATGATTATTTGTCAGTTTCTTCATCTCATATCTCTCTACATAAATACACGTGAACCAAACGCAAATGAGCACCTAACGATTTTCAGTGCGATGAGGTTAGCATCTAGTTCGTTTTTATCCTTTTATAATGTTATTTTTTGCACTTTCAATTCGCTAGTTGTAGACGTTTTAAATTTCATCTCTTACTAAATAAGTTTATGAAACGTTTTATGATATACAGTAAAATGAAGTAGCCGATTATGTTTAATTGTGTACCGTAACAAAACGAAATGATAAATTTATAAGGGCAAGCAAAACAAAAAATGAAAGTGATGGTGTAATGGCTGGCCCTCATTCACCTCCGGCTAGTCATATCTTCTCTGGGTTCGTGCTTGTATTTTAATCAAAGGAAGGACACATACTGGGGTTCCTACTAGGAAAACGCGTTATAAACAAATTAACTCTGTTATTTTAATGTTAACAGACAACCAAAATACTACTTTCTTACATCCCCCAAAAAGTCACATATGGTACACTGAATTTAACACAGTTACTCTCATCAAAACAAAACAAAAAAAACCTTTAATGAAAATTACATTATATTACATTGAGGATTTATTAACCCTTTCATATCACTGCCCATAGTTTTCAATAGATAATCAATTTCAATAGTTCTCTGCTTGGGCTGTCATCATTTGGTAATAAGTCACTATTCTTCTCGCCACTGCGTCTATTATCTATAGTTGGACGCAACCAACTGTTACGCTCTACCTTACAAGTTGACAGCTGATTCAGTCGATGTGAAAAATGGAGAGCAGACTTCCAGACGGCATTTCAGCAGGTCATCAATGGCGCGTGTAGTCGCTCCAACCGGTGACGTCATCATTCTCAGAAAACCACCGGCTCGTTCCGCGAAACAGGACTCCCAAGAACTTCCAGGCAACCCGTGCGAGATACCACGATCGAACAACCACGGCGTTTTCGGACCGAATGAAGAGATCTACTCGGCGGAATGTTCAAGAACAAGTCCTGTATAAGAACATACACCAATAATCTTTAATACCCTTTACAGTAGCAAGCTTAACGAATCCCATCCTGACCCGGGTATTGCTCCGGTTTTCCTTCGGGTAGAGGCGGATTTCTTATACAGGTTCTCTAGGCTTTGTCTAGGGGCGTGTTTATTGTAACAATAAATCGTGAATTTAGTGGGTTTTTTTCAACTCTTNCGATAATAACTTGTACATGTAAATTTACAAACATATTTGCGTTAAATTACAAACATATTGACATTATATATGTATTATAACTCGCAGCTAACTTTTTATCTTATCTAGGAACTTTTGCTGAAATTTTTGAATCCGCCTCTGCCTTAGGGCACTTGATCGGAATTGATGGGATGGTCCCTTGCTTGCATCCGGAGAGTAAATTAGTTTATTGTTCTCCACGTGGTCATACACAGTCTGTACTGTTTTTTGACAATAAATTTATTATCAATGATTTTAAGTGTTACTATTAATTTCTGAAATATAGTTAACTCGTAAGCAATGATACTTATTAGCAATGCTCGAGTAAAATATCATTGGACGTACTTCTACCTTTCTAAAATTGCTGGGGTAAAGGAAAAAATAAAAAAAGGAAATTGCAATACATTACCAGTTGACGACAAATAAATCATTTTCCGCAAACCAGTCGATCGATATTTACTTTGATTAATCTCTAAGATCAAAAGGCCCCCCAGGGGACTTACATCTAGTAAGTACGTGTTTGGCGAACACGGGGCCCCGAGCTGAGTCTGGCATTACTTCCACTTACTTGTGCCATGCTCCTTCCTTTCTCTTTCCTGATCTCCCTTGGTCACCTCTTGTTCTTTTCGATCCCGACGCTATTAGGGCTACGGTATCTTTCATTTTCCTCTTTCCTCTTTTTTTA